>CAJGYO010000009.1:64075631-64528930 GCA_904845875.1 Miscanthus lutarioriparius
TCTCACATCTTTGAGTGGGTTCTTATTAACTCTCTTCAATCCAAACCTTCTTGTCATGCTTAGTATATCATTGGGATTTCCTGAGACTCCATAGAACCATCTGTAGTTATCAGATGTCTCATTCCTATGTCATCAATGCCTACTTGTCCTAGGTATGTTGAAGATTAGACTCCCAGCTGAGGATAGCTCGAATTGCAGAGCCATATTGACGAATGCATCCATTCCTCGTAGATGATCTAATAACTTATCAACCGAGCAAAGGATACTTACTCTAGATGATGAAACCCTTAAGTGATATACATCCTCTGGGTACCACCTTTCTTATCAGATTAACCGATTCTTCCAAGTGAGAACTAGAGAGCATAACTGAACATCATATGGCACCTTGAGCATTCGGACCCTTCTTAGTTAGATAGTTGGCATAAGCGTGATTGTCTATCTTATTGATCTCCTCCAAAGGTATTTGTTCCTCCAAAGGTTTCGATCCTTGGACTTGTGGGTTATGGGCTCACCACGCTTCCGTTGCGCAAACTAGAACGTACGATACTTCATCTTATAAATTCTTCAACTTGGCTACCCCCTTAAGAAAAATTAAACTAGGGGACACAAAAATGGTAGCTTGCACCTTCTTTTAGATGAGCTAACTAGTATCAAGATATTCTGACATCCCAATGATACTCTCGTGTATAAGCAAAAACAAGAAATATGAAATTCCTCGCGAGCAGAAAAATAACAGCGTAGTAAAACAACTGTAACTCTCATTCTATTAATCCAATCAAGTTGTAGATTATACCATTGGAAAGCTTATCAAATCCTCCACAACTTTCTTATAGAACACTTTTCCAAATTCTCCATTTCAGTAGTCAAAAATAGGGGACAACAGAAACTATTCTAGGCTTCAGACAGCATCGATGTATCGTATTGTGATTTTCATAAATCTATAACCAACATAGCTATCGAGGTGATTCTTGCGGTAAGAGAAAGATATTGAAGTCTAATGTCGTCTAGAATTTTGTCATGATTTTTGGTAGTCCAAAGGCAGAGATATAAACTAATAAAGACAGGTTGCTCCGAAAGACAGGATAGAGAATAGAAGATAACCAAAACCCAACTATTTACTTCATTAATCCTTATACCTTTGGCCTATAAACTAAATGAAATTGTGGGAACACCCAACAAGATTATTGCAATCATTACAAAGATTCAAAACAAGTAGAAGCATAATGACAATTCAATAAAGCACTAAAGGTGCACAATTCAATCATTGACTCAACTTGCGATACTATCGTCCTCATTATAGTAGGGGTAACAATCCTAAGACTTATCTTCCGATTATGCAAGAGGGTTGTGAGGAATAGTTCTAAAAGCATATCAAAACAAGAAGTGAAGATGAGAACAAAGACTTTAAAATAAGTACCAAGGTAGAGATGAATAGCAAGGGTAAAGATATAGTAGAGAAGAAAATATCAAGGTTCATAGAGCATGGGTTTTTGTAGCAACTTCTAAACCATAAAACGACCAGTTTCTACTTGGCTTGCGTCCTACAGTCAACATTGCTCTGATACCACTTTGTAGCACCCGATTTTAAGAATAAAACTAGATACACACCATATGTGAGCCCAGGAAGACAAATCTCACATATAGCTACAAATAAGGGTAATATCGAAAGACAATGCTTAATATATAATGTACTTAGTATAAAGGATATAACCTTAGACAGCAAATAGCGGAAAGACAACTCCGATCTTCAGGTGAAAACTCCAATTCCACATGGACAACTGACTGGTTGATCACAAGCCTAACTCCTCCAGACTAGCAATCTGATACCCATCCGAGATTTTTCCAAAGATTTAAAAAGTAAAGCAAGAGTAAGTACATGCCATACTCAACAAATATAACATGAGGTTCATGAGGCTCAAAAGGCTGACACTGGTTAACTACGATTAGCTTTTAATGAATCATGATTTTAGCAATAGGGTGGCAACAACTTTATCCACAAGCCCACATAGACACATGATCAGGTAAACATGAATAATGAATAGTATAAACAATAATCATTAGTAAGCATCTTTATCATCGGTATCATCCGTGTTCTTCATCTATTCCATAAGGGTCCAAGGCCGCTCGTGACCATGAGCACGACTGATATACCAGTTTTACACCCTGTAGAGGTTGTACGCTTTCACTGTGAGTCATGATTTACCCTTTCGCCCGAGGTGGCCAACCTCTTAACCCACTACCAAGGAAGGTCGGCAGGGTTCACTATGAAGCCTTTCAAAGGTTCGTCTAATAAGTTAGGGTCCCTATGGTTTCACCATCAATAAGCATGAACCCTCCTCTAAAGAGTGACTAACAAAATACTAAGAAACCAAAGTGCACCCTCTTGGTAGGCCGAGATCATACTTGTCGGAGCCCCTCTTGCGTCATAAAGGTAACCACTAACAAGCTCGAAAAGATCGTCATACTGAGTTAAAGCCAGAGCCATGTTGCCCTCACAGCTGTACTGTAAGTCCTAGATGTTCGCTTATAGATAAGTCCTTAGGGAGAGAAATCTAGAGCACCATAAAATAGCCCAATGCTCTAGCCCTCATGTCCCTTGTTGCTAAAAAGCATCTTTTAATGTTTATTGCATATACCATTAGTCAAGTTACAAGATCATAGCTTTAGTTGAGCACTAGCATCATACTACCCAATGTAATAACCCTTAGGAATCAAGGAATCCAGGATATCAAATAGCTAGAAAAATTACTATGGTTGTCAAGGTAGACACATGCATATGATTAAAATAATATTAAGGTGAATAGGACAACAAGAAAGATCCCATGTTATACTTGCCTTAAAAATTCAGATTCTTAATTGGTCCTAGCCTTCAAAGAACTTCTTTCTTGATCACCAACTTCATCTAGATCACCAACGCAAGGCTCATCGATTGGACTTGATCATAAAACACCACACAAGCATCCAAGCACAAACATGGATAGCATACAAATATGACTAGATTAGAACAGTACACCAATCAGTAAAAAGATTTGAAAACTAATCTACGCATTGCTACGAACACACAGACGCGAAAAGCACTATAATCGGAGCTATGGTCACAAGATCACAAGAAACGCTGAGAACAGAGCTACGATTGAAAGATTAAAAGAAACGACTACCGAAAAATTTATATTATAAAAGAAAAGAAAAGCCTACATGCTTGATTTGTTTTATTTAAGCAAAACCATGTGAAGCATATTAACTCGGATTACACAAATTCACATTTTATTTTAAAAGCCGAGTTAAACTAGTCATATTTTATTTATAAACAATGCCATATAATTTAATTAAGTTAAACTTTATCTTTGTAAAAGAAAAGTATACGTATAAGCATCTAAACAAGTTGTATATGGTACGTGTTTAAGCTAAGTAAATTAATAATTGAAAATAATTTTAATGTTAGCAATTAACCATATCAATATTTGTATATAAAACAACGCAGTAGAAAACCTACGTTGCTTTTAATTATAAAATAAAACTAGTTGTATTTACACTAAATCAATTTGATATTTAAATTATAAAGCTTGGAAATATTTAACATGATAGCATCATTACTAACACGAAGATCACATCGACATGAATCTAACATAATTTGAACGGACTAAGACGGAGCTAAGATGGGAAAACTACTCATAAAACAACAGTATATAGAAAGGGATATAGGCAAACGTGCTGGACATGGATGGTGCACCTGCTCTCCGTTGGTATGGGCGACGGCGGTTAATTGCTGACTCGTGTAGGTTGAACTGGCGACGATGACTAGCAAGATTGCTCTCTCCGTGAAGGCTTGTTCGGCATGCTCCAGGGAGAGATGAACAACGGCGAGAAGTCAGCCAACAAAAGTGATGATGACGCTGCTGCCGAGAGCTGGAAACGGCGGATTGGCGTTGCTGATGCATCGGATCAGTCAAGACTAGGGGTGAAAACGGTATAGGTATTTTCCGACCGTATTCGAGACCGAATCCGTTTAGAGGAGTTCAAATCTGTCCGTATCCGAGTCTGGATATTCAACATTCGATACCGTATCCGTATCCGAATAATCAAATCGCATATTTATGATGTCAATATCCAATCGTATCATATCCGTCATGGTTGACAATATCCGTATTTGAATCCGAATCCGAACAGAAATATGAAAACAAATGTAATATCAGTGATATCCGTTCGTATCTAATCCGTTTTCATCCATAGTCAAGACGTTGGAGACGAGGTATAGTAGAGATAGGAGGGAAAGTCTAATTTACTACCTTAGGATTCTCAAACTAGAGGCTCCCCTTATTATAGTTTTGATGTGCTTTGTCCAAGGAGTTGGTACATATTTATAGGGAGAAAAATTTTCCACATTCACATCAACCAACAATATGATACTAATTGATGTTGTACCCTTCACATTTACTAATTGACCTAAATAATCATTAAAGCACATTAGTAAATAAATACATGGGCCTTTGAGATTTATTAGGATTATTGCACATGAGCTTTGAGAGTTGGTTGGAAAATGATATATATTATTTATTTTTAGAATTAATTAATGTTGTGAATAAAATAATTCTAAAAAAGTCCAGAATTGAAATTTAAGCTACAAAAAATACTCCGAGACCTCCAAAAATTTGGAGAAAATTCGCAGAGACACTTTGGAACATGATGAACCCAAATAAAGTATTTGGAGCTCATAAAAAGATTGTTGGGAACTTGGAACATAAAGATTAAGGTGAAGGAGGTAGGAATTAAATTACAGAAAGAAGATAGAAAATTCCTAGAGATAGATATTCGTCTCCTAAATGTATTTAAAAAACATATTTTGCACATAGAAACACAAGGTGCGACTGGCATGAATGCAACAAACACGTTTCTACCTTAAGATAAATTTTAATCTAAAGAAAATTTATTATTTTCACATGTTTTCATGAGCATAAAAATACAAAATTAAATCATTTTAGCTCTATTTCAAGAGAAGCAAATTTTAGGATGTTACATTCATCTCCATTACCTCTTTACTCCTTGTTAGGTTAGGCTACCTAGCTCATCGTTGCAATACCATATCATGCCATGCTGTGAAAATTGGAATAATCCCTGTTAATTGTGCGTTCTCTTGCACGAGGATATATAGAGTTACTGTACTGTGCTATATAACAAACATAGTAGAGTGTCAACTTCACCTAATATAATTGTCCCCTCCGACCTTGCTAGAAACTTCAAACGACGAGCCTCACCCGAAAATGTTGGCTGACAAGTTGGTTTCTCTCGACGGTTTTCTATGTCACGGGTTTTTTTCCCTCCACGTCTCTTTCTCTGCCTTTTAATTTGTTCCTTCACCCGTCACTAGCTAGCTCCCCATTTGTTTTAATTAATTTCCCATCCTCCTCACCTCCATCATCTCTTCACTACTCTTTGTTAGCTAGGTTAACTAGCTCATCGTTGCAATACCATCTCACACCATGTTGTGAAATAATCCCTGTTAATTGCATGTTCTCTTGCACGTGAACATATATAGAGTAGAGCTCGAGATAAGAGAGACTATGCATATATGGAATCTACGTACGTAGGAGGTTTATCAACCACATATAGGTTTGACTAGTAGCTAGCAAAGGCACAGGCCAAAAATCCAGAGGAAGATGTGGAGCCTGTTAACAACGATGGTGCTCATAGGAAACACCAAATTTTGCCAGTGGTGCTGTGGAGAAATGGGGCTATCCATAGGTCACATGTGCTTACCTTGGAGTCGTTGGACCACACTGCAATTCTCCACACCAAAGGTAGATGCAAAGTTCTTGACGATGAGATTACATATTGTTGCACACGATCTGATATATATGGCCTAATTTGCCCCGGTTCTTGGAGAGGGTGGTCTACAAGAAGGATCTATTCTAGCGGCCTCTAATCCAGGGATATAATGAGATACTAACAAAGAAGAAGGTAGGAGGTATGTCAATGGTGAAATCAGGATAATTAAGGATCTGTTTAAGAAGGCTCATAGTCACAACAGCTTCAACTCTTCTATCTCGTGCACTTTTCACGGCACTATATGTAGAAGTCCCTTTCTTCTCTCCTCTCTAAAATGAACTAGATGCCGCGAAGTTTTTTTTATTTGCTTCACCAGCTATCGAGCAGGAAGCTAGAAACCTGAAGATCTCCCAAAACAAACTACTAAGTAAATGGTAGCCAAGATATTATAAATTTAATGTAGAATTTGTCTAATGTATGCAACCCATATATTATAATTTCATCAGAAACTATACACAAACCCCCCTAGATATTTATAAATAAAATAATTCAAGAGTTCCATAAAATGAAAGGATTATTTTAGAAGTCTGTGATATTTTTTTAAATCATAGTATAGACACAGACAATTATCTACGCACACACACAGCCCTCACCCCTATGAGAACCTTTCAAAGACTAGCACAATATCGACGGAGTCACCACAAGAGTGTCGTTGTCGACGGACACGTGGCTGACCAAGCAATAAAAGAGAAACGTCTTTAAATCCTAAAATAAATCCAGAAAAATACGAGCAGCCGCGTCAGATCTGGGACTTAAATCTGGAAGCATAGGTTCAACCACAATGAACCCAACTAGCTAAGCTACGGTAACATTTAGCTCTAATTGACTACCTGATTGTAAGTCAGGTGAAGAACCTAAAGTGCACATATAGATAGAAAATCGCAACATGTTCTAGTATAAAATTGGTTAATGTTCTTAGTACCACGCGGTGGTTAGTCGTCACAAGATAAATGATCGTCAGATCCTCGGAGGAAACGTGATCTCATCCCCAGATTTTGCTTGGCTGCATTGGCTTCTTTTTGTAATTGTCTAAACATTATTTAGGGTTGGGCAGTGGACTTGGCGCACATCGTAGGTCAATTAACTTTGTTTATGGTTGGTGTGTCTGCAGGAACCAATGTGCTGTAGTGAAGAAAAACTGACTTACTAGGTGCGTCCTGACGATCTGTTTTTTATAGCAACTGATGCGTGATGGACCACACATGTAGAATATTTCCAACTGACACCTCGGATCCCAATCTCGATGCATGGCTTTCACACAGAAGAACTACAAAATCATGTACTACACGATGTGCATATATTGGAGTAGTTACTTGTTGTAGTTGGGGAAAAAAAATGGAAGGTAATAACTAAATTGTTATGGGGGAACTAGTCTATTGAGTTGGAAAATAAAATTCCTATGGATTAAATTTAGCAATCTCTGGAAAGTGAAAAAAGTATATGAGCCAATTGCGTGCTAACCATTGTACTACCCCTTCATGGGGCTTTGATGCTTGAAAATGTTCATTTCCATCTAGAAACTAAAAGTAGTCGCACTCTAATCTAGAAATTTCAAAATATGTACCCCTAAATTCGGTTACACAGATGGTTTTGCATATTGGACCTTATGTCACCTGATTTTCCTACAATGACCGGCACTTCCGCATCGATCTGCCTTCTGTTCTTCCTCATGTTTTCTCTGGCATATACAGTTAGTGGATTAGTGCTTCTATTTCCTCTCTCACTATCTTTGCTTGCCACTCAACCTACTTTCCACCCCAAGGCATACCGTATCATCACACCCTGTACCCATCATTGCTTCTTAATTTGACCTCCTCCGGACAGTAGCTGGTGTGCTCTCAGCACTGCTTGTGTTATTGTCAATGAAAAACCAGTATTGTTACCAGGCCACGTGAAAACTACTGTCCTATACTTAGCTTGTACTTTAGTGTTGTCTTTGACCGAGGCCTTGGCCTCGTGGTGACCGAAGAGTAACATGAGAGTGAGTGGTGGTTGCAGTATGGAATGCGGTGGCTGCTTTACTCATAGGTGAGACTATTTATGGTGCTATGGTTACAAAGGGAGGACCAAAATATCCCTATTTTACCCCTGATACTGAAAGTATTCTAATATGGTAGGGGCATTTTGGTCATTTTAGCCTAGGTTGGATTTGACTTCGGGTGCACATCATTTCAGGTCTAATTGGTTTGCTTGTTGAATTTCCCACCTCACCTCTCTCAGCAAAGCTAGCCTAGCCAGCAAAGGTGAGCAAAATTGGTTTTGCCAGTGATATGGATCCATGATACCTCATTGTCTGTATTTTAACCTAATACTATCCTAATGGGCCAAATGCAATGAGGATGAGGCCCACTAAACCAGGGCGCATCATCAGACATGGCGGACAAGAAACCTAACGTAAAGGATTTCAACGCAGGCTCCTACAGAGATACGATAGATTAGTTGTTATACTTTCCTTTTAACAAACAACATCCCTTGTAAACTCGAGCATACAGGAGAAGAGATCTACTCCAAACTGGACATACGTACGGTACCATATACCTGAACTAGTATAAAATTTGTGTCTTGTGTGCTACCCTTCTGATTCCCTGTGTGTAATACGTTGATCCGTATTGCCAGAGAAAATAATTCCAACAGGTAGCACGTTGTAGGGTCGAGATGGCGGATTAGAGGGGGTTGGATAGTCTTTTCTAAAACTTAAAAGCGCCGGCTAACCGCAGGAATTAAAACTATCAGTCTAGCCAAGACTACACCATTCTATCTAAGTTATCTAGCACCTTGAAAAGATCCTAAATAAGCAACTAAGGTGTCGGGCTTGCTAGAGCTCACCTAACCAATCTAGCTTGCAAGGTCACACAAACCTATGCAACTAGTACTTCACACAACCGAGAAAGCTCCTACACAATCTAGTAAGCAAAAGCACAAAACCACCTAAGCTTACTAGCAATGCTCAATAACAAGACTACACAAGCTAAAATAGAGAGCGCAAATTACTCAGCTACACAAACTAAGCAATGTGACTAACAAGGTTACTAAAACCAAATTAGCCACTCAAGAGAGATACTTCTATGCTACACAAGCAAGAAGGTAACTAGCAAACTACACAAGCCAACTAATTACAAGAGCAACTACACAATCACAATGTATGTGAAAGTAAATACAAGCTTGTGTAACGGGGATGCAAACCAACGGGAAGATAAGGTTGACACGATGACTTTCTCTCGAGGTTCACTTGGTTGCCACCAAGCTACGTCCCCGTTGTGTCGACCGCTCACTTGGTGTTTCGGCGGCTAATTGGCATCACCTGCTAAGCCGCACGTTGGGCACCGCAAGAACCTACCCCGAAAGTGAGGGTAGCTCAATGACACATTCAACTAGAGTTGCTCTTCACGATCCCCACGAGGTGAGCACAATCCCCCTCACAAATCCTCTTTCGGAGCACCGCACAATCTTCTCGTGAGCTTCAATGGAGTCGCAAGCCACCAAGCCATTTAGGAGGTGGCAACCTCTAAGAGTAACAAGCACCACCAGCTTGCAACTCGATCACCTAGTGCCACTTGATGCAACCTCACGATGCAATTGCACTATAATCGCTCACTCACACGATTGTATGATCACTATCAAACTCAAGTGAGTTAGTGGGCTCCCAAGCACCACCACACAAGCCACCAAGGCTCTAGTGTGCTCAGCAACCAGCCCAAGGCCAGCCATGGGGGTATTTATAAGCCCCCACATGAAATAGAGCCATTGCTCCAAAGATTACCTTTTCTGCAAGGCACCGGACAGGGCATGACGGTGCCCCAACAGCCGAATTCCAATGGTCGACCAACGACTAGTTGGTCACCGAACAGGGGCGATGATGGCACCAGACAGGAGGTAGCAGTGCCACCCTGGCCGAGCCCAAAAACATCCCTCTCTAGATAATTAGGGCAGTGCACCGCCACACCATGGCGGTGACCAGGGCAGTGCCCTCTCGGTCCTAACTCCAACAAGTCCCAGCCTTGGTAAAAAAGCGGCAGTGGCACCGGATAGCCAGTGACGGTGCACCGCCGTGCCAGGTGTGGTGCACGCAGTCACGTCCGGTGACCACCCCAGCGCTGCTGCTCTATGCCATGTCTAGTGGGCACCGCCCTAGGGGTGGCGGTGCCACCGGACACAGCACAATGGTGCCAGCTCCAACCCCTGCTCTCAGTCTTGACTAGCCAGGCACCGCCATAGGGGTGGCCATGCATCGGACAGGGGGTGGCGGTGCCACTAAGGCAGCACCCCGAGCCCGGTTTCACCTCCACTTCTTCACCAACTTCTTCACCTTTGCAAATGTGCTAACACCACCGAGTGATCTCCACCTTGTGCTTGTGCGTTAGCTTTTCACAATCATTTTCCAATTGATTAGCACTCTTTTCTCAATGCCACTAGATCCTAACATGTATGCAAAGTTAGATCGCTCAAGTGGCACTAGATGACCGATATGCAAACAAGTTTGCTCCTCTTAATAGTACGGCCATCTATCCTAAACCCGGTCATGCACTACTCTACACAACCTTTGACTGGTGAAATGAAATGCCCTACAAATATACCTTTGCCTTGCGCATTCCATTCCATCTCCTTCATCGTTGATGCAACACATGCACCAACCATATCACAAATGATATGATCCACTTCATATTATCATGTGATCTTGTTGGTTCATCGATCTTGACCTCACTTGCTTTTCACCGTTGCCTTCGTCCATCGGCGCCAAGTCTTGCTCAAGCTTCACCGCCACGCGGTCCATCGCTCCAAAGCCTCCAACTTGCCTTTCACGCTTGCAACTGGTCCATCAAGCCAAGTCTTGTTTTGAATTTCTCCACCTTAGTCACATGACTCCATGTCATGTCACATATGCAATGAGCTCCTTCATCACATATGTGAGCCTTGTAACAAATCCAAGCCATTTCACCTCCATGGCATGTATTGCTCACACACATGTACCTATGGACTAATCACTTGTGTATCTCACATTAAACATAATTAGTCCACTTAGGTTGTCACTCAATTACCAAAACTAAACAAGGACCTTTCAATCTCCCCCTTTTTGGTAATTGATGACAACTCTACAAAGATATGGAAATTAAGCACTTTTGGATTCATTTTGCTTGCCCAAGCAATTTTACCATGTGTAAATGATTTTGGACAAGTACCACAAACCCAAATTGGTAGTTTTAGCTCCCCCTACATATGTGCTAGAGTGTTTGGTTTAAAGCTCGCACATATGCATAGATTGGAATTGTGGGAGAGTACCAATGATGCTAAGGTGTATAGAATAAACCTTTGAAGCATGATACCAATCGGATTGCACTTTTAAGTTCATCCTTAGCACCATGAGTAGCTAGACAACAAAAATACTAGAAACCCCGTGAGATCAACATTATAAGCAAGGTTCTAGTACCACATGTAGAAAAACAAGTCTAGCTACCATCCTATGCATGCTAGATATCATTTCATCAATCAAATTCTACAACTAGCATACAACACACAATCATGCATATTAAATTTAAAAACTTATGCAATGCAAGCAAGCACATGAATATGCACATATCAAATGCAATCAAACACAAGTTCATGAGCTTGCTCCCCCTACTTGTGTGCTTCTCTTGTCCAAGAATTTTTATCCTTCTCAATTCCTCAATGTTGCTTCCTCTTTATCCATGTCCATGTCCAACCTCTACTTCTTTGTCTCAAACTCTCCCAAAGCTTTCATATCTTTGTACAATCTCTCCCCCTTTGTCATCAATTTCCATAAAAGGTGTGCTTCTTATTGATGCAAAGGCTTGCATTGGGGTAGATGGTTGAGGTTTGAATCTTGAATTTTTTATGGACACCACTTGTATAGCTCTTTAGACACCATGTGTAGGATCTTATGACCTCGATGCCAATTGTAGTGGGGCTCCTCCCCCTATGTCCAAGCATGGGTCATTCTCTTGATAATCTTGAGCTCTTCTAGATGAGGAAAGCATTCTTCATTTGATGATCACTTAAAGTTGAGGATCACTTATGGAACCACTATCTTGTATGAATGATACCATGTGTAGAGATGTGATACCACGTGTAGGATTGATATGTCAATAAAACCATTTCTTGAACATTTGCTATCATCATGAGTACCACTTGTAGGATATCACTTATGAGTTGATCTAGACATCACTTGTGAATTCTTGATGAAATATTTGAGTCTAGATACCATTTGAAACAATCAAAACAAGATATCCATTTGCATTGTTGTCTTATGCTTGTACTCTTGTCACTATCATGAGTTTCTAATGTTGACTTCAACTAAGTTGATTTGTCTAAGCTTTCAAGTCCGGTTTGAACCAATGACAAGGTTCTTCACACCTCTTTCTAAGGGTTTTCTTGCCAATGTTGTACTTGTTACTTGTTAGCAATCCAAAATAAATCAAGTACTTGGGTTCACTAGCTCATGAACAAACTCATACACTAATCACTAGATCAATTAATCATTCAAGCAATAGTGGTAGTCTATGAATTTCAAAGATTTTCATTTGTCATGCATGATCCTAACAAGCATGTATTATATGCACTAACCGCATACTAGTAAGGGATGAAATGATCATGCACATTACAATGATACCTTTGCTATCTTGGAGTAGAGGATAGTCATATAGATTCCAATTCATTACTCCAATAGTAATGTGAAATCCAATTTATAGCTTGGTGAAGACCAATCATTATAGACAGAGTCCATTCTTCACCCATATGAATTGAGAACCACTTATGATCAAGTGCACTTTCTTGTTGTGGTTTGCTTGCTTCTTCATTTCATCTTTGCTTGCATGGGAGCATCAATGTGAGAATACCACTTGAAATATTATGACTAGTTGCCTTTTGGGTGTTGCTTGCTTTTCTTGATCAACCCTTTTGATTGCTTCAACTAAGCATCTCAAATGCTCCTCAGATCACCACTTCCATATTAACCTTCCAAGTACCACACTTGGTTTACCTACACATAGGCGGCAAGCCCCTACACTAGGGAGAAGTGACCTCTCTCCAAAGAACCATTCTTGATACTCACTTGAAATGACTTGATTGATTGATCCAAGTGATGGACTTAACTTGATGAGTAACTTTGATTCCTTCTTTAAGTCCTTTTCTTTCTACTTGTTTAAGTCCTTTTGTTTCTACCAAATGATTTTCAATTGTCATAAGAACTTAAACCTCATCTTCATCTTGAGCTTGGTCTTGATCTTCAATTGAGTACCCATTGTGTGCCAAGTACACTCCACAATTAAATGGCCTTGTACTCTTTGCTTGTCATGCTTCTAGATTATCTCAAAACCAAACTGTCGGTGCGGGACCCATGGGATACCCCGCAAGGAAGGGAGAAGATCTAGTCTAACTAGGATTCTTCCGTCGGTGCGGGACCCACGGGATACCCCGCAAGGAAGGGAGAAGATCTAGTCTAACTAGGATTCTTCCCATGTAATCTTGATAGTAGTATTATTCTGTAATCCTACTAGGAACTCTTATTGTAAACTGACTAGGACTCTGGCCTCCTGACTATATAAAGGAGGGCAGGGTTCCTAGAGATGGGATTTTTCACGACACAATACTTGACAATCAATCCAATGCAAAAGGCTAACATCGACTGGACATAGGGCTATTACTCGATCGATGATCGAGGGTCCGAACCAGGATAAATCGACTCTCTTGTGTTTACCATCGAGTTCTACATACGTTGAAGCCCGAACAAATTGCCCTGGGTACCCCCGTGGCAGGCTATCGGTGGTGAAACATCGACAGCTGGCGTGCCAGGTAGGGGCTTTCAGCGAATTTGCATCCGAGAGCTCGACGGACCTCGACAACATGATCTTCTCAATGGGATCAACCTTCATCTTCGGTTCATGGATCTGCGAGGCAGGTGATAGTGGCAAGCTCCAAAGCCATCTCCTGAAGATTCGGATCACCATGAAGACCATTCTATTTCGGCGACTACGACAGATCAACTCGTTGGAAAATTCGCGCAGCTCATGATGTCCGATCCAACTTAGATTTCGTGACTTTGCGCATCCGACTCAAACTCAGGTTCCACATCCAAAATGGAGTCTTACCCAAGTTCTTCTGAGAAACCGAGTTCTTTTCCAATGGGGCTTAAGAACGTGGCCTCGACCTATCAAGAATACAACTCAGAGTACACTCAGAGTCTTTTCAAGAAGTCGGGTCCTTTTCCGTTCGGACTCCACAACATGGCAACATCTTATCAGACATGGCCCGAAGGATCCCTCGATCCTGTGCTTAGAATGCCACTGAAAGGAGCTCAGGAAGGTCTCGTACTAACTATAACATCTCAAGACTGCATCATCCACTGGCCAGGTTCTATTCCTGAGGATAGCGGTACCCGACTAGTCGGCACTACGACAACAACAATTCTACCCTACCAAGAAGGAGACTCGATCTGCGACCTCGAAGCCTCTACTAAAGTTATCAACTACTCCGACAGTGTGGAAACCGACGCCGATAGCGGAACAATTCACGCACGAGAAGTATTCATGGTTCGCCGTCCTCGATCACCATTGGTCCCCCCCAGAAGCGCCCGACGTCAGGTCATTGGATGAATCTGAGTCCAACATATCACCCTTTACCTAGGGGCACGATGGTGAGACCGAGAATCAGAAGCAAGCCAGAGAAAGAAAAAACAAGTTGAAACAAGCACGCCAACACCGTGCTAGGCAGCGTAAGGAAGCTTGGATCAGATATGAGTTAGATCTGGCCACGTACAATAGAAGAAAATCAGAACGAGAAGTTGAAGAAAGACGCACGGTGAATACACCCTACGATAGGATCCGAGAAGCACTAGAAGAACTCAGAGCGACCTCACATCCCAGTGAAAAACAAGAACAGCTCTAGGACTTTCTCCGGTCAACAATCCTAAGGACGCACGATGGAAGGACCCGCTCAAGACTACCTGCCAGGTCAACATCTCATGAGCAGGAAGATCAAAATCAAAGGAAGTCCGCTTTCGAGAGACTTGGACCAAGTGGAAGTCACAACAGAGAAAGTAGAAGGGACCATAGTAAAACGACCGAGTCAAACAACCAAGAAAGGTCAGAAGCAAAGCACCTATTCAGACAGCCACGCAGAACTACTCTCACCAAAACAATAGTTGGCAAGAAGGGGGTGCTAAATCAGAATACACAGAAGCCGGAACGCACGATAGATTCTCCTGTTTTGCAAACAGACTTGCTTCAATACGACTACCTCACAAGTTCAAGCCGTCCAACCACTCTAAGTATGATGGCAAGACCGAACCAAGGCAGTGGCTCAGGATTTACTCGCAATCGATTGAACTGGCCGGAGGAGACGAAGATATCAAGACCCTGTTCTTTTCCATGGCCCTAGAAACCATGCCCCTCCAATGGTTCGACAAATTGAATCCAGGGTCAATCAGAAATTGGGAGGACTTGCAAAGAGTTTTCTGTGAAAATTTTGCGGGTATCATTATGCACCCCATCACCCATGCAGAATTAAAAGGACTCAAGCAGAAAGGGGGCAAAAGTCTTAGAAATTACTATCGATGATTTGGCGAACTACGTGCTCAAGTACATGACATCACCGAACGAGAAGTAATCGAAGCTTTCTCTCACGGAATCATGGCTAGGTGGCAATTTCAGGACTTCTGCAAAGAAAACCCGAGAAACAATAAAGAATTCAAACGCACAGTAGAAAAGATGATTACTGCAGAGGAGAAGACACGAGAAAGGTTCCCGGATAGAAACAACCGAGACAACCCGGACAAGCAAAATCATCGAAACATCAGACACCAGGAAAGAAAACGTGGACAAGACAACACCGTAGCAGTGGCTGACAAATCAAGGAAGTTTTCCAAACCCAGATGGTATGACGACATTGAAAACATGCATTGCATCTTGCACCCCAAAGGAAATCACACCATCGGAAATTGCTACACCTTCAATGATCGATACACAAGAAAAGATAGTATGGGGAACACTAAAGAAGACAATCAGAAAAAAGATGAAGACAACCACGAAGACAAGGGATTCCAAAAATCCGGGGGGACGGTAGCAGTGATCTTCGCTGGGGCCCCAGACTCCAAAAGCAAACATCAAGAAAAGCTAGCTCTACGAACCATCATGGCAGCAGAACCAGCTACTCCAAGGTATCTCAATTGGTCACAGTATCCAATCCAATTTTCTAGAGAAGACCAATGGACTAGCGTAGGAAACGCAGGCCATTACCCACTGGTTCTAGATCTAACTATTGCCGGTATGATTGTCACAAAAGTACTAATCGACGGGGGAGCTGGACTCAACATCATTTTTTCAGAAACTCTAAGGAAGATGGGACTACAACTCGCCGGGATGATTACACCAATGAGCACCCCTTTTTATGGCATAGTACCCGGCAAGGCAGCGATGCCACTTGGACAAATCACTCTACCGGTTACTTTTGGAACTCCCTCGAACTACCGTACAGAGTTCATCAAGTTTAAAGTTGCAGACTTCGATTCATCATATCACGCAATCCTCGGGCGCCCAGCACTAGCAAAATTCATGGCGATACCACATTATCCGTACCTGTTGATTAAGATGCCAGGGCCTAACGGTGTCCTTTCTCTTCGAAGTGATTTGAAGCGCGCTTTTGACTGCGACGTTCAGGCAATCAAAATTGCAGCAAAAGCACAAGCCGCCAATGGTAGAAAAGAAATAGCCACTATTGCAGTAGAAATGAGCCCAGAAGAGCTAGAGATACCGGCTAAAAAACCCAGCATCCTCGCACCACCAAAAGAAGCCGACGTCAAGCAAATCGACCTAGGCACCGGTGATCCCTCCAAAATGGCAACCATCAGCGCCCACCTCTCGGCAAAATAGGAACTCGCGCTCACCAACTTTCTTCGGGACAACAAAGATATCTTCGCTTGGAAGCTGGCCGACATGCCAGGTGTCCCAAGAGAGTTGGCTAAGCACAGAATTGATATCAATGAAGGCTCCAAGCCTATGAAGCAACGGCTATGACGATTCTCACCCGACAAGAAGGCAGCAATTAAAAAAGAAATCACAAAGCTAATGGTAGCCGGATTCATCAGAGAAATCCTTCATCTAGATTGGCTAGCAAACCCAGTTCTAGTACAAAAAAGAATACGGACAAGTGACGCATGTGCGTCGACTACACAGACCTCCACAAACACTGCCCGAAAGATCCGTTCGGGCTACCACGCATTGATCAGATAGTTGATTCAACAGCAGGATCTGCCCTATTATCCTTTCTTGATTGCTATTCAGGATATCACCAGATCGCATTAAAGGAACAAGACCAGAGCAAGACATCTTTCATCACTCCATTCGGTGCCTACTGCTACAAGACCATGTCGTTTGGACTCAAGAATGCTGGTGCCACTTTTCAAAGAGCTATATAAACATGCCTCGGTGAATAGATTGGCGAAAACATAGAGGCATATGTGGATGACGTAGTAGTAAAAACAAAGAACCCGGACACACTAATTGAAGACTTAAAGCAAACCTTCGAAAACCTGAAAAGATGGAGGTGGAAATTGAACCCAAACAAGTGTGTATTCGGGGTTCCTTCAGGATAACTACTCGGATTCTTGGTCAGTCATTGCGGAATCGAAGCAAGCGCCAAGCAAATTCGAGCCATAACAGAGATGGGCCCTCCTAGAAATGTCAAAGATGTGCAGAAACTAACAGGCTGCATGGCGGCCCTCAATCGTTTCATATCAAGACTCGGCGAAAAAGGGTTACCTTTCTTTAAGCTACTAAAGAAGAAAGATAAGTTCGAGTGGACAGAAGAAGCCAACAAAGCTTTCAAAAAGTCAAGGCATACCTCACCTCCTCTCCTGTTCTCACACCTCCAAAGAAATATGAAGACATGATGCTGTACATGGCGGCAACTTCTACTGTGATCAGCACAGCGATAGTCGTAGAAAGAGAAGAAGAAGGGCGCGTATATAAAGTACAACGCCCTGTATACTACATCAGCGAAGTACTGTCAGAATAAAAAATCCGGTACCCGCATGTGCAAAAACTACTCTACGCCCTCCTGATCACTTCATGCAAGCTTCACCACTATTTTGAAAGCCACAAGATTACCGTGGTGACAGATTTCCCACTCGGAGACATCCTACACAATAAAGATGCAACGGGGCGTATATCTAAGTGGGCTGTTGAACTTGGTGCTCTCAATATCGATTTCACCCTATGGAAGGCAATTAAATCTCAAGCCCTTGCCGATTTTGTTGCCGAGTGGACAGAAATTCAACAACCTATGTCAAATACAATCCTTGACCATTGGAAGATGTACTTTGATGGATCATTCAAGCTAGGCGGAGCCGGTGCAGGCGTTCTCCTCATTTCTCTAGACGAAAAACAACTCAAGTATGTCCTTCAGATATTATGGCAAGCTACAAACAGTGAAGCATAATACGAAGCCCTCATCCATGGGCTATGAGTGGCAATTACCCTCGGAATCAAGCGTTTACTCGTATATGGAGATTCGGCAGTAGTCATCAATCAAGTCAACAAAGATTGGGACTGCACCAAAGAAAACATGGGCACTTACTGTGCTGAAATACAAAAACTCGAAAAACATTTTCAAGGATTAGAAATTCTACATGTCCTGCGCAATTCTAATATTGCGGCAGACATTCTCGCTAAGCTCGGATCGGACAGGGCGAAGGTCCCACCCGGCGTATTCATAGAGGAGTTATCAGCTCCCTCTATCAAACAACCCGGCGAGATAACCCCTAAACTCCCAGCTAAAGGCACCCAGATTTTGGTAATCACCACCTCATGGACCCAGGTTTTTATTGATTATATCAAAGAGAATAAGTTGCCAGCAAATAAAGAGGAAGCTACCCGAGTTGTTCGTAGAAGTAAGAACTACGTCCTAGTGGGGGACAAGCTCTACAGAAGAGCCGCATCATCCGGAGTGCTCCTAAAATGTGTCTCATTTGAGAAAGGCAAAGAGATCTTAGACGAAATACACTCAGGTTGCTGTGGAAATCATGCCGCCTCAAGAACACTAGTCGGCAAGGCATTCCACACCGGATTCTACTGGACAACCGCTTTGAAAGATGCAGAAGAACTTGTTAGAAAATGCAAAGGTTGTCAAATGTTCGCAAGACAAGCTCATGTGCCAGCTCACAATCTCATCTGCATCCCACCCGCTTGGCCTTTCTCCTGCTGGGGGCTGGATCAAGTAGGACCTCTCAAGAAAGCAAAAGGCGGTTTCGAGTACATCTTTGTAGCAATTGACAAGTTCACCAAGTGGATTGAATACAAACCACTCGCAAAATACAGCGCAGCCAAAGCAGTCGAGTTCATCCAAGACATTATGCACCGCTTCGGCATGCCCAATCGAATCATCACAGATTTAGGTTCTCCCTTCACAGCTACAGAATTCAAAAGTTAGGCACAGGATTGTGGCTTCGGCATAGATTACACATCAGTCGCACATCCAGAAGCCAACAGACAGGTAGAAAGGGCTAATGGACTCATACTAGCCGGATTAAAACCAAGATTGTATGAAGAACTAGTGGACTATGGATCAAAATGGATTGAAGAATTACCCAAGGTCGTATGGGGGCTACGAACTCAAATAAGCAGAGCCACCGGATACTCACCTTTCTTCCTAGTTTACGGGTCAGAAGCCATACTACCTGCTGACTTGATCTGGACGTCACCAAGGATAGAACAATATGATGAAGGAGAAGCAGAACACACTCAAAGATTAGAACTCGACAGTACAGAAGAAGTCAGAGTAAACACTACCCTTCAATCAGCAAGATACCTCCAAGGATTAAGACGCCACTACAACAAGAATACCCAGCCTCGATCACTACAAATCGGAGACCTAGTACTAAGAAGAATACAAAAAACTAATGGACGCCATAAACTACTCAGTCCATGGGAAGGTCCTTTTATTGTCACAAAAGTCACCGGACCAGGCACGTATAAGTTGATAATTGAAGATGGAAAAGAAGTCAACAATACATGGCACATCAGCCAACTAAGAAGATTCTATGCATGAAAACAACTCAAGGAAGAATACATGTACAAACCACAAGAGATCAACGTTCATGATCAATAAAGATAGTGTTCCTCGACAACATGTCTTATTATGGCTTATCAACGTTCATGATCAATAAAGATGGTTTTTCTCGACAATGCATGTCTTATTATGGCTTTCCCCGAGTTGTTTCCAATAAGCATACCGGTCGAGAGCAAAAGAGCTGAAAAGATGCTTGAGCCCGCCGATGAGGGTAGCTAATAAGCTAACACCTGAAACAAAAAAGCAAAATGGCTAAAATTATGCCTGAGCATACAGGCCGAGAGCAAAAGAGCTGAAAATATACTTGAGCCCACTGATGAGGGTAGCTAATAAGCTAACACCCAAAACAAAAAGCAAAATGGCTGAAATTATGCCTGAGCGTACCGGCCAAGAGCAAAAGAGCTAAAAATATGCTTGAGCCCGCCGATGAGGGTAGCTAATAAGCTAACACCTGAAACAAAAAGCAAAATGGCTAAAATTATGCCTAAGCGTACCGGCCGAGAGCAAAAGAGCTGAAAACATGCTTGAGCCCGTCGATGAGGGTAGCTAATAAGCTAACACCCGAAACAAAAAGAAAAATGGCTGAAATTATGCCTGAGCATACCGGCCGAGAGCAAAAGAGCTGAAAATATGCTTGAGCCCGCCGATGAGGGTAGCTAATAAGCTAACACCCGAACCAAAAAAGCAAAATGGCTGAAATTATGCCCGAGCTGCATCGCACGAGAGCAAAAAAGAGCTAAAAACATGCTTGAGCCCATCGATGAGGGTAGCTAACAAGCTAACACCCGAACCAAAAAAGCAAAATGGCTAAAATTATGCCTGAGCATACTGGCCGAGAGCAAAAGAGCTAAAAACATGCTTGAGCCCGCCGATGAGGGTAGCTAATAAGCTAACACCCGAACCGATCCCAAGATATTTTTACAACCAGAAAAGAAGCTGAAGATACTTGAGATCGCTGGTCCTAAGTCTTTTAGTACTAACAAGAACAAAAAGATGGTCAAGATAAAGATCTACATATACCGAGTTGTTTACACGGCGCAAACGAAAGCCAGACAAGCACTCGACAAATCAAGAAAGTCTGTCAAGAGAACGATCTACATATACCGAGTTGTTTACATGGCGCAAATGAAAGCCAGACAAGCACTCGATAAATCAAGAAAGTTTGTCAAGACGACGACCTACATATAATGAGTTGTTTACACGACGCAGACGAAAGCTAGACAAGCACTCGGCAAATCAAACGACTACTCGGAAAAAATTCTAATCACTTGGACAACTCATTTAAAAGAATAAACAAGGCGAAGACCTCCAGGCAAAGAAGACATCAACAAAAAATAAAGAATCTTCATTCAAAAAGAAGTATAGTATCCTATTACAGAAGCTGGAGTACAAAGGTCAATTACATCAAGCATTGTCATCAGGAGAAGAAATATCAATATTAAGATTATCAACAATCCTCCTGGCTAAATCTTCGACCTCAGGCTCCACCTTTTCAATGGCATCCAGATATTCTTGACTCTCGGCTTCATCAGCAATCTTGGACAAAGGAAACTCTGGAGAAAGAACCCGGACCTAGGTAAGAACATTCCTGGTACACAGTTGGGCGCACCTCTTCACGAACTCCTGGAAATGGGTCGGAACTTGCGGAATAAACTGAGCCCAAGATTGACCATCATCTGCTGAAGTCCGGAGAAGACCGGCTACTAACCGAAATGATTTCCACAAAGCATTCCAGTTCTCAGTAGCCATCGCCAACTTACCAGTCAAGTCTTCAATAGTTTTTTGGACCTGCACAAGATCCCTATCAGCTCCACGCCTAATCAACTTGGCAAGCGTGAGTTCTTCTTCAGCACGAGTAATTACCTCCTCAGCCCTGTTGTGACTATTGAGAATAGTTATCTTCATTTCCTCAATACCCTCAGAGAGCTTCTGCTTTTCAACTCAGAGAGCTAGACCAAGCACCAAAAAAGAAGTCAGCAGAAAGGGAAATCTGAATACAAAAGGAAACAAGAAGAACCCGCAATACCATTGCACTCATTCTTCATGGCCTCCACCGCAGCATCCCTCCGCTTCTCTGCCTCTACCACCCAGGCATGAAGAGCCTATTCCTCCTTTTGGTGCGTTTGACGCTCAGTCTCCATCTCGGCCCGACAGAGATCAAGCTCCATTTTAGGGCACTTACCTCAGAAGACAACTTTTTCTTGGTTTCAGAAGAGAAAAAGAAGCCGGTATGATCCCGAGAAAAAGACTGAACAAAAAGAGAGAGAGAAAAGGCATAAGAACAAAAGAAAGACAAACATCCAAAGAAAAAACTTCAGAAAAACTTACCTAGAGCTTTTCCCCAAAAGAAGTCGCAAGGGTTCCCCAGGCAGCAGTCAGCTCTGACAACCGATGAGTGGCATCGAATTGTTGCACAACATCATTATCAAAACACTGACCACTAGTACCAAGAGGAGCAGAGGAAGAAGTTGCCCGAGGCAAAGAAGGCAAGGCCAGGGCCATATCCTGGGAAGCCCCGGCTACCTCCTCAGATGGACCCACCGCCGCGGCCATGGTCACCCCCAGAGCCAGCAAATCAGCAGCAGCGTGATCACCAGGGAACCCTATCTCCCTCACAGCCACCTCGCTGACTGTACATTCCAAGTCCTGAGACTCAGCACAGAGGGGCACACTAGAGGACTGACAAGAAATTGACTGAGGGTTAAGGGAAGACGAGGGTCTGCAAGATGATAAGGAAACACGACGATGAGAATATGAGTCAGAAAAAAGGAAAGTAGAAGCAAAGAAACATAACGAGGAATCACTCACTCAGCTATCTTCTTCTTCATAAAACCAACAGAGGACTTTAGAGGGGGAACCATAGCAGCAAAAACATCATCGCCACCCTGCGACAGGAGCGGCGTGGCCGATACCGGAACCCCAGAAGAACTCAAGTTCGATGGCCGCTTACTACAAGAGAACAAGTCCAAAGTTAGAACAAAAGGAGGTGTTCAACAAAACAAAAACAAGAAAACAACTCACCGATGCATGACAAGGGCCGCATCATCATCCTCATCTTCCTCACTCTCAAGCAAGGCAGCCATAGCGCCATCTGAAAAAAGAGAAAAGTACTCGGTTAAAGGCACAAACAAACCACAAAAAGAAAAAACATATTAATATGCTCACCTTGGAGCACGCTACCTACAACTGGAGTACCTAGACGAGTACTCGACTGGCGAGACTTCTTGGCAGCAGACAAAACAGAAGAACTATCCGCTCGCCCTCTTTTTCCAACACTACGAGGAGCTCGAGGAACTGGATGAGGAACATACTCCACATATACATCAAAAACCGTGGAAGAAACACCAGGAAACATCATGGTGGTTTGAAACTTACTGGTTAAAGAAGCCCCAGCAAGACTATCCCCAGTCTCCACAATGGCAGGGTAGTCATCAAGGCGGATCGGATCAACGAAGTTACGCCCCAATTCCTATAAAAGAGTAAAACAACCAGACAAGAAAGATTAAGCAAAAAGTGGAGACAGCAAAAGAAATACAAAAAGTACCCGCATAAGAAAAAAAAACAACTCACAACAGGAGGCGGGTTGTTAGCTCAATACTTAAGGATAGCATGCAGAACGACGCTTACTCCTTTCAACATCTTCTAAAGGCACTCGAGCACCTCCTCATCAGTCAACTCAAGGGTAGGGACCATACGAGAAGGATCCTCAGCCCCAGAGTACTCAAAGCCAAAATTCTCTCGCTCCTTCAGAGGCTGAACACGGCGGCGAAGAAAACTAGAGATGATACCGAAGGCGGTCAAGCCCTGCTGTTTCAGAGTACATATCCTCTCAAGAAACGGCTTGATCGCCTGGAGCTCATCCGACGTCAGGGGATTCTTTTCCCATTGATCATTAACCACGGTACCAGATCCAGAATGAACAGCAAGAGGAGGATTCAAATTGGCGGCATAAAACCAGTCAGCACGCCAATCCCTCACAGAATCAACCAAGTCATAATCAAAGAATTTACTCTTAAGACCCTGACGAAACTGAATCCCACAGCCACCAAGAACATGGGTGTCGTCGCGGCGAGGTTGGGGTTTCAGACGGAAGAAGCAACGAAAGAGAGAAAGAGATGGAGGAATTCCAAGAAAAGTTTCACAAAGATGAACAAAAACGGAAAGATGAAGGACAACATTGGGAGCAAGATGGTTCAGGCTAATCCCAAAATAGCTGACAAATCGGTGAAGAAAAGTAGAAGCAGGAAGGCAGAGTCTGGCATGGATAAAGGAGACAAAAAGAACAATCTCACCAAGACCTGGAGTTGAGACCCGATGCTCGCCTGGAGCTCTCCAATCAGCAAACTCCTTGCCCTGGATCAGACCATCACTGACAAGCTCGCGCAACTGATCCTCAGTTGTAGTTGGAGCTAGCCAGATCTTCTAAGCAGCCCTCATGGCCATGAATTCTTGATTTTCAATCACAGAAAGCGAGGCCTCCTCGTCCACAAAGGCTGCCTGGGACTTCCTCGCTGATTTCTTCCTACCCATATACTAGCGAAAGCAATAAAGCACTAAGAAAAGGTGATGCTCAGACGGCAGCGCTCAGACGACGGCGACAATGGCGACGGTGGAGTTTAGAAGACTAGGGTTTCAAGGCAAAAGTAGGGCAGCGAAGAAAAAGAAGAAGAAAGGCCTTTAAATAGATTTTACAGCAATAAAAACGCGGCCCACCAGGCCCGTTTAAACACGGCATGAGAACGCAACGGTCCATTACTCACCACAACTGACACAGCTGAAATGATGGACGGCACAATTCCACACAAAGGTACAGTTCAACGGGCAGATTTTAAACTTATCCATCCAGCACCACGGCAGAGTTATCATATTGCTACAAAAAGAACACATCAACCATGAAGCAACGGAGGGTTACCTCACAAGGAACACAAGAACTCGGTTCTTATATAAAGAACTCGAGAGTCTCATAAACAACCAGGACATCAGCAGAAAAGAGAATGACAACTCAGAAGACAAGATTCTTTCCATTATAAATAGCTTCAAAAATTACAAGATTACACATCTTATAGGACCCAATGAACTCGGTACTACGACAAGCAAGGTAGCAAAAAGAAACCCGAACACAACTAGGCTCTGGAATGACTATGTGTTCCAAATTGCTACTCGGTAGAACAAACCGCACTCGGCTACACTGTTTTCTTCAAAGGAAGAACGCAGCACATCCAAGGCGGAAATCAGCAGCATGGCGGGACAACATGGACCAGGAGAAGCCTGCAGGCATCTGTCTACCCAAGTCCGATGTGATGCTGGATATTGTGTTGATCTGCACCGGACAGTCTCAGGGCAAGCGACGAAGATCAACCCAGAACTGTTGGATGAAGGAACGTATCCCACATCACAAGACTTCCTCCAACTACCGCCATGTACTTCCCGGTACAATGCCACTGCGGGATTAGTCTACCTCTAATCCCTATGACAAGACTCCCTCTAGCTACGACAAGATACACAAAAACTACAAAATACGCCAGGGGCTGCTCTACTTCACAAACTATCATATTCATGACTACGGAGATTTCAGACCATGCAACAAAATGCTCGATGAATCAAAACAGCACACCAGGAGGGTATTTATAGACCAAAGAAACGGTGCACATGGAACGGGAGGACCAACGGAACAAACCTAACAAAGGACACAGTGAAAAGACAGAATTTAATGAAAGAGGTCTCAGGCGTGAAGGAACAGTACTCAAGAACGAGCATATTCGGAAGAATATACCAACACTATACAACTCGTGAACAAACAATATTTACTCTCAACCACCACCATACAACTACATCTGACAACAGCAGACTACCAAAGAACATGCCAAGATCATGTATCCGAGTTCTTTTCGAATAAAAGAACCCAGGTATATGCTCGGGGGCTGCAATAGGAAAGGCTTTCAGTCCTTTGAACAACTCAGATTCAAGACCCTTCAACTTTTTGTTCCAAATAGCAAGAGGCTCGGGGGCTACACTCAGTGAGTGAACTTTTTTCTTCAAAAAAGCGCACATCACTCAAAAGACTTCTTCAAGATAGCAGTTTTCAAACAACATAAGATTCAAGACCCTCCAACTTTTTGTTCCAAATAGCAAGAGGCTTGGGGGCTACACTAAACCACTTCAAGGCCTCACGACAAAAAGAACCCAGACCTAGCTATATTTGAGCTCTTTTTGATAAAGAACCCAGGTATATGCTCAGGAGCCCTTCGACGAAGAATCAGAGCGATTTCAAGAGAAGACCCTCCAGCTCCTTATGCCAAATAGCAAGAGGCTCGGGGGCTACACCCAAATGGGAGTACTTTTTTCTTCAAAAGGGTACACACCATGCGAAGATCTCATGAAGCGCTACACGGTTTCGCTCAAGAAAGCACTCGGACGACGCTTGTTCCTGCTCGGCAAGACTTGAAGGAACAAGACGAGGCTTCCAGAGCTCAACCATGAAGTGCTCGGGGGCTTGTCGGTGCGGGACCCATGGGATACCCCGCAAGGAAGGGAGAAGATCTAGTCTAACAAGGATTCTTCCCATGTAATCTTGATAGTAGTATTATTCTGAAATCCTACTAGGAACTCTCATTGTAAACCGACTAGGACTCAGGCGTCCTGATTATATAAAGGAGGGCAGGGTTCCTAGAGACGGGATTTTTCATGACACAATACTTGACAATCAATCCAACGCAAAAGGCTGACGCCGACTGGACATAGGGCTATTACTCGATCAATGATCGAGTGTCCGAACCAGGATAAATCGATTGTCTCTTGCGTTTACCGTCGAGTTCCGCATACGCTGAAGCCCGAACAAATTGCCCCAGGTACCCCCGTGGCAGGCTATCGGTGGTGAAACATCGACACAAACTTGGGTACCTCAAATACTTATAAACATGATTCCAACTTGAGGACCTTTCAATCAAAGTGACTCTTGATCAATCCAACTATTGTCACTTTTTTGGCAGATTCTGTACCCTTTAAAGAGAAATTTATATCTCCCAATGTACAGATCCAAATACCACAAAATTTGGTGGAGATGTGCCTTACTAAGTCATCTAGCATCTGTAAAAATTTGAGCCTCGTTTGATTTCTAGATTGCTACCAAATTTCAATTCTTCCACCATTGCTACATGTTGAAAGCTGTGGCACTATAGTTGACAGGATCCACTCTAAAACCAAAGCAATTCTTATCCAATCTTATGAAATTTGTACAGAGACCTGTACCATAAGTATAGAGCATGCATACCAAATTTCTGGCCATTCCAATAAGAGTTGATCACTTAAGCATGGGTAAGATCACCGCTAGCTCAGATTCTCGATTATAGGACAGATTTCTTCGCATGAGCTATGCTTCATCAAATGTGAATTAAACTTGAAATCAACTTGTTTGAACATTTTTACAAGACATATATTCATTCAATCCACTCACTCGAGGTCATCTCATGAATTTATCCAACACAACTCAATCCAAACTTGATGACAAAGCTATTTATCCATTCAAACATCTCATAGCAAGCAACATTGCATATTTATCCAATTCAATCAACTCATATGCACCTAAATAAATGATCAACAAGAGATATACCTTGGTTAGCTCATGATCATCCAATTAGCAAGCTTCAACTCATATTTGCAAGCCATCAAATAATCCAATAAATCACCACAACTTGATCATGACACTTGTATGTTGTAGCACATTTGGACTTCACTCAATTTTCACTTGGCATTGGGTTTGGATGTGCACTTGTCACCGAAGTTTCTTTGAGTCTTCAACATGTGCTCAAAGGTGGCTTTTGAGTTGTAGCACCTCTCTATCTTGTTGCTCAATTTATTCATTTCATTCTTGAGCTCATTGTTCTCCTTCAAAAGGTTAGTCTCACAAGACAAGGAAGTAGAACAAACATCTATATGTGAAGAGCATGGCATTTCTAATAAATTATCACAGGAGGTGGATACATGCTTCTTCCCAACATCACAAGGGTTAGCAATAATATGTGATTGATCATGTGACCCATGTGATGAGCTCTCACTATTTCTAAGTTTCTTTGTAAATACTTTAATGAGAGAAGCATGTTGATCTAATAATTCTTCGTGAGATGCAAGTAGAGTCTCATGAGTCAATTTTAGCTCACCATGTGAAGATTTAAGAACATCAAGTAATTTCTTATGTTCTTCATATGAGTTCTTTAGAAATGAGTTTTATTTTCTAATTTCATTATTTTAGCTTTCTTATTTTCTAAAGACATGGTCATGCTAGCAAGTCTACTCACAAGCTCATCATATGAATCAACATGATCAACCAGATTAGCATTAGATACCTTAGTGTCACCTTGTGACATGAAGCAATATGGTGATGTAGGAGAGCTTGTGGTAGCAATGTCATTCGAGCATGATCCATCATCATCACCATCAAGTGTGCATGGAGTAGCATCATCATCGGCATCACTTGAGGCATCATCATCATCAATCTTGTCAAGTAAACTTGTAGTGGATCGATCATCATCATCACTTGACCATGAGGTGGAGCAATCTTCCACAATCACCAAATTGTAGTCATGCTTGACACACTCATGCACCTTCTCCTTGGGCTCATCCTCCTTGAACTTGCCATCATCCCACATGGAGGAATCACCGAAGGTGTGCTTGATTGATTCCCATATCTCATGAGCGGTTCCCACGTAGTTTATCCTTTTCATCAAATCAAAGCTCAAAGCATCCATTAGATAACAACAAGTATGTGCATCAAGTTCATAGAGAACTCTTTGAGCTTTGGTGAGATTTCTATGGTCCAAGACATGAGTGAGACAACTAGTGACAACCCACCAAACATAGATCCCTTAGCACGAAAATGATCAAGCATGTGATTTTTTCAAAGTGCAAAGTTTGTGCCATAAAAAATGTGTCTCACAATCAACTATCCCACTAGACGCCATGCTCTCAGGTCATTGAAGACCACAAATAAGAGACCAAGCTCTGATACCACGTGTAGGGTCGAGATGGCGGACTAGAGGGGCATGAATAGTCTTTTCTAAAATTTAATCGCGCCGACTAACCGATACAAGTGCAGAATTAAAACTATCGGTGTAGCCAAGACTACACCCTCCTATCTAAGTTATCGAGCACCTTGAAAAGATCCTAAACAAGCAACTATGGTGCCGGGCTAGCTAGAGCTCACCTAACCAATCTAGCTTGCATGGTCACACAAACCTATGCAACAAGTACTTCACACAACCGAGGGAGCTCCTACATAATTTAGTAAGCAAAACACAAAGCCATCTAACCTTACTAGTAATGCTCAATAACAAGGCTACACATGCCAAATTAGAGAGCACAAATTACTTAGCTACACAAACTAAGCAATGTGACTAACAAGGTTACTAAAACCAAATTAGCCACTCAAGGGAGCTACTTCCATGCTACACAAGCAAGAATGTAACTAGCAAGCTACACAAGCCAACTAATTACAAGAGAACTACACAAGCACAATGTATGTGAAAGTAAATACAAGCCTGTGTAACAGGGATCAAACCAACAAGAAGACAAGGTTGACATGATGATTTTCTCCTGAGGTTCACTTGGTTGCCACCAAGCTACGTCCCCATTGTGTCGACCACTCACATGGTGGTTTGGCGGCTAATTAGCATCACCCGCCAAGCCCACACATCGGGCACTGCAAGAACCTACACCAAAAGTGAGGGTAGCTCAATGACATGCTCAACTAGAGTTGCTCTTCGTGATCCCCGCGGGGTGAGCATAATCCCCCTCATAAATCCTCCTCCGGAGCACCGCACAATCTTCTTGACTCCTTCAACGGAGTCGCAAGCCATCAAGCCATCTAGGAGGTGGCAACCTCCAAGAGTAACAAGCACCACTGGCTTGCAACTCGATCACATAGTGCCACTCGATGCAATCACACCAGAATCGCTCACTCACTCGATTGGATGATCACTATCAAGCTCAAGTGAGTTAGAGGGCTCCCAAGCACCACCACACAAGGCACCCAGGCTCTAGTGTGCTCAGCAACTAGCCCAAGGCTAGCCTAGGGGGTATTTATAAGCCCCCACATGAAATAGAGTCATTGCTCCAAAGATTCCCTTTTCTGTGATGTCACCGGAAAGGGCGGTGCGATCACCAGATAGGGGTGACGGTGCCCCAACGGTCGAATTCCAATGGTCGACCAACAACTAGTTGGTCACTAGACAGGGATGATGGTAGCACCGGATAGGGGGTGGCACCTAGCCGAGCCCCAAAAACACCCCTCTCTGGATAATTAGGGTGGTTTACCGCCACCCCATGGCGGTGACCAGGGCGGTGCCCTCTCAGCCTTAACTCCGTCAAGTCCCAGCCTCGATTAAAAAGCGGCGGTGGCACGAGACAGCCAGTGACGGTGCACCACCGTGCTAGGGGCGGTGCTCATAGTCACGTCTGGTGACCACCCCAGCGTTGCTGCTCTATGCCATGTCTAGGTGGGCACCGCCCTAGGGGTGGCGGTGCCACCAGACATAGCACGACGGTGCTAGCTCCAACCCCTGCTCTCGGCCTCGACCACCCGGGCACCACCACAGGGATGGTAGTGCACTGGACAGGGGGTGGCGGTGCCACCCAGGCAGCACCCGGAGCCTAGTTTCGCCACCACTTCTTCACCAACTTATTCACCTTTGCAAATGTGCTAACACCAACAAGTGATCACCTTCGGCCGCCTGGACTTCTTCGTCAACTAGCTTAGGAGTTTGCATCGGCAAGTACCCAAATCACCTATGCAAGAGGAGGAACAACTACCTTCCATCCGCATGTTCCTCACTAGGCTCAAGGACGCAGTGGAGCCAAGCCTTTGGTGTTGGCCGACCACATGGACATCTATGCTCAGGAGGCCATCGTCGAGTTCCACCAGGAGTTCATCCATGACAAGATCTACATGCTCTTAGCTAATCCATGTTGAGTTGTCACGCACCTTTGAACTATTTTCTTTTTTGTTACCTCCCTTTTTTTGTAAACTTGTTGTTGATGGTCATTAATGTTAATCATAAATCATTAACATATCTTACATATATACTTAATTTCATCACCAAATATAGAAATAGGGGTTTAAACTAACAAGTTCCACAAGTTTTGGTGAATATCTGAATGTAGGAGAATTTATCCAAGAAAACAGACCCTAGGATCACCGTCATACACTCCAAACAAGTAAACCAACATCAAAAAGAGATTCGACTCACGAAACCTACGGAAACTGACTCAAGATGGAGTCCAAAACCTTCTGCCGGAGGGGGAGGCCGACCTATCACAGAGATAGGCCGATCGGCACCAACTGTAGGCCGGCTGGCCTATGGGTCCCACATATCATCCCCTCGTTCGTACGTCAGTTTTCCATCGCCTCTAAGGTTCATTCTCCACCGTTGCTCAAGGTCTGTTCGATTCGAGAGTCTAGATTTGATGTTGCCATGAATTTATGGGCCCATAGGACTCTTGGTGCCCCCTATATAAGGCCCCCATACCTCCTCCAGAAAGGCACCCTACACACTAGAGCTTCATATTTTCATACACCTTGTAGTAGTGTCCCTCTAGATGATTCTCATGTAGTTGTAATATATAAAATAGGGAGGAGAAGAGGAGAGAACTAAGAAGGAGAGCTGGGTCTGTCGGATCTTCCTTGACTTTACTTCTATAGATTTGACTCATCCTTGAGTACTCTTTAGGTTCTTCAACTATTATTCCTAAGTTCTTTATTTACTTAACTTCAGTATTTACTTTAAGTTATTTATTGGATTCACGCTTGCATCAAGTGCTCTAGTCTTTGCAAAACTAGAGTAGTGATCAATAGAATAGGCATGGTGCTTAGTCTTGCGATTACCTAGAATTGCACCTAGCCCTACAGATAGTTGGGGTAGCCCCAGGTGGTGACATCCCTGACGGTCGACGTAATCCACCATGTTCGTGTTGGTGTTTGCAGGACCGTAGTCTGAACTTCCTAGCTCCTTTCTCATCTCAGTCTGAGTCTAGTGTTCTGATGTCCCAAAATAAGTAAACCTTAAAGTGACCTTGATTCTTAGACAAGCTAGAGAAACCTTAGGAAAGTCCTCTCTACCCACAAAAACACTTATCTTTCTTTATCCTTGGATGACCTTGATCCTTGATTAGTACACTTCGCCTTCCTCGTGGAAATCGATACCTTGGAATACCCTGGGTGAAAGCTACAGCGGTATCCATGCGCTTGTGGATTTTTCTGTTTGTATTAATAAATACCAACAAGCTTTCTAGCACTGTTGTTGGGGAACGGTAGTTGTGCTAGTTTTAAACCAAGTTCGTACGTGTATCCTTTTGTTTTTCTTTTACCACCATCATCTTTACCACATGGATTCCACTCCCATATATAAATTCTCTGCTCCAAAGGGTGAATTGTTAGAGCCTCCACAATCATCACATCCTATCCTTACATCTGGCTATGAGCTTTGCCCTGTTTTCATAGCCATGGTTCGGGAGCAAACCTTCTGTGGAGAAGAAGACAAAAATCCATATGTTCACCTTCGGGAATTTGAGCAACTATGTTCATGCCTGAATATTTCTGGCATGACACATGAGACCTTGAAATGGAAATTGTTTCCATTCTCCTTGTGGAGAGGGTGAAACAATGGTATGCTCATATCATAAGAAGTGATTGGGATGAACTTTGAGACAAATTGTGTCTTGCTTTCTTCGCTATTTCTAGGATTATCTCTCTTTGTCTAGAAATTTACTTTTCAACAAAAGGAGAAGGAAACTTTAGGAGCTGCTTGGGCAGGATTTTCAAATTTAATAACATCTTACCCGAATTTGTTTATGCCTGACCATGTTCTTTTATAGCACTTCCATTATGGCCTTAGCAAAGAAGCTGCCCTTTTTCTCGATATCTCTTGTTGGAGCTCTAAGGATGATCGGGGTTTCTTGATCTCTTGAATGATTAGGGTTTTTTTCCTAGGGGGTGGCAGGGGATGGTATATATAGGGGGTAGCATCGATCCTGAGCCCTCGGATCAAACCAACTTGAAAGAATGACGTAGATGCAAACCCTATGGCGGAGGAGAACTGACATTCGAAGGAGGGGGCTAACAGGTCGGCCAAGGGGTAGGCCGGCCCCACCTGGTACTGGCTCACCCTCTACTACGGTGTGGTGTCCTCTAGAGTCTTCTAAATCCTTCTAGTGTTCGTCTCGTTGCGGATAAGCGTGATTAATTCTGACATATAGGTCCACCTTGATGGTTTTCTGAATAACATCTGCTAAAAATGCATATTCATCAAAACTCGTGGAATTTGTTAGTTTAAACTCCTAAGTCTATGTTGGTGATTACTTTCATGTCCTTATTCATGTTATATTGATGGTTTGTAAAGTTTGTTAACTACCATCAACACCCATGTAAATAATGTTTATGATGTATAAAAACCCGTAAGAAAGATTTACCGTGGAGGCATAAAAATTTAAAAATACCATCCATTCATCCTCTTATATTTCATAGTATCATAAAATATTTTTGCATAGCATATATATACATGTGTATACATTAGAAATATAGGAAACCAGAACCCACAGGAAACACCTGGGACCCAGTCAACCACCCTCAAGCACTCTCCACCATCGAATTTGGTGCCTCTGCACCTGAAGGAGCACCGAGCTCGCTTAGCCTCGTAGTAAAGCATTAGCTGGTGGAAGATCAACTCGAGTGGGCCCCATGTGGGCCGGCTGGCCCCACCACTAGGCCGGCTAGCCTGCTGCTGCACATATAAATTCCACCCTTCCTGGCTGCTCTCGGCCTCAACCACAGCTGCAAACAAGCCTCTGAGTTCAAAAATTCAAATTCCAAGTTCATAGTTGGGAAATCCACTTAGTAGAAGTGTTGCTGAGATTAGGAAGAGTAAGAAAGATTAAGAATCGAATTGCTACCAAAATTAGGAAGAAAAACTAAAGAGATTGAGGGTAGAAGTTCTATCAAAATTCTGATTAGAAAATTTATTAAACAATCAAGAATGACTAACCCTCGGATGAATGACTTCTGGACGGCTAACCACTGATATTGTATTTTCTAATCCGTTTCATGAGTTTTGTTGTCTGTTGACTTTGTGCATATGTTGAACAAGTTCAAGGACAAGCTCATGCGCTCAGGATCAGGCCATTCTACAAGAAGCTCTTCTTCCAGAGTGAGCATCGACATGCAAATTGACGTTCCACCAGTCGGAGCGCCGCCTCAGTCATCATCAGCTGAGAGAAACATCCTGTTGGATGAGAAGCACCTCAAATTGCAGAACAAGTGAGAAAAGGATTCCTTCAAGGAGTTGAAGACTAGAAGGTTCGTACACACGTCTGCATATGATCCCGCTCTTCTCCAGGCAACATATTAAGGAGGCAGCACCTCATAGAAGTGCTTCTGCAAGGTTGACTTGTAATCCGCAGCCTCAATATCGTGGCGATGACCCTATTCCAGATGGACCGGCGTACACCGGCAATGCAGGTTGGGATCAACTAGGATCTTCCCATATGTACCAGTCCGAGTAAGTTGGTTGGCATCAACCATCCCCGCATCACTTTGAAGGCTCGTGGCAACAAGGTTCAAGCGAGCAATGGCACCATGGAAACTTCGACAACTACCAGGAACAACACTATGAAGAAGTTTCAAGTGGCCACCAAGGAGGAAGTATGTCTTTCTCTGCCTATGGCTACCATGATCAGCAGATGGATCATTCCCGCCTCGACACCAGGCTGACCACCATGGAAGAAACGCAATAAGACATACACAACACCTTGCATTAGCATGCTCAATGGTAGGCAGAAATGGGAGGCGCCATTGCCAACATTCAGCAAAACCGGTAGCAACAGAACGAGAACTAGAGCTACTTGTTCCAGAATCTCAACATCGACCCGCCGTACTGAACATCTACAGGACAACCAGCTTGCGGGAGGAGGATCCCCCATTTATCTAAGGTAAGTTTTTCTTTTTTGAGTACTTTATTTCTTTTTCTTTTATTTATTTTTGAGTCTATCTTCTATAATTTAAAAAAAGGATGCATAACTAAAATCAAAATAAAAAAGTTATCTTTATCTTATATATATATATATATATATTAGTAATGTGTGATCTAAAAAATATGAAAACAAAATAAAAAGAGTGTGTATAAAGTTTGCTTTAATTTATGTTGAAAGAACTTTGAAGATGGTCTCTCATGATGTAAATAATGAGTAGTTGCTCTATTGTAATTCCTTTCAAGTACCTAGTTTTCAGCCATGAATTCTCCCATGTTTTGGATACAACTGTTTTGACATGAGAATTTACTCTGAACTTGAAACTTGTGGATAGCATATGCTTGATCTAAGTCTAGGTAATTGACGGATATGATATGAGGTCTGAGCTACTATTTATCTTGTTCCAAGTGATACTAAAGTTCTGGAGATTTCTTTTGAGAAACACATAAAAATGTCACATGATGAGTTTCTGTATGACAAAGCTTGAATTCCTACCAGAGCCAAACATGATATTTAGGCTAGGAAAACTTCCCCTCACATATGATACTTGTTTTGCATTGAGTTTAGTCAAGCTTTGTTGACCCTTATGAGAGATTTGTCACGCTCTTAAAATCAAGATGACGAACACACCACCACATATGCACTACTCCTACACTAGGGGTAGGCGCAAAAACATGCTTTCCATCTAGATCCACCTAAAAATGTTTTACTCCTACACTGGGAGTAAACACCAAAAATATGTTTGATAGGTATTTCATCCACCAAATAAATGCTCCAAAGTTCTTGTTGCTATCTCTCAAAAGTTTGTTGCAGAAAAGAAACATGGGCTATGCAAAAGTTATTCTTAAAAAAAAGGTTGACAAAAACTGGACAACTATCTGAAATATCAAAAACAATGGGTACTTAGATGCCCGCCTAAAAAAAGAAGAAGAGATGAATAAGATAGCCCATGCTTTCTTGTAAATATTTTCAAGTTCAAAAGAGAGATATGTTTCAAGGAGCATAGTAGAATTAGGTTAGCCACCATATATATCCACCAAATATTCCACACACATGCACATCTTGATTTGATTGTATGACTTAACTTCTCTTTGGATCCGAGGTTTGACTTTACAATATATGTATTGCAAGTATGCACTTTCATGCTATTTTCTACTCCTATGAACCCCACATAAGCCTTAATTGTAGGAATAGAGGCATAACATCACTATTGCCTTGGTGAGGATCCACAAATACCACATATATTGAGAGACTTGAGAGTGTCATACAATGAAAACTCTGAGTTTTATTTTGAAAACTTATGAAAACTTCAGAATAATAGTTGAACAAAGAACTTGAGACATAGTGCTTGACTTGATCATTCTGTCTTTCCATTGCTCAGGACCCAAGATAAGGCTAAGAAGCCCTATGGTTGAAGGTAATATGGGTAAGTTTGAAAGTCAGCTTAGTTTATTCTAATCTGGAGGAGAATTCTTGATTGAATGCATGTGTACTTTTGAGAAAATATTGATGCAACTCCTGATCCATTGTTTCGTTTAGCATTGCTCAAGGACGAGCAAAAGTTAAGCTTAGGGGAGTTTGTTGACGGTAGTTATCATCCATCATAAACCATTAATATAATGCAAGAAAATGATCACCAACATAGGTTTAGGGGTTTTAATTGATAAATTCCATGAGTTTTAGTGAATCTGTGCTTTCAGAAAAGTTTTTTTTCATAAACCCGTCAAGGTGGACCCAATCGTCAGAATTAGACATAATTATCCACGACGAAAACTACTCTAGAAGGTTCCAAAGGACTCCAGAGGGTGAGCCACTGAAGAAGAGAGGGGGTGGCCGCTAGGTGGGGCCGACCAGCCATGTGGGGCCCCCTATCAGCCTCTTGTTGCTACATCGGTTCTCCACCGCCTTAGGGTTTGCATCTATGTTGTTCTTTCAAGTTAGTTTGATCTGAGGGCTTAGGATTGACGCTCTCCCCTATATATACTAGCCCCTGCCACCCCTAGGGCATCAAGAACCCTAATCATTAAGTCAAGAAGGATAAAAAATTAGGGTTTCTAGAGAGAGTAGAATAGATCTCTAATTCTTCAAGTTCTAGTATAGGTTAGCTAGCAAGATTCAAGTAGAGTTGGGGTATTGCTCAGGATTCCGAATTGACCGTCTGAAGGCCGGTAAAGCCATTATATCTCTCTATTATTCATGACTTTGTGCTATTTCAATACTATGTTTCTATTTATTATGTTTCTAGTTTGCTTTGGTAGTATGCTTGATATAGTCATGATTGATAATGAATTTATGCATGAGTTCTCAAAGCGCTTAGCTCAGTACTCGAGTGAGTTAATTGGTCGACATTATGTAAGCGTGGTGCTTATATGCTGTGTCGGATACCAGAAAATGGGGTACCCCAACTGAAGATCGAAGAACTGCTTAGACCCTAAAAACGGAACCAACAGAATGAACAAACGAGGTCTCGACCAAAATCTCCGATTCGCCCGAGACCCCGTCGCCGAGCCCCAGCGGAAGCAAACGATTCTCCGGCTCACCCGAGACCGCCTCGCCGAGGCCCCCTCGTCGAGACCCCCTCGCCCGGGGCCTCGGAAGAAGTGCCGATTCTCCGATTCACGTGAGGCCGGCTCGGCACTAGCCCTGTAGCCGCCTCTTCAACCAAACTGCTCTGACCAAACATCACATCCAAGCACCCAACCACTCCGACAGACGCACGATGGCACAGTACAGCGAAGTGACCGACTACACACCAGTCGCGTCAACCTCCTGCCATCTGCGACGGCACAGAGTAGGGGTTACCGACCACTGTGCTGCCTAACTCCTGCGCCAAGGACATCGCAACGTGGGGAGTCAGAACGGGTTCTTGTAGCCTCGGAATCAGCGGACCGACCGCTCCGGCTCACCCGAGCCCCCTCGATAGGGCCTCGGATTCACTGATCTTACTCCACCTCGCCCGTCCGCCTCGCCCGAGATCCCCCCGGTAGGGCCTCGGACGAATTGGCCACGCTCCGCCTCGCCCAAGGCCGGGCTCGTCCTGCAACCTCGTCGCCTCCGCCTCAAAGGTCTCTCTGGTAGGCTGTCGCATCCAATTAATGCGCTCAGCTGCACCCGCTACGTAAGCCACGATCGGCAGTGCGCTGCAACATGAGCGACGGGACAACGGTCAGATCACCTTTTTTACCATCCCTTATTGACAATACAGGTACCGTATCCTGTAGGCGCACGTCTCGCACTATTCTGCCTGATGGCCGCTGAGACCCGCATCTGCACCTGGGTCACTTCTCAGGCCTCGGCATGGCAGGCCACGGCACGGCAGGCCTCGGCACAACAGGCCTCGGCACAACAGGCCTCGGCACGACCGGCTAAGAAGGCCGCCGAGCCTCTACAATCCACCAAGTCAATAAATGCGCAGCATGTTACTTGCAGTGAAGACCATACCGATTGGACATCTACGGGAACTCCCACGATAACGCCATGCTGCTCCAGGAGTAAATACGTCATCGAATAGTCCTTGCTCCACGTATAGCTCTCTTATGTACTCCTGGTTTCCTCTCTGCAGCTATAAAAGGAGGCAGCCAGGACCGTTTCCAGGGCGACAGAGAGGATCACAGATACTCGCACAAACAACACGCCTCGTTCTGTAATTTGAAATCACCTCCCCTCACAGAGATCTGGGATGAACTCCCTCTCTCACCTAGCTTGTAACCCCCTACTACGAGCACCCCGGTGCGAGGAATACAAGAACATCTTCTCAGACTGGACGTAGGGCATCCATTGCCCGAACCAGTATAAACCTTGTGTCTCTTTGCATCTCCATCCGGAATTGGGAGCACGCAGCACAAATTCACTAGTCGGTTAAGGACCCCCGGTTCCGAAACACCGATAGTTGGCGCGCCAGGTAGGGGCCTCTGTGTGTCAGCTTAGTCATCCCACCAGATTCGGATGGCGGATCCCGTGCGATCGTTGCGTCTCGGGACGATCGTCTGGTTCGGGAGCCTAGAATTCATGTCTCTAGGGCATGAGTACGACATGGAACTCCTCTCACCTAGAGCGCCATCGACCGACGACGACGTCTTGCGCCGGCAGCCCACGCGCGGGCGGCGCCCGGGCCGCCGCTCCCGTCAAGCTCGCCGAGCGCCGCGCGGGCGAATCCACCCCAACTACCACCTATTCAAGTCCAGGCGGAGTACTGGACCATGTACTTCGACGGGTCTCTGATGAAAACCGGAGCAGGCATAGGTCTACTCTTCATCTCACCCCTCGGAGTCCATATGCGCTACGTAATCCGACTACACTTCGCCGCCTCCAACAATGTGGCCGAATACAAGGCCCTCGTCAACGGCCTGCAGATCGCCATTGAACTTGGGGTACGGCGTCTCGACGTTCGAGGCGATTCACAGCTTGTCATCAACCAAGTGATGAAAGAATCAAACTGCCATGACCTCAAGATGGAGGCGTACTGCACGATGGTGCGCCGCCTAGAAGACAAGTTTGATGGCCTTGAACTCAATCACATCTCACAAAAGTTCAACGAGGCCGCGGACGAACTGGCAAAGATGGCGTCGGCACGGACCCCGGTCCCCCCGAACATCTTCGCTAGAGACCTCCACAAGCCATCCGTCGACTATGACTCGACGAAGGTAGAGGGCCCATCAGCCGAGTCCCCCATAGGTCCCGAGGCCCCCTTTGCCACCGAGACCTCGTCGCCCGAGCCCGAGTCCATGGCAATTGACACAGGGCCTCCCGAGGCCGACCAAGGAACGGACTAACGAGTCCCTTTTCTTGATCGCCTCGTACGAGGAGAGCTTCCCGCGGACAGGACCGAGGCCCAACGGCTCGCACGACGAGCCAAGACGTACGTCCTCTACAAAGGCGAGTTGTATAGGCGTAGCCCGTCTGGTATTCTCCAACGGTGCATCACCACCGAGGCTGGCCAATCACTACTCTAGGACTTGCATGCGGGAGCCTGCGGGCACCACGCAACGCCTCAGGCGCTAGTGGGAAACGCCTTCCGCCAAGGATTCTATTGGCCAACCGCGATGGCTGATGCCACGGGGCTAGTACGCTCCTGCGAAGGATGTTAGTACTACGCTCGACAGACGCACCTCCCGGCCCAAGCCCTCCAAACCATCCCTATCACATGGCCATTTGCCGTGTGGGGGACGGACATGGTTGGGCCTCTGCAGAAGGCACCCGGAGGTTATACCCATCTGCTCATAGCCATCGACAAATTCTCCAAATGGATCAAGGCTCGTCCAATCACCCAAATCAAATCCAAGCAAGTAGTGCTGTTCTTTACGGATATCATCCACAGGTTCGGAATCCCAAATACCATCATCACCGACAACGGGACGCAATTCACCGGCCACAAGTTCTTGACGTTCTGCGACAACCACCACATCCGTGTGGTCTGGTCGGCCGTAGGACACCCTAGGACAAACGGCCAAGTAGAACGTGCCAACGGCATGATCCTACAAGGCCTCAAGCCAAGAATCTACAACCGGTTGAAAAAGTTTGGCAAGAAATGGCTTGCCGAACTCCCCTCGGTCATTTGGAGCCTGAGGAATACACCGAGCCGAGCCACGGGATTCACACCGTTCTTCCTGGTCTATGGAGCCGAGGCCATCCTCCCCACCGACTTGGAGTATGGCTCCCCGAGACTACAGGCCTACAACGAGCAAAGCAACTGCACTGCCCGCGAGGACGCCCTCGACCAACTTGAGGAAGCCCGAGACGTTGCCCTGCTACACTCGGCCAAATACCAGCAAGCCCTACGACGCTACCAAGCCCGGCACATTCGGAGCCGAGACCTGAAGGTGGGCGACCTGGTGCTGAGGCTGAGGCAGAGCAGCAAGGGCCGCCACAAGCTGACCCCGCCATGGGAAGGGCCGTACATCGTCGCCCAAGTACTGAAGCCCGGAACCTACAAGCTAGCCAACGAGAAGGGCGAAATCTTCACCAACGCTTGGAACATAGAACAGCTACGTCGTTTCTACCCTTAAGTTTCCAAACGTTGTTTACATTGTTTCTCGAAATACAATAGAGTTGTTACAATCTTTCGAGGCCCCCCCTTAATAGGCAACTCGACTGTATGGAACCTAAGGACCAAAAGTTCATCTCAAAGGCAAAAAACCGACTGAGCCATGAGAACGACCTACGCCTTTGGGCTACGGCAGCTCCCTCGCCACCTTATCGCCCAAGAGACAGCTTAGGCTCCGAGGAAGTTCTTTGCAAAGAGCTTGTCTATCGATAGGGGCTTGATGTCACAATAACGCTACGAGAGAGACGTGGCTCTGCCTCTGCAGAGCCGAGCCTCCCTCGGGGGCTAAAAAGGGGGGAACCCCCTAAGTCCCGAACGCTGTTTCTTAACCGTCTTTCAAAAAAACTCTCTCGCGCTCCGGCAGGACCGTCGCAAGGAACCTAAGGACCAAAAGCGTGTCCTAAGGCCAAAGGGCCGGTCGAGCCGTGAGAACAGCCTACGCCCCCGGGCCACTGCAGCTCCCTCGCCACCCTTCGCCAAGGGATGGCTTAGGCTCCGAGGAAGTTCCCTGCGGGTATCCAAGAACGAGACAGGGGGCACAGGCTCGGAAATGGAATAAGAAAGCGATTAAAAAACACACATACGCAAGTACTTTAAAAGGCCTCGACGGCCACAAAACGTCACGGTATGACAATTAAACCAATCCGTTGACATGGCCCCTGCTGGCCCAGGTCAAAATTCAAGGATCGGCGGCTGGCGCGGGAGGGACCACCTCTTCTTCAAATAGGCTAGCCAGCGTTGTGCCAGGCGCCTCCACCGCATCCATTAGCTTCACGACCTCTTCATCGGCCTCCTCATCATCTTCCGACAAGACGTAGCCATCGCTAATAGCCTCGAGATTGATGGCGTAGTGCGAGGAAACGACGGCTAGGGCGCGCTTGACACCCATGTGCAACGCCCCCCGGAGCCTCTCGTGGACACGGCCGCTCAACGCAATCAGGTGGCTCCCAAGGGAGCTGGCTGATTGGACCCCTCGACCTCGAGCCTTGCAGGCGAGTGCAGGCGGCTGCGTGAGAGCCTCGTGCTCGGACTTCAACGTCAGCGCCGCTTGCATGGCAAGGACGGAGGCCTCACCACTGGGAGGCCTCTTTCTCCAGACCTACACCACGACAAAGAGTCGGGGTCGAACACAAACCAGCGCAGCAGAACAAGGGCGTGGTTGGCCGGAACTTACCCTCGGCTTTGTTCTTCCGGGCTAAAGCCTCGACTCGAGAGGCCTCGGCCTGCCTTGGTAGCCTCGCAAAGCGACTTTCATCACCGATGTTCACTCGCTTTCTGCCCAGCCTGCCCCGGCGGTGACCTTGGCAGAGGCCATTGCTTCTTGGGACCGGGACTTGAGGGAATCCCGCTCCTCCTCCAGCTCCTTGATCTTTGCCACCAAAGGGGCAAACTGCTCCTTGGCCATGGCCACCTCGGCCTTCAGGTCGACACAGCAAAGGCGGAGGTCCTCCACTTCAGCACTCCGCACCGACAACAGCTCCTGGGCATCGGCAAGCAGGCCCTTTTGCCGCCGGAGCTGCTCCCAGACTCCCATCTCCCTTCGTAGGAACAACGATTTCCCAAGGGACCGAGTCTCGAGCTCCTGAGATAGGCAAAGACGTACGTCAAACACCGCAAGGGGGGCTCGGAGAAAAAACAACGCGACACGAGAAAGGGAAGTGCGTACCTGGGTAACACCGGGCAGGTCCCTTTGCATAACAGACATCGCTGTCTGCATCGACTGCACCGCCAGTTGGCGGTATTGCTCGAGGGTGTCCCAGCGCCCCCCCTCGGCAACGTCCTCAAGGGCAAACATAGGCTCCCCCTCAGGGTCGGCCCGGTTTCCCCATGCAACACGCGGGTGATTCCACCCGCGGGGCTCGGGTCGGACCCGAACAAGGATCGAACTCCCCTCGGCAGGAGTCGGGACCGGCCGCTCCGCGGTGCTGGCCGCCTCGGCGTCCGCCGCCTCCTTCCCCCGGGAAGAATCCTTAGACAAGATCGTCTGAACCAGGGGTGGTGCCGAAGCCCGCCCCGCCTCTGTCCCAACCGCCTCGGCCTCAACGGGCCCGGGGGCTCTGGCCTCTGCCATCTCTACCTCGGTGGCGGCATCCACTGCCCTGGCCTCGGAAGCCTTGGGGGCTCTGGCCTCATCCCCGATGGACCCAGCAGTGGTGGACACCTCGGCCTCATTCGCCCCAAGACCCACGACCTCGTTGGGTGTGGACTCGTCCTCCCTCGCTCATTTCGTGGCCACCTCGGTGCCCTTTCCTTGAGCAGCCGGCTCCTCCGGGCCGGCCCCGCCCGACGCCGTGCCATGCTGCATGCCAGCCTGTGCCTCCGCCGCCCGATGAGCGGTGGAGCTGGTGCTCACCTTGAGCGCCTTATGGGGCGCCAAGGCAGGTTCCTCCACCCGGCGCTTCTGGCTGGAAACGAATGCGTTCCTAAAGGTCAGCGTACGACCAGGGGGCAAGCAGGAAATACTACAAACTCCGCCAAAAAATAGACTTACCGCGAACGAGGAAGCAATCGCTTCTGCATAGCGACCCTCCTCTACAACGGCGGCGGTGGTGGCGGTAGCACGGCTTCCGTATCCGCCGGTACCGGCTGGTCTCCGCCGGACCCCGGCACCCCCTCGACCGTCCGCAAAGATGATTGAGCCGCCCCCGGCGTCGCTTGCTCCACCTCCTCCGCCGAGCCCACCGGGCTGACAGCACGCGTCTCGGGCGTGTCGTCCTCGACAACGAGACGGGTGTTTGCCAGAGACACCCCGGGCGCCACCTCCCTAACATTGGGGAGGTGGTCCAGGGTACCCTTCCCTTCCTCGACCACGCCAATGTCACCGGAGGAATCCGACACCGATACTGAGGGAGACGACTCCAATGGGAGACCGTCGAGCCTCTGTTGCCGGCGGCGTGCGTCCAGCTTTTCGTGCTCAAAGATCCTCTTCGTGCGCCTTGCCACCTTGGCGTCTTTCTTCTTCTTCTGCTCCTCAGCGTACGCCCTATTCACAGCTCGCCGCTGGGCGTCCTTAGGAACGGGCGGGGGGGAGCTTTGCACGTCCCTTATCCCCTGCAGAAATGACGAAATAAGGCAACGGGCGAAAAAAGCAATAAGCAAGAAGGCCGCGAAGGCCTCGGCAACACCCAACTTACCAGGGAAACGTACCCCCATGATGGGCGCATCGGGAACGGCAGCAAGCCATCAATCTTCGGTTTCCCATCCACCGCCTCCCTTACCCGACGTAGGATCTCCTCATCAGTAAGGGCGAAGGCGGACATCCTGATGCCTTCGATCGGATCGCTCGGGTCCATCTCGAACAGGCGCCGCCGCCGAGCCATCAGCGGCAACACCCTCCGGCGGTGAAAGGCCGCCACGACCACGGCCGCCGTAAGGCCGCGATCACGTAGCTTCCCCAGGGCCCTCAAGAGCGGTTCCAGCCTGTGCTGATCGAGCTTGATGACGCCGTACCCCCACTTCTCCGGCTGACTCTCCACAACCCGCCCGGTATAAGGGGGAAGCCCGCCATCGTCGTTACGAAGGTAGAACCAGCTGTCATACCAACGACGGTTGGATGATGCCAGCTAGGCTGGGATGTAGAGGTGCTGCCGGTCTTGGCGCACCTGAAGGGTGCAGCCGCTGGCCCTCAGCGCCTTTCGAGCCCCCTTCGTTCTCGCCGACTTGGTGGAAAAAACTGCCCAAAACAAATGGAGCCACAGCTCCCAGTGGGGAGCGATCCCCAGGTACCCCTCGCAAATGGCGACGAAGATGGCCGCCTGTGCGATGGAGTTGGGGCTGAAGTTGTGGAGCTCCATGCCGTAGTAGTGCGGGAGCGCCCGCATAAACTGGTCCGCCGGCAAGCCGAGGCCTCGCTCGTGGAAGACGACGAAGCTCACCACATAGCCATCACGTGGCCTCGGCTCCGACTCATTCCCCGGACCAATCCACTCTGGCTCGTCAGAATCGGTGATCGGGCGGAGGAGACCGACGCCCACCAGCGACTGCAGCTTCTCCACGGTGATGTCAGACCGCTCCCAGGGATCCGCCGGGAGAATGACAGGACCGCCAGCCATTGCGCGGTGGAGGACGCTGCTACGGCGGTAATCTCTCTCTCTCTTTCAATCGACCTCTCTCGCCCTTCTTCTCCCCGGTGCTTTACGCTCTCAGCAACGGCTTGGAAGCGGTGAAAGCAAATACAGGCAAGGTAAGGAGGGGAGGGGCAAGGCTCTTTACGTATTTATGTAGGGGTAAGATGAAACTACTGGGCGATGAAATCGGGGAAGTTTCCCTCAGATCCGGCGCTCCGCCCACATGCCCACCTTCTCCACATTTAATCGCGCAGACGGTTATGTCCCATCCACTGACACCACATCGCGCAATAACGGCAGCTCCTGACAAAACCGCCTCAAAAGACGCGCCGGGCATTGTTAGCCGATGGAAGGGAAATACCCCCAGCCGATTCCTTCCGAGCTAAGGAACCGGGCACCGAGCCCGCTACGGTCCAGAGGTTCGAAGGCTGGGCCATTTATGGTCTCGACAGCCGCCTCAGGACGACATAGTCAGGGACAACTATGGGTGAGCCCGTACATGGTCGAGGCCCAGGCAAGCGATTGCTTGGGATGCCCTAAGTCGTGTCCGAGACCAGCAGGAGTTCTCTAAAGGGGATCCCACCGTAGGGAGGCACCGAGCCCCTAGGGCCAATCGAACGGCCCTGGCACCCGCTAGAGAAGCCTTCTGGTACTTTTTTGGAGCGCGTCTCTAGGCCACTAGCCGACCCCTATCGAATGGGGCACGGGCCTCCACTCGGACTTACCCGATAAAAGCTCACCGGAAATGTCGTCGCTCGCACCCACCGAGGGTAGCCTGGCATGTTCCACCCCTCCTTCCGAGCGAAAAGGAAGCGCGAGGGTCGTACAAAAAGCCAGGGGAACTCCTGATCACCCTCTTGCTCCGCGCTGAGGCTCGGGGGCTCTTCCTGCAAACTTGACGAGACCCAGCGGCCTAGGCTCGCACGCGAAGGGCTCAGCAAACAACCCCTCCTTCCGAGTGAAAGAGATGCGCGAGGGTCGTATAAAAAGCCAGGGGACCTCCTGATCGCCCTCTCGCTACGTGCGGAGGCTCGGGGGCTCTTCCTGCAAACCTTGCCGAGACCCAGTGGCCTAGGCTCGCACGCGAAGGGCTCGGCAAACAACCCCTCCTTTCGAGCGAAAGGGATGCGCGAGGGTCGTACAAAAAGTTAGGGGAACTCCTGATCGCCCTCTCGCTCCGCGCGGAGGCTCGGAGGCTCTTCCTACAACCTTGACGCACGCAAGGGCTCGGTAGGCTCGGGTGCTCCTCCTGCACCCAAACAAGCGACCCAAGCTCGCTCTCATGGGTCAAGCAAATGCGATAGAGCGCCTTACTCAACGAAGAAAAAGCCCCTAAAGGAGTAAACTCACTCCTCTAGGGCCTCGGGGGCTACACCCGGCGGGTGCGCTCGCGCGCACCCACCGGAATCACGAGTATAAAGCAAACCCAACAAAAGCCACTGAGAAACGAAAGTCTCGAAAAAAACCTCGGGGAGAGTATCCCACACTCCCGCCCGAGGCTCGGGGGCTACTGTCGGATACCAGAAAATGGGGTACCCCAAGCGAAGATCGAAGAACTGCTTAGACCCTAAAAACAGAACCAACGGAATGAACAAACGAGGTCTCGACCAAAATCTTCGATTCGCCCGAGACCCCGTCGCCGAGCCCCAGCGGAAGCAAACGATTCTCCGGCTCGCTCGAGACCGCCTCGCCGAGGCCCCCTCGTCGAGACCCCCTCGCCCGGGGCCTCGGAAGAAGTGCCGATTCTCCGATTCGCGTGAGGCCGGCTCGGCACTAGCCCCGTAGCCGCCTCTTCAACCAAACTGCTCTGACCAAATGTCGCATCCAAGCACCCAACCACTCCGGCACGCCATACGATGGCACAAGATGCGGTAGTGACCGACTACACGCCGCCAAGTCGCGTCAACCTCCCGCCATCTGCGACGACACAGAGCGAGGGGTTACCGACCAGCTGTCTTTGCCTAACTCCCTGCGCCAAGGACATCATAACGTGGGGAGTCGAACGGGTTCTTGTAGCCTCGGAATCAGCGGACCGACCGCGGCCGGCTCGCCGAGCCCCTCGACAGGCCTCGGATTCACCGATCTTACTCGCCGCCGCCCGTCGCCTTGCTCGAGACCCCGGTAGGGCCTCGGACGAATTGGCCGCGCTCCGCCTCACCCAAGGCCGGGCTCATCCCGCAACCTCGTCGCCTCCGCCTCAAAGGTCTCTCTGGCAGGCTGTCGCATCCAATTAATGCGCTCAGCTGCACCTGCTACGTAAGCCACGATCGGCAGTGAGCTGTAACAGGAGCGACGGGACAACGGTAAGATCACCTTTTTTACCATCCCTTACTGACAATACAGGTACCGTATCCTGTAGGCGCACGTCTCGCACTATTCCGCCTGATGGCCGCTGAGACCCGTATCTGCACCTGGGTCACTTCTCAGGCCTCGGCACGGCAGGCCACGGCACGGTAGGCCTTGGCACAACAGGCCTCGGCACGACAGGCCTCGGCACGACCGGCTAAGAAGGCCGCCGAGCCTCTACAATCCGCCAAGTCAATAAATGCGCAGCATATTACTTGCAGTGAAGACCATACCGATTGGACATCTACGGGAACTCCCACGATAACGCCATGCTGCTCCAGGAGTAAATACGTCATCGAATAGTCCTTGCTCCACGTATAGCTCTCTTATGTACTCCTGGTTTCCTCCCTGCGGCTATAAAAGGAGGCAGCCAGGACCGTTTCCAGGGCGACAGAGAGGATCATAGATACTCGCACGAACAACACGCCTCGTTCTGTAATTTGATATCACCTCCCCTCACAGAGATCTGGGACGAACTCCCTCTCTCGCCTAGCTTGTAACCCCCTACTACGAGCACCCCGGTGCGAGGAATACAAGAACATCTTCTCAGACTGGACGTAGGGCATCCATTGCCCGAACCAGTATAAACCTTGTGTCTCTTTGCATCTCCATCCGGAATTGAGAGCACGCAGCACAAATTCACTAGTCGGTTAAGGACCCCCAGTTTCGAAACACCGACATGCTGTTTACCTATTGTTGGACTCTACATTCCAGGCCATGTGGTAGATCGTGAGTGTGACATTCTCATTGAGTCCTTTGTAGTCCACTCCCCATTTGTAGAACAAGTAGAACCCAGTTGCGAAAGAAATCAAGCTCTGTTCTTGATCTTCCTTAGTAATGTTCCTTATGCTTAGATATAGAGTTAGTTATGCTATAGATCAAAGTATATATACTAGATTGTACAAAAGACTTAGCAATTAAGAAATGACTTAGAAATCTTTTCTCTTAATTAATCTCCTGCCTAGCCATTCTACATTTATGAGTATCTATTTCTATCTCTGGATTATTATCAATGCCTTACACTTATCATTTATTTATCATTTGGCTTACCCCTGTTATAGCATGAGAGTTGAGTTAATGATTTTATCATAAGTATACATATTTGTCAATATCTCTAGCCACCCCACCGTTCCTCCCTGTGGAAAAAATATAAATAACGATACCTAGTATACTCCCGAGTAAAATGCTACAATGGTATATTATATGTGCGCTTGCGGATTACTTCAATATATAATCTTTCCTAAATATACAAGTGTTATTAATAACTACCAACAATGCATTTCTGGCATCATTGCTAGGGATGACAACTTAGTAAAGAGTGATAATAAGAAATGCCAACACTCAACCTACCCTTGATGATGAACGCTTTGTTCAAGAAGAAGAAGAGGTAGCAGAGCCCATTGAGCTCACAAAAATCTGCAGCCATTACCTGCTTCAATTGAGCTAAAACCTCTCCCTCTTGGCCTAAAATATGTCTTTCTTCACAATAATTGGGAAACCATGGTGATCTTTAGTGACAAGCTGTCCGAAGATGAAACACAAAAGCTTGTCACCATTCTTGAAAGACATAGATCCATTATAGGCTACTCACTCCAAGACCTCAAGGGCATTAGCCCCACTCTCTGTACTCATCGCATCCCTATCGAGCTTGACTGCACACTTTCAAGGGAGCCATAATGGAGACTTAACAACGCTATGTGAGAAGTTGTTAAGAAAGAGGTCCTTAAACTTCTGCATGCCGGGATTATCTATCCTATACCCAATAGTAGTGGGTTAGCCCGGTTCATGTCTTGCCAAAGAAAGGTGGTATGGCGGTTGCTAGAAATGAGAACAATGAACTCATTCCTCAATGAACTATCACTAGGTGGCATATGTGCATTGATTACCATAAACTTAACAAGGCTACAAAGAAAGATCACTTCCCATTACCCTTCATTGATGAAATGTCGAAACAGCTTGCAAATCACTTTTTCTTTTGTTTCCTTGATGGGTACTCCGGGTATCATCAAATTACAATCCACCCAAATGACTAAAGTAAGACTACTTTCACATGCCCATATGGAACTTATGCATACCGAAGAATGTCGTTTGGGTTGTGCAATACTCTAGCTTCTTCCAACGGTGCATGATTTCTATTTTCTCTGACATGATCGAGAAAATCATGGAGGTATTCATGGACGACCTTATTGTCTATGGCAAAACCTTTGTTGATTGTTTGGAGAATTTAGACAAAGTCTTACAACGGTGTGAAGAAAAGCACTTAGTCTTGAACTGGGACAATGGTTCGGGAAGGAATTGTGCTAGGACACAAGGTGTTTGAACGTGGGATAGAGGTGTATAGAGCAAAGGTTGAATTTATTGAACAACTCCCACCTCCCACGAATGTGAAAGGAATCCACAGCTTTCGGGGACATGCGGGGTTCTACAAGTGCTTTATCAAAGACTTCTCTCAAATTGCTAGACCCCTGACTAGTCTGCTAGCCAAGGATGCACCTTTTATTTTTAATGATGAGTGCCATGAAGCCTTTCAAATCCTTAAAAAGGCACTCATCTTAGCTCCAATTATTAAACCACTAGATTGGAAGCTTCCTTTTGAGATCATGTGTGATGCTAGCGACTTTGCGGTTGGAGCCGTTCTAGGCCAAACGAAGGATAAGAAGCATTATGCCATATCCTACGCTAGCAAAACATTGGCGGGACCTAAGCTCAACTATGCTACCACTAAAAAAGAGTTGTTGGCTATTGTCTTTGCTATAGACAAGTATAGATCTTACTTAGTGGGGGCAAAGGTAATTATTTATACAGATCATGTTGCTCTTAAGTACCTCCTCACTAAGAAAGATGCTAAGCCTTGGCTAATTCGATGGATCCTTCTACTCCAAGAGTTTGACATAGAAATTCAAGATAAAAAGGGAAAACTCGGTAGCCAACCACTTGTCTGGGCTTCAGTATAAGGAAACACATGAGCTACCCATTAATGACTACCTAAGGGATGACACCCTACTCAAGATAACAGACTCCGATCCATGGTATGCAAACATTGTGAACTTTATAGTGGCAGGCTATGTCCCACCTAGTGAGAACAAAAGAAAGTTGATCCATGAGAGTCATTTTCACCTATGGGATGAGCCATACCTATACCGAGTTTGCGCAGATGGATTGTTGAGGAGATGTGTCCCTATGGATGAGGCTACCAATATTATGGAGAGATGTCATGCCTCACCATATGGAGGACATCATGGAGCATTCCAGACGCATGCCAAGATGTGGCAAAGTGATTTTTTTTGCCAACGATGTATCAAGATACAAAGGAGTTTGTCAGGAGATGCCACCAATGTCAAAAAACAGGGGAACATCAACTCACAAGATGCAATGCCTCTCATGAACAATCTCTAAGTAGAACTCTTTGATGTGTGGGGGATTGATTTCATGGGGCTGTTCCCTAAGTCCAAGAACTATGAATACATCTTGTTGGCCGTGGACTATGTATCCAAATGGGGAGAAGCAATGCCATGTCGAACTACCAATTCAAGACATGCAAAGAGAGTGTTCCATGAAGTCATATTTCCTCGCTTCGAGGTTTTTGTTTCCACCTCCTTTTTCTTTAGGCTTGTTCTACTCAACAATTCATAGGTGGAGTAACATTGGTGGGAGTGATGATGGAATCCATAGGGCTTGTAACACTTTTGATTTCTTCTTCAACTTGCTTGCTGCGCATGTCAAGTGTGTTGTTTACTAATAAGGTGCACTTTGGATGGCTAGCAGCTCAATGTGCCAAATTGAGAAATTTGCAAGTCATATATTAGTAGCGAAGCATATCATCTAATTTTGGATTCTCTATTATGTTTCGGTTGTGGTTGTCCTATACTGTTCCACTGCATGCTTCTTGTGACCATCTCTTTAGTACATCATATTGTGTGGGAAGTGATTCGATATTCAAAAAAATCAAGGACTTTAGAGCATGGCCACACAATATTCCGATTCTATTGAATTCCTAGCACCTACATGTACTGGTTTGCTCTATAGGATCACCAATAACTTTGTACTCCTTCTCAAATGTAAAATTTTCATCAAGACTACCAATTGCTACAAGATATTCATTTTTGCCTTCCAATGTTGTGGTGCATGCTACCATTGACCTCTCATATACTCACATGGAAAGGCTTCAAAAATAGAGGGCGTGTATAGCTTGCTAGCTTGGATTAACATAAGCATCCTCATTTTAATTCTAGGTAATTTTTACTTGATTCGAATTCAGATTATAGTTTGTTCTTTCTTTTATACTCTGCAACCCTTTTCAAAATGCTTAAGAAATTGGATTATATCGAAATAAGTTTTGAAATGTTGCTTCAGACTCTCATTGAGTTGTGAACTTCTCATCCCTAATGTGAACACATCCTTCATATAACATTCAGCCCATTTTATCTTACCTTGTATATACTATCCAACTAAGTTTGCTTGCTTGCCTTTGACCTCATGATGTTAAAAGCATCTTCAAATGTTGCTTCGTCTTCGTACTCATACATACACGCACTAAAATCTTCGAGAATACATGGTTCTTTATTGTTGTCATCTACTACTTGTTTGAGAGAAGCACCTGATTCTTCATTGTCCAGTTCAGCTAGATGCTTGATAGCATTCTACATAATGTGAAAAGTGCACAAACCATGCCATGCTTCTAAAAACTTCCTTAACTGCTTTTTCCATTGCATAATCTTGATTAGTATATATTGTTTTAGGTTGTTTGGCATTATGGTCTCCCAGGAAGGTCTCAAATAGCCATTTGAAGGATCCAAATGTTTCATCGTACTTGAGAACAACACCAAAAACCGTTGTTTCCCTAAAATGATTGAACCCAACAGATACGCCAAAGGGCCTACTCTTCTTGTTTGTACCGAAAGTAGTATCAAAACTAACAACATCATCAAATAGATTAGCTGAGCCACCAACTTTTATGCAAGCCAACTCATGTGCAGTTTTGAGCCTAATTCCTACATCATCAACCGTCTCAATATCAAAACCTTGTAATAATTTAGAAACTTTCCTTTGGGACGCCATCAAGTGTGAGGTCTATGGCAGCTAATGGGTATGACTGTGTTCCAAAATTACACTACTACACTTAGACCTTTCACAGCCACGTTGTAACCCCATCACAGTTCAATTTTGGCATCGGCATTAAGCTGTCGGCAGTGATGGTCATAGCCCTCACTGTCAGCATCTGAGACTGACCATGGTGTATACTACACCACCGTATTGGCTTATGATCCATCTGTGATAAGGTCCTTACTTTCGTCACATTAGAGCATGACCCGTTTGTGTGGGTATACACTAACACCGCCGCATTAGCAAATGATCCGCCTATGTGGAGGCTATCGTCACCATTGTGTGGACACATTGTAACACCCGTGTTAAGCTTGCACTTTGCACTTGCATGAGCATAAGCATCACCCATTCATTCATGAGCATTAGCATATGAAATTTCATTTCATTCACTCTATGTTATCACATGTGATGCTTAATTATACATGTATATGCTTGTGATCATGCTTGGCTAGTTCAAGTGATTGTTGTTTGGTCACTAAACACCTTAGACACACTTACGATGGAAAATGAAACCAAGTTTATATTTATGAGTTGGTCCAAAAAATGCTTCTAAGTGTTAGTATCATTAGAAATGTCTTTATTAAGTTGATTGTTTGACCTAACTTGACTAATTACTTAGGGAGCTTGCATGGCAGTGGGACCTAAATAAAAGTTGTAGTTCATGTCATGTAGAACAAACTTTGTTTAAGGGTCAAGAGTTGAATCGATGTCTAAGTTGGTCAAATAGGGCTTCCAAAAATCAACTGGATGTTGTTTTGAAACTTGAAATTTTTTCCAAGTCCTAGGCTGACTTACAGTTTTCATGTAGCACACTTCGAGGATTTTTAGTTTGAAAACTAGTGCAAATTAGACCAAAACTCCTTTAAGAAATTTTGTAGTACTCACATAGCTTTACACAATGGTGAAAATGGTTGATCAAAACTCGCCACGGTTTGGGAGATCTAGGGGTGCAAAGTCACGCTGTCAGACTGCCTGAATCGGCACTTAGCCGATTTCAAACCGGCTGGCAGTGGCCGACCGCGCGTACATCAGCGCTGGCCCTGTTCGTTAGGCCAGGGAGGGGAGAAAGACACCGTGTCGTTGCTGCTCGCCCACCCTCGCCCTCACTCGCTCTCTCTTTCTCCTGCCCACGCACAGCACCGAGGCGAAGGCAACCACGCTATTGCCGCCGCTGCGCTTTCGCCGGCCAAGCATGCCACCACCGCAGCACTGCCGTTCGATTTGTCTCGCACGTAGCTCCGTCGTGACTCACTCCACCTTCCCGAGCAGCTAGTGCCACCGTTCTAGCACAGGTTAGGCTGCATTGCGCCATCGCCACGGTCGCTATGGCCGTAGTGCGCCGCCGAGCTCTAGCTCGCCGTGGCCAGGCTACCTCGCGCCTGCACTGTGCCCTCTCTCTACTGTTCTATAGTCGCTAGGTCTAGTGGATGGTGTAGCCGCTGGCTTTTAGCCAATGCCGGCCGCGCCAGAGGAAGAACGCCGCCTCCACCACCGTGAACTGGCTACGCCGCCGCCATGCGCGCCACCGTGGCCGTGCTCGCCTGGTCCTCTTCCTCTCTCATTGTTAGGCATTAGAGCATAGCTTTAGGATGGTGAAGCTCAACGGGAGGACGGATGCTCAATGCCATCACCCGGCTCATTGGAACATCACAGCGCCACCATCACGCTCGTGCCGCCATGCACATGGCCGTGCCTCACCGGCTCATCCTAGAGCCCAAATATGAAACTTGGTATGTGCTACAGATTTATATACTGTTTAAATTTTCCTATTTATTCCTTAATAATCTTAGAAAATCCATAACTTGAGTTGAGTATATGCTAAAAATGTGATTCCAATTTTGTTGGTCATTCGAATTGTTGTAGCTAGGAAAAATATAAAATCTACAGTTAGCATGCTTGGAATAGGATTTCTTATTTTGAGTTAATAAAATGCTAGTTCTTGTGAAATTAATTGTGGCAAATATAGGTAACTTATGGACATAAATTAATTTTCACAGTATACTGGTATTACGAGGAACGTAAGAAAAATATGAAATCTATTGTTTAACACTTTTCACTATGCTAAACCTATTTAGGTTCCTATAAAGCATGTAACTTGTCATTTTTGTAGAGGTTGTTGTACTTGTTCAAATGGCATGAAATTTTAACAGTAGTCTCTTGAGAGCATGTATGAGCTGCTGTAATTATTCTAAAATTTTCTGTGCACTAGAAGTAGCAGTTTCAATTTTTACCTAGCTATGCTTAGCAAATCAATAAATGCTTTTAAGAAATTGTTAGGGCTTAACCATGATACTTTTGGCATGTTGATGATGAGTGTAATCTGCTGGTACCATTAGTTGTGCCCAAAAGGAGGGATTGTATGTAGCTAGATAATTATTGCACTATAATTCACCTACATCTAGTTATCTTGGCTTGTTGCTTTGAATAAGCTTAGGATTGGTAAGTAGAGGCTTAAGCTAATTAAAATAAGATGTTAGCGGCTACATCTTAATGATGATGAGCAACTCTATCTTAGGTTGCTAGAACATGGTGAGTGTATGTTACTTTACTAGAGAGGAGATATGCACCTACTTAGTAAACTAAAACTTATCTACTAGAGAAGAGACATGCACATATTCAGTAAAATAAAGTATTGCTATTCTCTTAATAGATTGTTTGGATGCATCGCTAAGTACTTCATCCTATCATCCATATCATCACCTATGCATTATTTGTATCTTATTGCGTGCTCATGCATGTAGGATCGCCGGAGGGAATAACGCTATTGGAGTTCGAGGCAGTGGAAGAGGAGGACCAGCAGGAGGCCCAGCAGCCAATAGCTCTAGAAGGCGAAGAACAGGTCCTAGAAGATTTACCTGAGTGCCCAGACAATAAGCCCTCATCTTACTTGAAAGGCAATCCCCGGAGCATTCTAAGCCTCCTATGTTTTATAAATATCAACTTGAGTCCTTTATGTTTGATGCATTAAGTTATAGGAGTTGATTGAAAACACTTGATGCATATACTTTCCTTGTTCAGAAATATACCTTGAACCCTATGTAGGTCCAGGATCAAATAAATGCTTAGCAATGCTTAATCGGTAGAAGTCGGGTGATTTCCTGTCACTTGCGAGATATAGGTGGATACATAATCACGGTTGGCTATATTTGCTATCGTGTAAAAGAACCATGGGATGATGTAAATGGAGGTCAGACGGTGTTTATGTAGTAAGGGGACTCATGTGATTCCGTCTGTGCCGATTAAGGACCGCATCGTTTTTGGTCCTCGATCATTTTGAATGCAAGCCTCTGACTTAGCTGGCCGGATAACTTGTTCCAACCGTGATGCTGAGTAGCTCAACTCAGGCCAAACCCTATTCTGTAAGAGTGCGCACACTGGAGGTAGTAAGGATGTGCGGGGAGACAGACGTGAGCCCAAGGGCAAGCTAGGCTTGACCGTCCTGGCAGCTGGTTGTCCCTGATTATGCGGGGCTGATCGAACTAGCGACATGTGTACCTGAGTTGTACCAAAGGTGATCTAAGACTACCTTGGCGCAGGTATGTCTGGGTTTGTGTTAGAAATACTACCCAGCTGGTTGCAATCGATTCGAATCGTAGTCTCAACCGGATAGTGAGAAAGTTGGCTGAGCTTCCATCTATCGTAGTGATTAATGACAAGTGGAATGGTTCTGAGGATGATAAAATAATTGGCTATGGTTACTATTGTTATGCTACTTAATTATATAACACATGTTTGGCACATGTTAGTTGCTAATCTAGAGATAAATAGTTATAATTAACTTGGTGACCGAATTATAAAATGTGTAGTTCAACTAGTAGGTTTTTATGCAAAATGATGTCAAGCTAACTCCACTTATAAAGCCTTGCATGATTCTTGGTGTCACTTTATTTTTGGTTCATGACGGGTAAGTCTAGCTGAGTACCATCTCGTACTCAGGGTTTATTTCCCACTTGTTGCAGATGGTACTATATACCATGGGTACTGCAAGAATTGCTTCTCTCCCGCCATGGACGAGGAGTAAGGCTGCGGGCAAGGCTCTTCTATGTTGTCTTATCTATGATGCTTTTGTTAGACTTGATCACAAATTGGCATGTATTTGAACACGTGTGCGTGATGTTGGTTTTAAAACTATATTGCTTCCGCTATTGCAGTTGAATTGGTATTGTAATAACTATATTTGAACTCCGATGTATGTTGAGGTACTTGTGAACTTATGTAACATGTGGCTTGTATGTTGAATCATGTATGACCTTGGTTGTATGTTGGGGATTATTCAAGATCCTTCGTGATACTCGACGGACTACCGGGTTTATATGGGCCGAAGTATGACAGTGAGATCGCTCCGGTGATTGCCATTGTACTTGTGTTCTTATAAATTAGCCAGTTCTGCCACACACATCAATCGCCTGTGTAGTGGTCACTAGCACCGTCGCCTTGTACTTCGATCTGACTATCTACGGTGCAGGTTTGTTGTAGCTTTGACGACCGAGACGTTTGTAGAGGTAAACATCACCGTTGCTTCAACGTATGAACCGTCAGTACAAAGGTCATGGTCACCATCGTCTTGCACCACGATCCGCCTTTGATGATTGTTTAGTTGGTGTTAGGTTACTAAATGATTCGGTGGTGATACACTTTTGATCCCTACCGCATAATACGTAGGTGTTGGACGTTTGCACCACCAACGGCAGTGGTGATAACAAAACAATAAACGGCCCTTAATAGCTTACTAAACACAAAGCTTACAAATATAATCATTGCATCCGTAAACCATATTCTTACATTAGCAATGGACGCTTATGACGCTGACCATAATATCTTTCTCAACTGATGTCCTAACACAAGCGGTACATAGATTGCAAACTAAAGGTACTGATGTCTATAGACTTAAATAATGAAACGACATAGCTGTGCTCCTCCTATGTGGCACTCTTGCTTGCTAGGCAAAAATGAATATAATTAGTGCATCCTTCGAATTGGTAGGCAATTCACCATGGAACCCCTCTTCTTCCTCCCTTAGCCAATGCAGAAAAATTGTTCAAAAGCACTCAGACTCCACCTGCACAAAGCAGCAGAATTAATAATATTCAACACACCATTCCTTTAGTTACCAAGCCCAAATTGGCCTATACATAGAATCAAAACAACTACCTACCTAAATAAAGGCATGACATAACAACAAAATACAGTATATGCACCTTTACAGCTCTGCTAATGACTCCATGAACAAGAAAACATAAGGAAGATAGTGAGGTCTGCCACTCATACATAATAGTTTCTAGGTACTTCTAGGATAGCCGATGGCTCGGGCAGATAGGACATGAACTTTACTGCGGTTCATGTCATATGAAAGCAGTGTTTTGTCCTCCCCAACAAGGAAAATCAAATTCTATTCTGGATGAACTACAATCACTCTATAGGCTGCATCACAAACCTCGGTACCAATATCAATATTCTTCTTTCCAAATAGCTCCAACGTGGTCACCTTATGCTTCAATGTCCATTTACTAGTACCATAGTCTTCAAGGATCCAGATTGAAAACTCATACCTATTCAAAGTATCAGTAGTACATAAACACAACTGACCCTAAGCTTCATGGATGGGGATTACATCATAGTTGTCCTGCAAATTTTCCTCCATGTCTTTCCCTCCATATCAACAGCAACTATCTGGGTGAACTCTAGCATGTGCATAAAATCATTAACAAACACACCTTTCCCATATGTGGATACTACAATACCCTTGCCCCATTCAGATTCTTTATAGATCCATGCTCCAGTTTTAGATGAGTAGATGTTGACACCTAAGGAGTCATCATCATTGATCCCACATTCAAACACATGGAAGTGCGAGGAGACTGTCGGATTAAACCCCAAGTGAGCTGAACCACAAGAATGGTTGCTACCCGGTAGTAGCAACCTTTTCTTAGTCGCCGGATTGCAGACAACATAGCGAAAACCAACGTACTAGCAGAGGATGGGGCCCTAGGAGAAATCTAAGATCACGACATCTGTTGGCATTTCTAAACGCAATCATCAAGTATGGAGATAGAATCCATCCCTAGCAATGGCACCAGAAATGCTTGTTGGTATTTCTTAGCGTCATCACTAATGATTAGCAATGCCACTAAGTAATAGCCTTGATAGTTCCTTAACAATTTTAGATATTTATCCACAAGCTCATGGAGCTATCATTATAACATTTCAGGGTATCGTTATTTATATTTTTCTCAAAGGAAGGCATTTGATTAAGAGTCTAGTATGGATATGAACTTAAATAATAATGCTTGCAAGAACACCAATGTTTATAACAGGGGTAAGAATGGTGATTTCAAGATAGTGGACACACACTTGGCATTCCTCAAAGGATAAAATAGAGAAGAAAGAATAAAAGAATAATCCTAGTTGAGCAGGCATTGGTCTAATATATTCATACAAAGATTAGTTAATGATCATACAAGTTACATAATTAGTCTTAGGGCTAAGTGTGAAGCAGGTCGGGAGGCCATCGAGTACTGGTCTGCTAGCAACCTCATGTGACAATTTAGACTCTTGCGCCCTAGTCGAACATGGGGGATTAGAAGGGACGGACAGGGCTATCACCACCTGCCACCTACCCCTCAACTGTTGAAAGGGACAATGCATTCACCTGTCTCTCCATACCCAAGCACCACGCTTGCGTATACAGAAACTACCCAAATCCCCCTGGGTTCTCGACCCTATGGATCGACAGGTAAAGAACTTGGGCACACCTAACGGCTCGATGAACTGCCACCTTAACTTTGCTCTAATTCCAATTATATAAGTTATGAGTGTTTAAGCATAAAGTTAAGTGTGCTACTTTCATGACACATAAACTATAGACTATTTCATATATCAAGATTATAACATAATAACTATACTCTAGTTCATAAGTATGACTATAAATATCATATGGGAGCATAACTTTGGAAGAACTCATATCTCTATTCATGCCCAAAGGTCTTTTCTTCCAAGGAGCCAAGCTCTCCAAGGTAGATTTGCCTTGCTCTAAAGCTACTAAAAAGTAAAGCTACTACTACTAGAGAGTGAGGTGTGTGAGGTGATGCTCAAGTGAAGTGTCTTTAGAGAGGGGGGTACCCCTCTATTTATACAAGAGCAAGGTGGTGCTTCTGTCTATCTTTGGCATGAAAGCATGGGATGCACCGCCTCAGCATGGGGGCATGCCACCGCTAGAGCGAGGCGCGTCTGAGCAGCCCCGGCAGGGGGTCGCCTCCCCTAGGGGTCAGCCTCCCCTTGAGCATGGCCATTCGCCACCGCCTTTGCCTAGCAGGCCATGGGTTGGACATGGATCCCTGCTTTGTGGTGTTTTGCCCGGTTTGCACTAAGTTCATGGGCGTCTCCCTTGTTCCTTTGCACAAATCAGCGTCGGAAAGCACCTTTCGGTGAATTATTCCATGTATTTGTGTTTGTGACCTGTGAAAGGATCAAGATGCCCAAGAGGGGGGGTGAATTGGGTTAATTCTAATTTTTTTTGCAATAATTAAGCCCTACACTTAGCCCATTTCACCCATTGTGTCTAGAATGTGTTTCTATTATTTTGTCGTACAAAAGTTTTGCACCCTAGGTTGCAATCCTACTCTAGCATGGCAATTCTTAGAATGTAAAGACATGAAATGAATTGCTCAAATGTAAATGCTCAAAATAAAGAGAAGGAAAGGAACACAGCGATGTTTTCCCGAGGTATCGGCAAGTTGCCATTCCCCACTAGTCCTCGTTGGAGCACCCACACAAGGGCATAGCTCCCCCTTGATCCACACAAGGATCAAGTGTTCTCTACGGGCTGATTCATTGACACTCCATCACGGTGAATCGCCCACAACCACTCACAACATGACTTGGGTCATCCACAAGCTCCGTCGGATGATCACCAAGCTCCCAACCACCACCGAGGCATCTAGGTGATGGTGATCACCAAGAGTAACAAGCAAAAACTCTGACTTGACCAAGATAAGCCTAATGAGAAAGGTGGATGCACACTTGGTACTCCTTATGCACTAGTGAGGTCCTTAATCTTGGATTATCAACTCTCAATCACCACACTAGGCTCTTGCTCTCCCTTGCACTCCAAAGGCGTTTCACAGCTGAACAATTGGGCAAGAGGCCTTCCACGAATGAGTGGGACAAGTATTTATACCCCCTCATTCAAAACATAACGGTTGGAGGCCAACTCAGCAAGTTTTGGGGTGATAGGACGCGCCGGTCAGGGTGATCGGACGCTTCGGTCAGTAGTACACATCACTGTGTTAGATAGAGCCGTTAGCTCTAACCGGACTCTGACCTGTGTCCGGTTATCACCCACCAGACGCGTCCGGTTAGCAAAATGCCCCTATGGATGCTCTCTGATGTTGATCGGACATAGGCACCCTAGCGTCCGGTCATGTACTGTTTAGTGTCCGGTCAGTCATGACTGTAGCTGCTGATCAAAGGAACTGACCAAACTCTTCATGCTTTGTCCGGTAATAACCAAACTAGTGTTTGGTCAGTCATTTGACCCTCCATTCACTTCCAATTCGAAATCCTTCGAGAATGAAGTTGACTTCTATCGATCTTAGGGCTATTCTTGAGCTACCTAGTGCTAAGTTTGATATGTGTGCACCACACCTAATCCATTAGACTCGCCTAGGTCAAGCTACTAGTCCATACCCCCCTTAATAGTACGGCCAAAGGAAAAACAAAGTCCTAAACTACTCTAAGTGTATCTCTAATGCCAAACGACACTTAGAACTATTTTGTCCTTAACCTTGTCATCCATCCTTTGAAAACCAAAACGATTTCCATCGACAGGGGCATGACAACCATGATTGCCCAATCAATTTCTATTACCATGACCTAACTCAAATTGCCTCTGCAAAACACACGTTAGTCATAGTAATCTTATGTCGTCATTAATCACCGAAACCTAACTAGGGGCCTAGATGTTTTCAATCTCCCCCTTTTTGGTGATTGATGACAACACAACCTCGAGTATGTAATAGAGGTGAGTGAGGTTTTCAACATGCTTGGTTCATATAAGCATTTGACAATAAGAACAAAGGAGTTAGGCATGTTTGTATGACCCAAGCCAACATGGTGTACTCAAAAAATATGAATTAAGCATGAGTACATGAAGTAAAGCTCATTTAAAATGGAGTAAAATGCGGAAGCACAGCAAATGAGCATAACCAAGTGACATGACATATATATATCAATGTAGAGAGCACACATGTCACATAAGTCTCACAATCACATGTATATAATACAATACATGAAAGTAAATGTGAATGCATGAAGTATCACACACAAAAGACCAAAAGAAACAAATCGAGACCATCTCACACGCTCCCCCTAGATCTAACATACTCGCTCCCTCTCCCCCTTTGGCGACAAGCACCAAAACCTAAGGGTCAGACAGCCAGACAGGAGCAGTCGAGTCAGGCGCTAAGGTGCGATGAGAGATCTAGAACTGAGCTGCATCACCCTCTGACCCTAAGCTCTAAGTGGTCTGACCCTCTATCGCTAGAAGTGAAGGTGAAGTGGTCTAGGTCTGCTCAGTAACTGGCACGTCCTGTGACTCCGGAGGTGTCACTGTAGGAAGTGGAGCCACATCTTTCGCTATCGCTATCATTGTCGCTGAAGCCTCAAGTGTAGGAGTGATTGTCTGAGGTGGCTCGGATGATGCAACAGACGACGGAATTGTCTCGGTAGTCCCGGTAACTAGAGTGTCTTTGGTAGGGATAGGGACTCGAAACACTAGAGGTGTAGGTTGCCCTATAAGCTCATTGAAGGTAGCACCAAGACTCCTGGAGACTGGGGTGTCCATCACTAACGTCGAAGAAGTTTGAGTCGGAGTGAAGCCCATAACAATAGGAGTAAAGTGTGGACCCTGAGCTATCCCTACTGAAGCAAACCACTAAGACACCTGCTCTATAGGTGAGGCAAACTAAGGAGCTAGCTGTCTCTGACTCGGAAGCCCACTGGGCTGTACAGCTGGAGTCACTGAGTGGTGGTGGCAGTCTAGCCTATCTAAAGTGTAGATTGCTGAGGAGCAACCCCAATAGTAGTGAATACATGCTGCATGAAGCCGAGTAACTGCCGCTGAATCATAAGCTGCTGCTATTGCATGGCCTACTGCTGCCGCTGAAACTCATCCTTTAATGCCTGAACCTGAGCAAGTGCAGCTACGGTCTCCTATGCCTGGCGTGCCTAGTCCTGTCTCATCCGCTCAAGTACAGCTAGAAGTGCTGGGTCAGTCTACGACGGCTATGGTGGAGCTGAGCTGGAGCCACTGGCCTCTCTATCATGTGGTTGAGGAGCCATCTACGGAATCGGTTGATAGTCATCATCTGAGCTGTCAGAAGGGTCATTCTCGACCACATCTTCCTGCTGGGCATCTAGCTACTCCTCCTCTATCTCTGCAATGCCCCTGATGATCTCATCTTGCTGAGCAGATGTCTCTGGTACCTCTGAGTGATGGCTCGGCTGGCGAGGTGTCCTCGCATGACTGTGACATAGCATCTGGCTCATGTCATACTATGGAAACTCAGTGGTAGCACCTATCCACTCTGCCATTGTCTCTAGGGACTTGTGTGGAACTGCCTTTCGGAGTAGGAAAGTGATCCAATGAGCATAAGACAGCTGATGGTGACCTTTGAAGCCGTCTGCTAGTGTGTCCTCCATCTCTAAAAGCATCACATCCCAAATATCAAAGACAGTCTGAGACACCAGGTAATGCACTAGCCATAGCTGAATTCGAGTTAGGCCCTCGCGGTAGCCATCCTCGGGAGCAGAGTCCCCCTCATAATAGCATCAAGGAGCCGAGCTATAGGTGTAAGGTCACATGGTGTCCTGGTTGACCCCTCACCAAATGGCTCTGTGAAGCATGGTCTGACAAGATCTGTAGGTGGCACAAGTCCGCCGTGAGGGCGTCTTAGAGGCTTTGTCTATCCATAGCATACCTCGTGAAAACGAATAGGTAACTCTGGAATCCTCATTATCTCTCTGACCCTCAAGCTCTGGAGCCTGTATTCATGCCCTCGAAAAGCAAAGTGAATAAACCTATGACTCGGGTCAATCCACAAGGAGGAGTAGAACTCATGGACCCAAGATGGAACATACCGACTAGTTCATCCAAGGAGATCTAACAAGCCTGGCAGATAAGAAAGGTGAGGATGGATCTACTCGCCTGCAACTGCAACTAGAGACTCTATGGAGCAGACCCACTGAGATCTAAAGGCAACACCGTTGTTGAGATATGCACTATAGAAGTCCTCCTACAACACAGTGTAGAAGTGCTCTGAGGCACGCTCATCCTGCCTCGGCAGAAACCAATCCTCAAACTATACGAACCGTAGCTATTGCACCTGTCAGGCTGTGGCTGCACTTAGGTCAAAGTGTACCACGGGAGGTAGACCCTATGGTCTGGGAGGTGGACGAGAGCCCCGCCTTTGTGTCTAAGGCCTCAGTGGCACCTGAGTGCATGTGCGACTAGAGCATCAAAGCTGTGGCTATGCTGCCTGCTCAGCCTCCTCAACCTACTCTCCCTGTTGAGTGTCCTCTGTCTGCTCTGCCAACTTTGTTTGCTGCTCAGTCACCCCTTGAGTCTGACTCTCCTCTGCACGAGAGACCTCTGGAGCATCCTCTAAAGAGACACGCCGTCCTCCAAGCATGATAGTCCCGGGTGGACTACCAAGACTAGCATCAATCCTCTCGACGGTGGCCCTCTGAGCTGGTGACAACTGATCGCCTATGCGAATGCCACTGCCAGATCCACCTCTCTTGACTCGCTTTGCGGTGGTTGCCACTACTGCTGCCCTCTCTTCCTCAACATCATCAAACTTGCACTTCTTCTTTGTCTTCTTTTTTGCCTTTCCTTTTTGCTGAGTAGTCAAGCGAGGCAGAGGCCTTGGATCCTCATCGGCGGGACCACCCCCGACATTCTTGCAACGTGCCATCTCTAAAGCTAACAAGAACCACTGACACTCAAGAGGCTTGGCTTCTGTTCCGTACTCACGGGCTTGGCCCCGGGTTCAACTGCCACTAGCAGCTGCTAAGTAACCTCAAACGAATCGTCTCGCTACATGGATAGAAATAGATGGAATACATATAAGCATCACATTATATTCTAGAGATGAGCGAGATCCTAATCAGAAGCAAGCAATGAGGTACAAATAGAATGAATTTGGCTTACTACCTTAGAACAAGAAGAATCCCTATGAAAAGGTAAGTCACTGACAAACGTAGGGGCACCACGAATTAAGGCAACCAGAACAAGATAGGGGCACTATAGGTCACGGAAATGCCGGTGCATGGCGCTAGACGTCAAGGTGGAGCACCTGGAGGAATGGTAGCCAGCCAAGAGAATCACCGTAGCGCGAGCATGGGACGCCGAGAGAAAGACGCGTGAGGTCACCAGAGGGAGCTGAGACGCTGCTGAGTCAAGGCGAGGAGGAAACTCTGGTGGTGGCGATGAGCACTGGGCAGGCATGATGAGGCATGGCAAGAGCAGGGCCAGGAGCACGAGAAGGGCGCCAGTGCGGAGAGCGCGTGCGCGGTGGTGGAGATGCGAGGGTGGGGCGTCGGCTTGATCAGTACGGCGTGGGCTCGGTGGTGGAGGCACAGGCGCGGGCGCGGCAGCGGAGATGTGAGGGCACGGTGAGGGCAAGGCGGCGTGGACGTGGTGATATAAATGAGGGCCTCCTCGTGACAGTTATAGAAGAAATGACTCTAATCCACACAAGTTGAAGCGACCGGATGCGCCGGTGAAAACGACCGGACACAGCAAACCAGAATCCGGTCGAGTACAGAGAGGTCCAGAAATGCCCAAATGGTGATCGGACGCGTCCGATGACATGTGACCAGACGTGCCATAGAGTCTGATCATTCTCGAGAATCAACACGCACATGACCGGATGCGGAGGCACATCACACTAGACGCTAGGCAAACACTGTTCAATGTTTGGTCCTCCTTCAGTAGCAGTTCCTCAGAAGTACTGACCGGACTCTCGGAAGCAGAGTCCAGTGCCACGTCCGATCACTCTTTAGCTACTGTTTTGCTTCGATCCAATGCGTCGCTTTTTCCTAATCGAGTCCCAACTTCAATAAGAGCAAAATGAAACACAAATTGGGACTGATATGAGAGACTTCTCTCAAACCCTCAATTTTTTTAAAATAATTTGTCTTCAGCTATAATTCTTTTTAGGAAAATAGACAACAAAAGGGCGAGGAGCAACGTGTGGTCACACAAATAGAGAAATCAACCATTGGGAGCTTCAAATGCTCTCTCTATTTGTGGATGAACACAACAGATGCTCAAAAGATAATCGAAAAGAACCAACAAAGCAACACACATGCATATGCAATGCAATACAAGAAAGTGAATCTAGTTGCTTGTCAAGTTGGGTCCAAGGCTAAACTTTTTCACACGCTTTTTGGCAGTTATCTTAACTATGTTAGACAAGCGCTAAGTGCATTACTAAAAACTAAATTTGTTTTATATTACAATACAATGCAAGAGACAACACAAGCTCCCTTTTTATTGAAGTTACTAAGGTCAAGCACATTGAGCTCCCTCCTCAACTAACAAAACGTAGCCTCATTCAGCGGTTTAGTAAAGATATCCACCAATTGATCCTCGATGCTTACACCTTCTAGTGATATATTTTTCGATCAGGAATATTAGCCAGATACCGTGCAATACAGCCTAGGCCAACAACTCCAATGAAATGACTTTTCTATGAGAATTTCGCATGATTTGGGACATCATGTCCAATCTCATCACGAAATGTCCGTTTGTGTAATTTACGTGCGATCCATGTCCATGGCCGTTGTTCTAATTTCACTTTCTGTGCGCTTCATGTACATGACCGTCGTTTCTACACTACCGAGATCCAGGTTGAGAAACGATGAAAAAATAGGAGGTAAATACTAAATTAGGTGGGACTAGTACCAATATACGTGGAACAATATCTATTTTATATTTTATATTTTATATTTTATATTTTATTTTCAAAATAAGAGTAAATTGGTCATTTTGTATGACGTCACCGTTACGCCATGGCTAAAGAGCATTAGCACGGCGCACGGCTCATGCCGACGTTAGGCACGGCGCGCGGCTTCGCGCCGTCCGCTCCCTGACCGCCACGGGCGGATCCACCAATATGGCCGCCAGATCTCACCGCCGGCGAACCCGCCTATCCTCACCCTGGCCTTAGCTCTCCGTGTGCAGCAGGCGGCGGCCATGGTTGTTAGTCTATTTTCCTTTTTGAGGTACACGATGACTCTCCCATCAGACGGACCTTTTTTTTTACTTGGTTTTAGGCCTTTGACGCCGATCGTGGGCCTTCAAGGGAGTCCAGGCCTTGAAGGGAAGATGAACTTTTGGCATGTATGGCCTCGCCACCGTGGCGCTCTGCGCCCTCGCTGGTCGCTGCCGACTGCGACGCTGCGCCCTCCGCCGTGTCGTGCGCCACCAGCGAGGCTGGCTCTAGGGCCGCGTGCGCCAGGGCCGAGGCGCAGCTTGGGATCCCGATTCCCGAACGTTGTGCACGTCGCCGGCCCAAACACAGGATGCTGCTCGAACTCTGCAGTGCGGGATCGATGGGAATGATTACTAAAATACCCTCTATAATATATTTCTCAATTAATTACTTAGAAAATAGAAAAAAATGTGAAAGTACCTAGAGGTACCATGGTACTTTTCCAGCCATGGTATTTTAATTATAACTTATTTGGGATCCAAATATGATAGGGCGTGTTTGCATATTTCGCTCGGCACTATGTAGCCTTGCTTAATGAGGATTCGCATGTGAGCTGCTCGTTTGGATCTCTAACTAGAGCGTCTCAAAACTTGTGCAGGCAAAGTTATCCATGCTAGTATAGGAGAGTTAAAATGAACTGTCTGACCTGGTGACGCCAAGCGAGGCGGTGCTGGTAAATAAACAGAACATGCCCTAAAGAACGGATCCTATTAGCTAGTAGTTAGTATGGGCATGTGTAAGAGGACGTCTAACGATTCTGTAAAATTTAAACCCAAAAACATGGATTTGAAGGCTCTCTAAAAGATAGATCACAAAAAAGCAAGCATTCTCGATCCTTCATTTATCTCTCACTACTTGAGAATCCCACCGATAAAACAAAGCCGACATTCCCACAAGCAGCCACTGGCACGGCAAGGATTGTATAGCGGCCGGTCATGGCCAATTGGCCACCAATAGTCCAACAGCCAGCGACCATGACAGTGCGCTTTGCCATAGAAAATCTCAAGTAGCCAATAACACACAAACACATATATGCATCACCATTCCTTTCCCACCATGGATTCACAGGCTACAAGAACCAAATCTGAACATGCTAGCATGAAATATCTAGAGGCAAAGTAGAATGAACTAGGACAGGCCAGCCACGTGAGTTTACAATAGCCATATGGCCCCGTTCGTCTTGCTGAATCTTGACTGAAACTGGTCGAAAATTATTGTTCTGGCTGAATTATTGTGAGAGAAAAATACTTTTTAGCTGAAAAAACAAGTTGATCGAGCCGAATAGGGGGTAAGTCGAATGGGGGCGTCAATGAACCGGCCATGGCCCTCCACCCCTGCACCCCTCTCCTTGACGGCACCGGCTCCGGCCGTATCAGCACTAAACTCGTACATACGACCATCAATGCGAACATTGAGAATGTACGACCCCATGGGCCTCGTCATGCCACATAAGTCGAGCAGTACTTGAGCTCGAACAACTCTGACACACTAGCGAGGATGAGCGTCTGAGCGACGTCGTCAAGGCAGAACCCGATGAATGACTATGGGTGGTGATGTCGGGAGAGCAGCAGAGCCTCCAAGGCGAAGCCGGCGATACGAGCAGGAGAGGGGTTCACGTGAAAATCACCTGGGCCAGCGGATGGCGAGTGAGCTTGACTCGCAAAGTCTGGTGATCGAGAAACCTGGGATAGCGCGTGGCGATCTTTGGAGATTGTATTGCCGGTCTGTTGGACACGGTTTTTGCCACAGAATCGTAAAACCCGACTTCTCGGAAAGTGTTAGTTGTTTCGTATATCTACTTAAATGTTGGAACATTAGTTTGTTCCATAGAGAGCTTACTATATTCTTCTTTTGGCATTGTCAAAATACGAACCAATAAATAAACAAATAAAACGGCTACCTAGCCATATATTTGCGCATAGGGGTGAACGTGTATGGTTAATTCACAAATCTGATCCGATCACATGTTCCTTAGATCAGATGGCCCAACACACAAACATTAGAACATTCTAGTATTTGTATGATCCAGTTACTCAACATGGGAGTGTTTGGCTGCTCGTAAAAGCCAGCTTATAAGCCGGCTTATAAGTCATAGTACAGTTTTTTTTTTAAATCAGACATACAAATCAGCACAAGCAGCTTTACGAGCAGCCAAACACTCAGCCCATAGTTTCAAAAAAAAACCCAGCCCATCACATGCTCTAGCCCCTCACACGACAGAGTTCTGACCTCCCACCATGGACTATAATGGTCTGATCTCAGTAATATCTGATGGTGCTCACACGAGCAAACAACGGTTCATCACTGAACGAACCAAGAGAGGAGCGACATCGCTGCCGCTCTCTATATTTTTCACCAGTTCTCTGGATCTTATGCGCATTTTAGAGAGCCAACTCTGCTCCCTATTTTGAGCTAGCGAAAAATCCAAAATAAAGAAAATCCATATTTAGAGATCGAATTAAAAAAGTTGTTGGGTTTTTTTCACTAATCTCTATTCCTATCAATTTAAAGGATACAAAGAGACTCTTATGCCATGTTTGATCCCATTCTCTAAACTTCAAAACTCTATAAGCTATAGAGCATTTTAGTTTACTTTTGAGCTCTAAAGTTTTAATGTGAGATGAGCTAAAATTTAGAACTAACTTTTTGTCACTTATTTAAAGCTTTAGCTCTAAAGTTTAGAGGAGAAAATTCAAACAAGTCTTTATAGTTGCTCTAATCATAGAGTCTGAGCACCAGTACATTTGTAATGTAATAAAATATATTTTCTCTATTTTAAATTATAAGACATTTTGATTTTTTTTAAATATATTATTTTTACTATATATCTAAACATATAAAGCTATAAATCGAGAACATTTTATGATTTTTGAAATGGTTTTTAAATGGAGGGAGTAATAAAAAAATAAAGTCGATAAAAAAAGTAATTATTGGGAGCGAGGTTCCAACCGTGTGGTGCCCACCAAATGGAGCTTAATAAAGCAAACGAAAAATGAGAAAACAGCAAAGAAAAACACAAGACCTCCTATTCCCCATGGCGACCGAAGAGGGTTCCGGTGGCGGCGGCGGCGGCGGCGGCGGCGGCGCCGGAGCCGGGGAGAAGAAGAGCTCGCAGGCGCCTGCAAAGCCTGGAGCGGGCGGCGCCGGAAAGTTCCTCGCGGGGTTGCCGTCGCTTGGCAACTTCTCCTCCGGCTCCAGCTCCTCCAACCTGGTACAGACCCTCACACTGAAAACCCCCTTATTGTACATTTGTACTTTCTTCGCGCGTTGGCGCGGCGAGGTGGGTTCTGAGCCCGTTCTTTCTCGCTGTGATCTGCGCAGGGAGGGTTCAGGGTTTACGTCTGCGAGCACAGCACGGATCCCCCAGGTCAGTGGATTTTCGTTACGATTCTATGGAGAATCCGCCTTACATTTCTCATTTCCCTTTGCTTGCTATTTTTTTTTTTGAATTTGATAGTTCTAGGGGTGTTAATGTTTACTGTGCTCAAATCCATGGAATGTTTTGCTCTAGGGTACAAGGGTTTGCCCGCTGGACTGAAATTGTAATTTCGCCTTAAAATATGTTTTAGGCACTTTAGTAGTGTAGAAATAAGTAAACTTTAGCCTTAGCAATTCTCGTTTTGCTTTCCATGGTGGGTGAAGGCTTTTGTTATTCTTTTTCAATGGAAGATGTGCATAGGGTTCTCTGGCTACCTGTCTAATTACAATGACTTGCTCTTTGGTTTAGTGGATTGCTATTTGGATTAGAAATGGTAATCTTGTGCATAATATGCTCAAAATGTATGTGACTTGATATCCTAGTGTTTGCGCTTCAAAGTATGAATTTGTTGGATGCACTGCTAGTTTGAAATGTTTTCAGTGTTAATTTGCTCTTGGGATTATGCATAACAAAGCTGTTGGCTTTAGCTTCTTGTCACTTCCTTTATGAAGCGGTCTTAGTTGAATGCTTAAAAATTGATGATCCATTCATCCAGTTGGGTGTTTTTCCTGCTTACTACATGGCAGAAACTTAAGAGTGGCATCTTCATGATCCAAGTTCTTCATTGACATTGTAATACTTTGCATGATATATTGGATTTTTGTATGCATGATCTTGGTGCTTTTGTCTTCTACTATATTCATTTTTTGGTCAGTCTTTGCTCGTTTGTTCTGATGGTGGAAAGATTGCTATGAATCTTTCATTCATGCAGAAGGTCATATTCTAGGGCTTCTAAAATTTCTCTCTTTAATTTTAATTAGGGTTCCAATGAAAGTATACATGGAACTATATGGTCCCAGTTAAAGAACTGATAGGGCGTAGTAGATCTAATAAGTTGTAGTTAGTTGAGAAAAGCACCTTTATGGTTGTTCATTTGATATGTTCTGTAGGTTTAGAGCCTTCTAGTATTGTTTAGTTTTCTACCTAAAAAAAACTCGACCGGCGGGGAAATGACCACCCTCATGGCATTAGACTAGGAAGGAATTATCAGTTCCTCGGCCAAGAAAATCTCCGGACCCTTGCCCCACCCTTACACAGTGCACCTTTACCCAACCGTTACCCTGGGGATGGGCTGGGGTGGGCCGGACACACGACCTGTGCTTTGAGTGGTGACAGACGAGGGATTTTTTTTAACCCATCCTGAAATTCGCTCCCATGGGGAGTCAAACTCAGGACCTGGGAGGTGCTGCCGGGATTCTCTGGCCAACTGGACTAGAATCCTTTGGCTTTATGTTTTCTGCCTAATGGTCCTTTGGTACATACTGTAAGTCGCTAGTGTTTATAATTATGTACAGTAATAGGAAACAGTGAGTTTAGACTGTCCTCTAAAGTTAGTATTTCATTGAGTTCAAGTTTGAGTGATGCATCTTGTCTAGGGACACAATGCTTACAACCAACCTTTTTTATTATTATTTTCTTGTCATGGAGTCACTTGTCATCCATAGAAACATGTTTTTTTAATAAGAGACGTAAGATATGGAACCTTTATCTGGGAAAAAAAGTTGAGCTCTTGTAGGGTCCCAAGTACTATTCAAAATTACATATATTTGTGGCGAGCCACATTTGCTACTAATGGTAATGACAAACACGTACAAAATTTGTGTGATATCTGTTGGATATGTCTTTAGCTTGTTTAACCTGTTTATATTTCATCACTATATAAGGGGTTTTCTCCATGTTACCACAGCTGTTAGTACCTATATATTTGGGCCTATTGCCCTAATCCTGTATACAAATGATACGTAACAATACCTAGTTACCTACAACAAACTGTTATGTTTGTGCCAATTTAAGTTTTTATTTGACTGGTTAATCTCTTTGTTATTTTAGAAGGACAAGTTATAAAGACGGATTCAACAAATATTTTAATCAGGCATCTCCAGTTGAACAAGCAGAAGAGTGAGGGCAAAGATGCGGATTCCAGGACTCCAGGGGAAAACAACAGAGGGAAAAGGTAAATAACAAAATTATGCAAATATCTTGATACAAACATTCTGTGCTTGTGTTGTATTAGCAATGTTTTCCTAAACGCTAAACGGTAAACAGTCGGTCACCCTTCGTTTAACGTTTAGACTGTTTAAATGGAATTAAACGGTCTAAACTGTTTTATATTATTTTCCAAAAATATATATAATTATACATACATATGCATGTAAAAAATCAAGTGTTCTAACAAATATACATGTTCTATGCACATAAGTTAATAAGTATTCTAATTTATGGCACAATAGCAAGACCTCGTTCACTCCACATTCACTGATTCACATGACAATTAAAACATGGTTAACGAGAGAAATTACTAAATGAGTCAAATTATAGACAATAGCATGGTAAATCATAATGGACAACTGTGCCAGTTGTTTAGCATGGTCTTCAAATCAGTACAATAGTGCATAGCATCACATGTGTACATATATTCAGATTACAGAATGTCTAAATATCGTTGGTTATCGCTGCACAAGACCATAGACCAAAGACAAATCAGTAAATAAGCAAAATGACCTATTTTTGTCAAGGTGTCAACTGTCAAGTTCTCGGTTGAGTTGTCAACACTCAGTGACACACACATCAAGTCGTCACATGTCAGCTTGTTTATTCTTTTTTGTATGAATCTGCAAAAGCAAATTTAAGTTTGGTTACCAATCTGAAATGACAAGTTCACTAGAACCAATGTAATCATCAGCTCCACATTTTGGTTCATTTGTATATCTGTCAATTTTCCCATGACGTGCTGGCCCATTGTAACACAGTGAAGACTGAAAACAGAGATTGCTTTTTTTTTAACAATTAACAAGCTGTCAGCAAACTCCGCCTATGGTGGGGCGCCTTTGGTGTCCCAGCATAGCAGGTCCCAAGCCCTGGTAAAGGAGGAGGGTTGTGTTAGGCGCGGCGAGCCAACGTAAAAACTTAGCCACTTTAATGGAGATGAAACCCAAAAAATGAACCGTGACTTGGGGCTCTTGGTGGGTTTCAACTCTAGCCTACCCCAACTTGCTTGGGACTGAAAGGCTATGTTGTTGTTGTAACAAGCTGTCAGCACAAGTATGGAAACATGGTGCAGCATCAGCACCTGTTGGAGCTTGGAAGCCCCTTTAAACAATCCATGATCATAAATAAATTTGTTGGGCGAATAGTGAGCAGCAGGTGCAATCATGAAACTAGTATATACCAAAAAGATAAACAACCATGAGTTGGGACAGGAACTCACAGATCACAGATCACAGATACTCTATATACTATTGGACAGATATTTTTGTCTCACACTCAACCAGTTAGTGTACTATATTAAATGGTAGACAAAAATGATGCGTCAGAGCTGGAACGATCAATACAGAGGCTAGCTGGCAGGCAACAATTTCCATTAAGCTAGTGTGCACGGAACTCAACATGGAGAATCACAACCAAAATGTACATGCATATCCACTCAGAATTTCAGATCCATATAACATGGAGTACTAGAGAGTGGACATTGGAGGAGCACCTTTGAGTCTGTCGCGGTCAGAAACTTGGAGTAGTCGGAGGACTAGAGGAGGCCACATGCCATCACCAGCTCACCGCGGCCGGCGCCGGCGCTGGTGCAGCTCGAGGTGCACGCGGCCACGGGATGAGGACGCTCACGCTCAGCCTCGGAACATAGACCCAAGCATGATTCTTCTCTTGACACCTTCCTGGAGAGCAAGGACACAGGCGCACGGCTTCACCGGGTGGAGGATGAGAGGATCGATGGAGTGCGGCGGCCGATCAGCAAGCGCGGTCGCGGAACTGAGTGATGGCGGGGGCAGGCTCGCTGTTGAATAGGAAATAAGGAACCCTAATGCAACAAATTGGGCCTTGCTATTATATATGTCCTGCAGATTGGGCAAAGATTAGGCGCGTGTTCTGGGCGTGAGTTTTGGTGGACCAAAAATTTCGGAAATTTTTCTCCCGCGCTCGGACCTGTATCTCCTGAACGGCCCGTTTAGTCGCCTAGGTCCGTTTAAGTACGTTCTGTGTCGCCTGTTTCAACCGTTTTTCAACGTTTACGACCATGTAAACGCCTGCGCAGTTTAACAGGCCGAATAGATGCTAAACAAGACAGTAAGATTCCGTTTCTGTTTACCAGACTGTTTAAATGGTCTAAACGGCCGTTTAGGTGAACACTGTGTATTAGCCCCTAGTTTTGTGTATGTTCTGTTAGTAGTTAACAGATACATGATGTTGCATGGATATAATTTCCTTTTTTTTTGAGCATTCATGGATATAATTTCCTTGCGCATATGAAATTGCTAAAATCTTGTTGCATTGTCAGTACTTCTGTTGGTCCTAATGATATATTTTTTCTTGAATTATTCGTCATAGGCATGAATATTGATAGTCGTAAGTTACTTAGTTACCTATATTTAATATTCTTTCATATCCTTCATCAACACCCATTTATTGTTCCATGTTTGATGCTCCTGAATTCTAAGTAATGTTTACTTTTCTGTATGATTCCATTGGAATCAACAACAACCAAAGTTCAAAAAAGCGCTAAGCGCTAAGCGAGCGGTGACCCGCCGCTTAGAGCTTAAGCGGGCTTAAGCGTACAAAGCGTCGCTTAAGCGTTTTGTACTGTAGCAAATCAGATTCATGTAATAGGCTGTGAACATGAGAAGTATAAATAAAAACATACCTTATTTGATCTTATTCCTAGACTTGTAGAGCTGAGCAATTGTTGGACTTGTACAGGTACAGCTCAGCAATTGTTGGTTTCATGTTGTAATGTTCCTAACAGTCACAAATATGGGAAACATCAAATGTTGATTAGGTTCATAAAACAAAAAATATACCTCATGATTAAATATTTATAAACAGATAAGGCGAATAGTAATGGCAAGAACACTACTACTTAGTTCATAAGAACATAACACTGCATCTCAAGTTCATAAACCATAGTTTCAGGTCCTACTTAGTTCCAAATTAAAAGATACATCATTGCAGCCCACTCATGAGCATGACAGTACAACACAACTGATAAATTGATAAGGGAAGGGACAGAGTGAAGAAGTCAAGCAGAGGCAGAGGAGCTCACCTTGCCAAGCGTGGGGAAGAGAATCGAGAGGACGACACTGGAGAGGGGGGCGGCTCGAGCTCGACCTTGGGGAAGAGACGTCGGACTTGGGGAAGAGACCGACGAGCTCGACCTCCTCCAGCGGCGGCTCGAATCAGCAGTCGGCGGGCGTCAAGTGTCGGTCTGGCGTCGGCGGGCGTCCCGCATCGGTCGGCGGGCGGCGGCGAGAAGTCTGTTCTGCTTTTATCCCCTCCTCTCCCGCGCCCCGAATCGGGTTCCGCACGGTGCCCGCCCGATTAGAACTTCCGCACGGCGCGCGCATCCATCTCCCGCGCTGCTTTCCCGCGCTGCCTTTCCCGCCCGGTCGCTGGCTCGCTGAGCGGCCGCGTAGCAGGGCTTCCGCGGCGCCTTTCTCCGCCTCAGCGGCTTCGGCGCGCGTCCGCGTCTGCTGAAGCGCCGGCGCCGCTTAGGGGCCCGCTTATGGCCCGAAGCAAAGCGGCAGCCTCCCGCGTAGCGCTTCAGCGCGCTTAAGCAGCCGCTTAATACCGCTTTTTGGAACTTTGACAACAACAACATAGCCTTTCAGTCCCAAGCAAGTTGGGGTATGATTCCATTGGAATAAGTGATTAAATACAGGTTCAAATAAATCATTATGGAACTACCAAATGAATCATTATGACCTCATAGGGGCAAGGCCAAACACCTTGGATTGGTTTACACAATATTTTCATGCATAGGCTTGCTGGCACTACCAAATATAGAGTACTTCATTCTGTTCTATTTCCAGTACTACAATTGCAGTATGTTCTCATTGGCAATGTTTTATGATTAGAAGTAGTGCATTAATGTTAAACGAGCTGTGCCTTCAATCCGGACAAGGTGGGTCAAGATGGGAAGGCTGGGTTTAGTAGAAAATTAAAATTCATGTCAGAAGACTTCTAACTTGGTCGAGGCTGCCCAACCGCATAGTTCTTTTCTGAAGATAGTTCTTCTATGTTTGACTATTGTAGACATTTGACAAAAACAATTGGAGGCACTTCTTAGATTGATGGGTGCTTATTGGGATGGTGGCGATAAATGAACATAGATGGCCTAAACATTTAGTCTGAGGGGTTATCTCCTTGAACATAAAAACAAGTTAATGGAAATGGCATACAGAAACATGTGGATTCTTCTTTACAAATTAGTTGGTGCTATTTGTAGTTTCTTGTGCTATAAATATCAATTTCACTTCAGCAATCTACTAAAATAAATTAGTCATCAGAAGTTGATAAATTCTGATTGCTGATAATAACTTGTTGCTTGATTATGTCCTGATATAAATTAGCTACTTGCCTACTTGAGATTTACACATACCTAGTTGTCAGGACCTTTGTGGTGCTTCCTTCTTCATGGGTGCTTAACTGCTTATTGGCTGGATGGTCAAACTTTGCATAAGTTGACTTTCAAAGTAAATTCTCTTTTTATGTTACCAGATCTGCTGCCAGAAGTTTGGATGTCAACAATTCAGCAAAGAGGGCTAACTTGGGTACTTCCTCTGGATCATCAGCCTGTGGTAATTTTTCTTCGCCTGAACCCTCTAGTTGTATTCATCATCCAGAGGTTGTCTCCTTTATCTTTAGCATGGGAGTAGCGAGCCAATAAAGAAATAGCAGCTTCCCCTGTTTTCAACGAAAGCCATGTATTTGCCATTTGCTAGCCAGCTTATGGAAGTTTCTACTTCAAGTGATAACGAAATCAGCACATAACCAGTTATGACACATATAGCATTATGATCTATCTTTTGTGTGTGATATTTGTGTATGTTCTGGAATCTAGATATTCATTAATAGAGTTTCAAGAGAATAAAAGTCTTTTTTGAACAATAAGAGAATAAAGTATTGTACTCTTGTTTTTCTCCAACCCCAGCATAACTAGCTATTTTTTCTTGAATCTTAGAGGTACTTTAATTTTGCAGAAGAAATTTCTGGCTTTTCACAGCACACACTGCAATCATTTACAGTGGAGAGGTTACGTGCACTTCTACGACAAAGTGGTCGATCGACCAAAGGGAAAAAGGCAAGTGAAACCATTTCTCAATCTTGTTCTGAAAGGGATTTTTCATTTTTTTTAACGTCCTAATGAGTAGTGCATCGTTTGATTTTGTGCTCCATCTGTAGACTGTATTCCGAAGAATTACACTGAATGAACAAATATAGATTTTACATACATATTCATCCCCTGAAGTCGTTACCAATGCTCTTACATTTTCATTTTATATGATTAGTGCCAGTAGGTTATGGCCTTTGTGTTTAATATTTTCATTATTCTTCAAGGCCACCAAATGTGGTGTTAGAAAAGATATTTTGTAACAAACAAATTCAGTTCAGTGTTCTTCTGTATTCTATTAAGAAAACCTGGGGGCAGAAGAAAAAATTCAGCTAATTTTCTCCATGCCTATATTATTCATTTTATGGCCATTATTTCACCCTAGAACCAATTCAAAGTGTGACTGCATTTTGCTTTTGCAGGATGAACTGATTGCTCGCTTACGGGAGTCACAGGGTTGACATCAATCTCGTCCTTGTTTGGTCAACCAAACCCCTGTTGGCAGGGTTACCACCAAATGAGTATTATCAGGTTGTACTTGTCAGTGGCTGTTCTGTCTAGATTGAATCCAATATAGTGGCATATGTAGAGGTTGAGACTTTGTCGGACCTTATTATACTCAGAATTTGTTAAGTAGCTGTTATCTGTCAACCTTCATGAATTCCCTGTTTTCTCATACCCGGTAGATTTAGAAATGCAGGTATGTGAATTCAATGCTAAGGTGCATTTTGCATCTGCTCTTTTTGCTAAGTTATGAATTCTTGTGCCATCTTTTTTCCCTTTTATTTCGTTTCGACCGTAGTGCTGCAAATTGAAGATAGCAGCAGTCACGGAACAGCTATATGGTGGTGATGGTCCAATGTTTTGGTCAGCTGTCATCTCCAATATCTTGCAAAGATCATTTCTGCCAGTTTACCAAATGATTGAACAATCTCACTAGAAAAGCAAAACTGATCGTGAAATGAATATATATATCGTCTACCACAGTTGTCATACTGTTTACATTGAAATGCCACTTGCCGCATCCTCAGTATTTGGAGAGACTGCAAATCTGCAATTGACACCTAAAAACAAAAGGACAACGTGCTGGTTACTGGTTAGACAACTAATAGTTCTCTGAAGCATCTGAACCGACAAATCGAGGAAATAATTTGAAATAACTTGGGCTATGCTCATGGCTCCATTCTATTTTTTTAAGGTGTTTTGTGACTTTCTTATTGCTCTGGTCATGAAAAAGCGACGTGCAATATTTTTGCAGTTGAATATTCCTTATTTTTTGAAGAAAAACAAAAGAAAACTCATTCTAGTGTTCTATATATATTCCCCCCCTGCATTAAGAAAGTCATATTCCTTTGCATGACCTAGCAAGATCATAAAACATAGCATGGATAAGAGGAAAATACATTGGCAGTCCTCGAACTTGACGTGAGGTGTCATCTAGGGTCCTATATTATTAAAGTGCTATTTCTGGATCATGAACTTAGCACTGGTTATCATCTAGGTCCTAACCCGCTCTATATGGTGACGTGGCACGCTGACTGTGCATCCAACATATAGGGCCCACTTGTCAGGCTTCTCTTTGTCTCTCTCCTCCTCTGTCTCGAGCTCTCTTCATCCACGAAAAAACGCCGGCAGCCGCCGCCCCTGTGCCGCGACTCCCCAGGCCACGCTGCCGCCCCCAGCGCGACGCCCCCCTTGCCCGAGCCCCCTCGGCTCCCTCGCCGCGCCCCGTTCCCGCTCCCTCTAGTCGGCCTCACCGCTGCCGATGGAAATGACGAGCCGGTCCAGGTCCCGACGCCGCCGTGGGTTCCCGAGCTGCGGTTGCCCGCAATTAGGAGCTGCATCGGTCGGCCGCGCACACTAAGCTCAAGCACACGCGGCCGTTTTCAAGGGCTGGCTCGCCAACGACATCGCGCGCAGGCTGCACTTCGCCGGTTCCGACGCCTTCTGGAACAGGGTCATCTCCGCCTGCGCCGTCTACGACAGGGCTACGCCTACTCTTCTGGAACAAGCCCATCGCCGTGGAGAGAGGCACCACGACGGCTTGGACCGGTCATGCTATATCGAAACAAGCTTGCATGCATATGAGCATGACCAATCTGAAACTGACATGATCTAGAAATAACATTTTGATAGTCGAGTGACCTAAATGACATCTCTTATGAATTTTGCTCCATGGATAATATCTTGCTTTCTGCAAGGGATTCGATTATCTCGGAAGCACAACACACATATAGAATGGATCTTTGTATCCATCTCTGACAAGTAACAAGTTCAGTGCATCATGTTTATTGAATCGGTGGAGATCAAACCATACAAATCAGGCATAAAAAGAGTTTTCTTTTGTCTTCCACCTCCTGCCTTCTTAATAAAAAATAGCATTATTGCTGTATAATCTCTGGCAAATCAGCAGCAGCTTGAACCATCCTTTCTCTCAAGTTTTGTTAGCACAAAATGGTGTTGTCTGGTCATCTGAGACTGGAACAAATGTTTCAAATGGGCAGGCATTGACCGGTCCATCTCATTTTCCTTTTGTGCCATCGGCTGTAGCCAATGAGATGTAAACAAGTGCTTCTAAAACTGATACTAGTACCATGTGCAAGTGCAATCTACAGGTTTTGAGCTTTGACAGAATCCAACACAGACACTGTTTTTTTGGCATCCGATTAGTTTGTGGAAATGCTATATACGCACTAACAACAACTCACATCTCTGGAGGATGCCTGCACAGCTTTTACATCTTGTAATAACGCCAAAATTCGTGGTACAAATCATGCATGCATACATGTGGCCTTGCATGTAGTATACATACAGGGGCGGCGGCATTAATTCATTTTCTAATTTTTTTTTCTTTAGGTGATTGTTTTGGATATGTCCCGCCTGCCTTTCCTACAGTTGCAGATTTGATAACTGAACAAGTGTCTGTGGTGGCCCCTCCTTGGCTTGTTGGTATTGGGACAGTTCTTCTACCCATGGATCAGGAGTCAGGCCTTGCAGAGATGCTAATTACGCCATGGATCGTTTTGAACTCCGGATCTCCGAACAAAGTACATTCGGACACTAAATATTAATATTTTCTTGTACAATGTTTGGCTTTTCGAAAAGTGAGAATAACAATATTTGTTGGACGAAGAGAGTATGTCTTATTTTCGCCACACATATACACATCAAAAGTGTAGGAGTTTAAATATATGAAAGGGAATTAGCCTTTGCGTGGTTGAATGTAATATCAAGTTACACATGAACCTATGAGATTTTTTATGTTTATTAATCGTTTAAAATGGTATTTTATTTTTAATTTTACCTCAGTTTTTTTAAAACTAACCTCTTTGGCCACGCCAAGCTTCGTGGCGCGGCACTAACTCCCTGCTGCCTCACATGAACCCGCAGCAAGGCTGCCATCGTGGCATCCCCTGGCAGCCTGCATGGTGCGTGTGGAAATCCGGCTTGACAAGAGGAATGTAATGGTGGGATCCATTCTTCAATCTACAAAAGTCGATAAATTTGGTTTAACGGTAGATAGTTCTTCCAAATTCACATTTCCTTCATCCGGACTCTGAATCGGACTCGGTTGTCTTAACGAGAGAAACGCAATGATAGAATCCGCATTATGCATTTAATTTTGACAAAGTCCTAAGACCTTGTTACATGTTTCTGCTGTGGGGTCAATCTGTTTTGTCTATATTTTGCTGTCAACAACACCATTGAACGGTGTCCATACGTGAGCAAAATTTACCTAAAATATGAATATAAACATGGAAACTAGACTGTTCGATTCACATCCTTTTTGTTCCCACACTTCGCATGTACATGTGTGGTATTACCCAGTAGTGGAGCACGCTTAAATTTTAGGTGGGCAAAAGGGGCATGGCAAACGTAACTAAATGAGAAGATGAGCTTACCGGCTCGCTGCCAGGTGTGGCGCACCCAAGCTACAAAACTCCTCTCTGAATCTTTGCCCCTTTCGCCGCTTTCCACTCCCAGCTTCAGTGCACTAGTACAACACTCGACGAGACGGTAAGGATCAGCGCTGGTAGAACTGTACACTCGAGAAGACGGTGGGGAGTGAGCACACAAGATTCCGCCTCCGACTTGGAGCGCGAGCGCTGCCGCCCCGAGCGCCGAGGCCGAGCCGCCAGAGAGGCACCTCGCCGGCCGCTGCCCCGCGCCCTCGCTGGCGCATCCACTGCGCCGCTCGCCTTCTCTAGCTGCCCCATCCACCTCGCACCTTCTCCAGCCCGGCGGCCTTTTCCAGCTCGCCTTCTCTAGCCCAACGGCCTTCTCCAGCGTGGGTACGGTGCGCCGCACCCAGCCCCCATCCGCGCGCTCCTCCGTGCCCCGCGTCGCGCCCCCATCCACCTCGCGCCATCGCAGCCATGGCGTGCACCATGGCCGCCCGCGAAGACACCGCGGCGGGAAGGGGAGGCCTGCGCTGGATGTACGCCGGACAGCTCTCGATGTCCCGCTGACCCGAGCTTGCTGGCTACTGCAGTTTCCCACAGGTAGGTCGTGGTCGCCAGCGATGTCGTGTTTTATGTGTCGTTTCAAGTGTTCCATCTGAATGTTTCAAAAGAAAATCTAGGATATCGCATATGTTGCAATGACAATATACGTATATTGCAAGCGTAGGTTTTAAGTGTTCAGATGTTCCAGACGTATGTTTCAAGTGTATCCATCTGGATGTTGCATATGTTACTATGGCTCTACCCGCATGTTTCAGTGTTTGTTAAGTGTTTCATATGTTTCATACTTATGTTGCAAGTGTTTCATCTAGATGTTGCAAAAGTAGATTTGGATATTGCATATATTGCTATGCCTATACACGCATGTTTCAATCGCATTTTCAAGTGTTTCAATTGCATATGTTGCACGTATGTTGTAAATGTTTTATCTAGATGTTTCTAAAGTAGATCGGGGTGTTGCATGGCGCGGCCGGTGACTACCGGACAGCGTCCTGCCACAGCCATCTATCGCTGCTGCTTGGACGCAGCCGTGGGTTAACCCATGTGGGTTTCCCCCATGCGGGCATAGGGTGCTAGGCGGGATGCAAGACGCGGGGCGTGGCGTCTGCGTCTGGACCCGACATCTCGTCCGAACGTTTGGGCACTAGGCCTTCCATTAGTGGATTTATTTTACTACGAGACTCACCATGTGGGCTACCTATACACCTAGTATTACATTCTTTTGGATAAAAGTGAGGACCCATAATTGCATCCTTTAATAGATGGGAGGAGGAGTACCGAATACATACCATTGCATGGTGTCACCCCTAGCAAGTGATTGAAACTATCTCCAACAGGACTTACCTAAACACAAGACCCATTCCATGGTTTGGGTCACGCACAGCGAAAGGGTCAGGCACCCAAAACTTTCCTTTTCCAACAACGAAGGCAAAAGAAGAGCCCGCCGAGCACGGAGCTGGACACCCGGCGGATTCCGTCATCCTCACAAGTCACGACCAACACGCGTACAGAAGGAGCTTCTCGAACATATGCCCTAGCCTGACTCCTCCACAGTCCCCACCGCCGGCCAATTTCTCCAGCCAAGGCACCTCGCCGATCTCCATTCCCCCTGAATCGCATAGCAAAGTCCAGATTGCACTTGCTTTGGCCCATCCAGCCGTCACACCAGCCCCACGCCGTGCCGCCAGTCGCCGCACGAGGGAGGGGCCCCGTGATGCCGAAGAAGATGGGCATGAACTCCAAGGCGGAGGCGGCCCGCGAGCACTGCTCGGCCGCGACCACCAGGAGCGTGCCAACGAGGAGCAGTACTGGGTCGAGGCCGAGGGCCCCATGTCCCGCGCCACGCGCCGCCACCAGGAGGAGGATGCCGAGAAGCGCGCCGAGGCCGCGGAGCGCAAGGACGAGAACTGCCGCCTCGCTGAGGCGGAGGCCGCTACCATCGCCGCTTCCGCGTTGGAGCCGTCCAAGGCCGCTTCCTCGTCGACGCCGTCCAAGGCCGCCACGCGCAAGGCGTCCCACGTCGCCGCCCCGCCCCCCAAAGTCACCGAGGCCGAGCTCGCGCGCCGCCGCGAGGAGGAGCGCCGCCGCCTCGAGCGAAGGCCGAGCTCGAGCACTTTCCTCTTCTTTCCCCTCCCACGAAACGGTTGTGCTGGCGCGGCAGAGAATTGGGTCGAGGAGAGAGACAAAGGCATATTGGGGTTCCCACTCGACTCCGACGCAAATTGGGTCTTTGGTTTGGGTACTCCGTTGGACCGTCATTTTTTCACCTAAAGCAACATGGACGACGCATATTTGGGTTTGAGTGCCGTAATGGCTAGGCTGTTGGAGACAGTCTGACACGCAGTAAGATAGTACTACCTTGTCCCAAAAACAATGCAACTGTGAGTTTGGTTAACTTAAGTTTGATTGAGTTAAAATAATATCAATGGTTAAGACTCTAAATATATATTATAAAAAATATATTTTATAATAAATCAAATAATAGCCATTTAATATGATAAGCATTAAAATCTTTTTTTTATATAAACTTAATCAAAACTTGATATAGTTTGGTTGATCGTTGTTCTAACATTGAATCTTTTTGAGATGGAGAGTGGGCACTCCCTCCGCCATAAAAGGATGCAATTCTCACTTTTCAAGGATTCAAACGATTTGAAGTTTGATCAAAGTTATATAAAAAAGTACTACATTTATGATACACAATGAGTACTATTAAATTAATTATAAAATACCCCTTCATTCTAAATTATAAGACGTTTTTGGCTTTTGTAGATTCATAGCTTTTGTTATGCACTTAGCTATAGTGTATGCCTAAATACATACTGTAATAAAAGTAATGTGTATAAAAGTACCAAACTGTCTTATAATTTGGGACGAAGGAAATATGTTTTGTAGTAAATCTAGTTGGAGACATAAATATTAATCTATTTACTGTAAATTTAGTCAAAGTTAAATATATTTGACTCACACAAATTTCGTAGGTGCATCTTATTGTAGACGAAGGGAGGAATAAGCTAGGTCACATTATTACATATCACCACCCTATACAAACATACTCCAGTCTACGTGCCGGCTTGGTGCTGACGACCAGGGCATGCATCTGATGTACCTGTTGTACGTCGCGTAGCACGGACCGATTGCTTGTGAAGGGTACTGCAGACTGGGCGGAGGCAATCATGTCGGCCAAGCACCACGCATGCATGCGCAGCTGTTGGACGTAGCGTACTACGCCTACGCGCACGCAACGGCCGGAGGAGTCAGTTCGATTCCGATAGAGACGATGCATGCATCATCATGCGTATGGCCGCGCTAGCTATGGCCTCAGGCAGGCAGGCAGGCAGGCAGGCTGGCTGGCATGCGCGGACCATTATTTTGTCTCGTTTACGCGGTGCAGCTAGCCAGCCAGCCATCCGGTGATCGGCGACACTGCCGTGTAGCCGCAGCTGGGCACAATAATGTGTGTCCCCTCTGTTGCGTGCAGACTTGCTTGTGATCGAGTGCAACAGGGAACACACAGCTTTGACTCCAGTTCGGCTAATTTGGACCCACGTTTTAGGAAACTGCTAGTATCACGGCTCGTTTGTTTAGCCCTGATTTCACCGGGAATAATTTCACGTGATCAAAGATTGTATAAATTAGCACAACATTTTAGGTTAGAATCAGAGATCCATTCCCTGGGAACCAAACAAGCCCTTTGAATCGTTCCAGAGATCCATTCCCTAGGAACCGAACAAGCCCTTTGTTGGATCGGAAACAGAACCGATCGAATCATTGCCTCGATTTTTTTTCAAAGTTCGGTTATCTGAAACTAAAAACCAAAATTCATATGACTGTGCAATTTATTTTTGGGTATAGTTTCAGTTGGTCCTTATCGAATTGACCAATGAGCGTACACATACGTATCCAGAATTTCACAGAAATCAAGCTCGAGGATTGACCAGCTGAAGTTAATTGCACTACTTTCATAGTTGGTCCATAAACAGAGTTGAATGTGCAAATATCTTTTCCTGCTCTTCTCTCAACCAATTGTGTAATTTGCTAAGGCCTTGTTTAGTTTCTCCCCCTAAAATTTAGTCCATATCCTATCGATGTTTGGACACATGCATAGAGTATTAAATATAGACTAAAAAAATAACTAATTGTACAGATTACGACTAATTGGAGAGACGAATTTTTAAGCCTAATGGTGCTACAGTATAACTAATTGCTTTCATATGAGGCCGAGAGGGACATGCATGGAGATAATGGAAACATGTCACATGTTAGAATCTGTGTAACTCACGTCGAAATATATACTTAGTGGATGTAATTAGAATGTTACCAATACATATGTTGTAAATTGTGTTTCATACGTGTTAGTTGGTGATATGTCATGAATATAGTTTTTTCAAATGAGCTATAACTCAACCATATTTTCTTTTCAGCCTTCGCACATAGCATTGTCTGGCTCAGATGGAAACTGACTATGGTAGTTCCTTTACTGGTTCACAAAGAGATCCACCATAATAATCATTTCTATAGGCGGTTTATTAAGAGACTCCCATGTAATTATCATTTCTATAGGCTAGTCTTAGACTTTAATAAACATTCTTTATAGGCGTTTCATATATCACAATATGTGTTTTTTCGACCAATCGTCATGTTACATGATTTCTACAAATTGATAGATACTATCAAAAACCAACTATAAAAATACTTTAAAACCATCATTATTGTTGGGAGTTAGCCTAATAGTGGGTCATCATCCCCTTTGCCTGATAACTGTCTTTATAGCCTTTTCTAGAACTGTCGCACTCCGAAAGTATTACAAAGAGTGGCATCCTCATAGTACTGAGGACCACTTCAGCCTTCGCAAAATGAATGCTCTTTGCGTTGAAGACAAAAGCCAACAAAGGACCCAACACCAAGGGTTTCCAGGCGAGGGCGTGAATGAGTAATGTCACGGGGCAATGTAATTCCGGTTGTAACCTTGAATATCCTAAGAATATAGTTGGTAGGTCTAGGGCATTTTGTAATAATTGTAAATAAAGTGACCCATTAGCTCCCTATATAAATATGTTTTCTATCATAATAGATGGGGAGAGAGAAGAAAATAAAACCCTGATGTGCTATCTAACTCTTCATGTGTTTCGAACTTTGTTGCGAGCAAAGTTCTCTAGCTCCCCCACATCGAAGAAGCTTTGAGATTTTCGATATCCCAACAACTAAAAATGGATTTTTGTCATAGTGATTCTCTTTTGCATGTATTGATGACGAAGGGCCGATAATAAGAAGGTTTATATGCATCCTTTTTTGTTTTTCCTATTATATTTTACATATAAGGTGACTTGAAATGTACCCTTAAATCCAGTGGCCTACAGGGACCCTGGTCCCACCACCAGAACCTAAACATAATAATAAGGAAATAACCCTGGTCCCACCACCAGAACCTAAACATAATAATAAGGAAATAAGTATATATATAACCGTAATCTTGTGTGAGAACAGATACGTTTAGCCTAATTAGTCCATAGACTAGCCAAATAAAAACAAACAATCAGAGCCCAAAATCCAAATCAACTAAACAAGGCATATATATATAAAATCTTTTTGAGAACAGATAAGGTAGGGAGAGAGAGACGTACAATCAGAGAGGGGATCCCAATAAAAAAACTTTTTTGAAAAGAAAAGAAAACTATAAGCCGGACATTTAAATTGGAGCCCTTGGGCCACCGGGGCGTGGCGACAAGGCACAACGCGACGTGCTTCCTCCCCGGAACAGCGCCACCCAACCCAACCACGCGACGAGCCGACGACCGCCGCCCGCCCCGCGTCCGTCCAGCACCTCTCCCTCTCTCGCTTTTCCTCCGCATTATTCTCACGCGGTCCTCCCATCTTCCTCAGCATCGCGCGCGAGAAGAAGAACCCGTCCGCCCACCGCGCGGAGGTGGCCGGCCGGCCGCCGGCGCCGGGTTACGTGCAGCGGCAAGCAACCGTTAGCTGCTACTACAAGGCGGAGAATGGAGGCTACGGCAGCGGCTCCAGCGCCAGCGGCGGAGACGGACCCGAAGCACCACCACGGATGTCTGGCCGTCAGGACGTCGCTGCCGCGGTGCGCCCTCGGCGCCGGCAGCGGCGGCTCCTCTCTGCCTGGATCTTCCGGTGAGTAGAACGTCTCCTGAGTCCAGACTAATCCCCTTCCCTTCCTTGTGATTTGTCCCCCCTTCGCAATGCGTGATGTCTGCTTCCGTTTGCGTAATTCATCTAATAGCAGCTTTCTTACATTTATGGTATCTTTATTTATTTTTACCGCTGTTTACTGTCTTGGTGTTCTTGAAGCGGCGAATATTCTCCTCTGCGGTGGGCCTCGCCGTGCTGATGAGTTCTCAATGATATTCCTCTGTTCCTGCAGAGTTCATTCATCACTTCTTTTCTTGCACTCTTTTCAGGAGCTGTTGTAATCCTTGCAGGGGCCGGGGCCGGTCCTTTTCTTTTCACGACTTTTGCTGCATTTGGCGTTCTTTTCATCTTTTGGGCAATGCCATTTTGCGGCGTATTGATGTTAGCACCTACCCCTAATTGGTACCTAATTGGTAGCAGGACGCTGCGATTTTCCATGTAAAAAAAGTCAGCACTACATGTGCCTCTCAATCCTGTACTTGGTGTCGCTTTTGCCACCATTTAGCGGCCTAGGAGAGGAGAGGCAGGATAAACCTAGAAACAGGAACTAATCATGGTTCTTGTCCTTTCTCCTTTTCCAGAGGCTAAAAAAGCATATTCTGGGGCCAAAATATTTGTACCCAGTTTTGTTTGAAGTTTTAGTCGGCCATTAGTTCCCACGGTAAGATGTGAAACTTTGTTGATTAGTAAACATGGAAGTATACGTTATTGCCGATGTCTCCATGTTTGAAAGACTGACAGACCGCGTTGATCGCATAAGAATATTAAAAAGAAAAACTCGTACGGCTGCAGTGTCAGTCTTGCTTGTAGTTTTCCTCATTTTTTTTCTCTTTTTTTTTTACAATTTGTATTGTAGTGAATCCTAGCATTGTTTTTAAAATTTTTAGGTTTTTATCACTTCAGTCCCTGAAATAAAATGTTCAGAGTTTCTGGTTGATCTATCGTTTCCATAGTGTTTAATGTTTGCCACGGTCACACGGTACTCCTACCAGCATTTTCAGTTGTGCTCAGAGTTGCAAGATTCATCTGTTGCCGTCTCTCCCTTTCCCTGCTCATTTTGGTACTAAATGATGGCGCCTTTCTGCCTCAAAGATACACATGACCAAGCCACATCAACCACTATTTTGAGAAATAATTCTGAACTATCAGCTCAACAACAGCAAGACAAGCCAACAATTGCTTTGGCTTCTGGACATGGCTTTGTTGGGCTCACACGTCTCTCACTGGTGGGAGGCATCCGATTTGGTAGGAAATCTCTGGGCGCTGATAGATCCATTGGCAGATTTGTTGGGCAATGAAAACAGTGGTTGGTGAGAAACTCTTGGGACTGTTTGCCTCAGATTAAGAACATTGTCATGTACTGTGACCTCATGTTAGGGGTGGTATCAGTTTGGTAGGATTAAAAAACACTTGCTCTGTCTTCATCCTATCATGATAGATCCATTTCAGTATAATACAAAGAGTCCAAGCTAGTATTTAAGATGGCTTACAAGGCTAGTGTCAATAGCTCTGAGATCCCTGGCCCTGAGGAATTTTTGGCTCTGGGATGCTGGGGCAGCTAGCACTGTGGGCCAAAATTGCCAGTTCTGATATTCCTCCTCTGTCTCAGCTCACCTTTTTTTTTGGTTTTTACTTTTAGTACAGTACATATATAGATGATTTCAAGTTTGGGACATATGTACAGCTGGTTTTATGAGAAATGCATGTTTCATGTTCACTGATCATGTGATGTAATGTGATTGTCCTTGTGCAGATGAAGCGTCATGTGGATCACCGAGATGGATAGGGAGAGGCCTCTCATGTGTGTGCATCAAGCGAAAAGGCACATATGAAAGAATATGCATGAACCTCACACCAGTGCAGGTAATAGACTAACAGTTCATTATTAGAATGATTATGCAAGAGTTTCTATGGTGGCAAGTGACCACTCAAAAGGACTTCCAAGGGCTTTTCCTTTAAGCTATTATTAGTTTATTACAATCAAATGAGCATTTGGTGGTCATGTGTAATTTCAATGTACAATTTAAACTCTGAAGGATAGACATAGCAAAATTGGTGGTCCTGCTCAAAAAAATATCTGGAGAATGTCTTTTCGTATGCATCAAGTTTTTTTTTACTGTACTAAAAGTAAAAACCAAAAAAAAAGGTGAGCTGAGACAGAGGAGGAATATCAGAACTGGCAATTTTGGCCCACAGTGCTAGCTGCCCCAGCATCCCACAGAGCCAAAAATTCCTCAGGGCCAGGGATCTCAGAGCTATTGACACTAGCCTTGTAAGCCATCTTAAATACTAGCTTGGACTCTTTGTATTATACTGAAATGGATCTATCATGATAGGATGAAGACAGAGCAAGTGTTTTTGAATCCTACCAAACTGATACCACCCCTAACATGGATATCCTTAATTGCAGTGTTTCTGTATCCATATCACATATTGGGTTAAAAGTAGTAAAGCTAACGACTTTAACAGGCAAGCTGCTTAATGAGACTGAAACCACTTGTTATTCTATTCCAATTGCTGGTAATTTGCAGGAAGAAAGGCTTCAGAGATTGAAGCATCGCATGAAGGTTTACTTTGATCCATCTAGACGAGATCACCAGGTGAGATTTCTGCCATAAGTACAGTAAATGTTTCATTCAATTGATTAGCTCTGCACTTGCTCTTGTCAATATAATGTGGGAAGTACTGAATTGCACAGAACAATTGCTCCAAAAAGAATTGTATTATTTTTCAAGATTTAAAATCAAGTATAAGTACTTACCTTTCTTTGCCACTGGGAATCTTGTGCTTTCCTGGACTGGACAGCTGCTCACGTCGGTACTTCTATATATGCATCACTTTCAGCTTGAATACTTTAACAATGCTACTTCTAAGAACTGAGATCATTAAATCGTCTATGCACTTGGCGGCATAATTTTGTGGTATTGAGTCATACATATATGATGGCAATTAGGAACTAAAAAGTTACGCAAAATGTTTAGTACTGCATAATCAGTTTGGCATTAGTTTCTATACATGGATATTTATGTGGTACAGCACAAAAATATAATTATGCAGTACTAAATCATGCCGGTTGAGATGGTTTGAACATGTCCAATAGAGACCTCCAGAGACACCGGTGCGTAGTGGAATCCTAAGCCAGGATAGTAACGTGAAGACAGGCAGAGGAAGACCGAAGTTGACTTGGTTAGAGGCAATAAAAGGAGACTTGAAATGATGGAATATACCCAAAGACTTAGCCTTAGATAGGAGTGCTTAGAAAACAGCTATTCACGTGCCTGAGCCTTGATTGCTTCTGCTGGGTTTCAACTCTAGCCTATCCAAACTTGTTTGGGACTTAAAGGCTTTGTTTTGTTGTTGTTGTTGTTGTTGTTGTTGTTGTAAATCATGAAAATTATGCATATAGTAGAAATCAGCAAGTACACATTTCTTTTGCAAAATGTTTACGGCTGACTTCTCAGCTTGTCAGTAGTTTTTGCACCTGCGTAGTTATGTCTCTGTTTATTTCGCTATCTCAATCAACTGAACCCTGGTAAGCAAATATACTAACAATGACAGGAAGCCCTGAAAGCTCTTTGGCATGCAACATACCCTGATCAAGAACTTCAAGGTTTGATATCTGAACAGTGGAAGGACATGGGTTGGCAAGGAAGAGACCCATCAACTGACTTTAGGTAGGCAATGACTGATCCGAACCAAAAGTTCTCAGAGTACCTTTGGAAGTGCATACAGCTTTTAGTACCAAATCAAGTGACGTTTGAATACATGTGACAGAGGTGCAGGATTCATATCTCTGGAGAATCTTTTGTTCTTTGCCAAGACATTCTCCGTAAGCGCTATGTACCAGTTGTTTCATTATTTGAAAGTCCTCTAGTCTTGCTGGTGAATAACAATCATATTTTACTTCCACAGGCCTCATTTCAGAGACTTCTAAAGAAACAGTGTGGTAACAGAGCCACATGGGAGTACCCATTTGCAGTTGCTGGTGTAAATATTACATTCATGATCATGCAGATGCTCGATCTCCAGTCAAGTAAGGACTGACCCAAACTCTCCAATGCCACCTGGGTATGATTATAAAAGGTGGTTTTCTGAACACAACGTTAATGTTAACAACAGCTAAGCCAAGAACATTTGTGCGAGCCATTTTTATCCAAATGCTCTCAGGTAGGACTGATACAGTTGACTTTTTCTTTTTTTTTTTTTTGCTCTGACATGTGAAAATACCATCAGTATCTAACAACTTGCCCTTGATTTCCTTGTCCCAGAGGATGAGTGGGCATTTGATCTGCTCTACTGCGTCGCATTTGTTGTGATGGACAAGCAGTGGCTGGACAAGAATGCGTCTTACATGGACTTCAATGTACGTTCAGCGTATGCACATTTCATCCTATGTTTCAACTCAAAGTGCAAATCTTCTACTGATCTCATGTTTGTGATGCACTACCAGGAGGTGCTGAAGTCGACAAGAGCCCAGCTGGAGAGGGAGCTTATGCTGGACGATGTCATCCACATCGACGACATGCCATCATATAGCCTGCTTTGCTAGTAACCAAAATACCGAATTCGCTGGAGAACAGAACTGAGTTGATGGTTCAACTATATAGGACCTCCCTTTCTATGATTTCTGGGAGAAATTTTTTAGCAACAAAGTAGAGTGATGATGAAGGGTGGGCCTGGTGCAAGCGGTAGAGTCTTACTGCCTGTGACCGGAAGGTCCCGGGTTCGAGTCGCGGTCTCCTCGCATTGCACAAGCGAGGGTAAGGCTTGCCACTTACATCCTTCCCCAGACCCCGCACAGAGCGGGAGCTCTCTGCACTGGGTACGTCCTTTTTTTAAAGTAGGGCCTTGTTTAGATTGCAAATTTTTGCAATCTGGACACTGTAGCACGTTTCGTTTGTATTTGACAAACTTTGTCCGATCATGGACTAACTAGGCTCAAAAGATTCGTCTCGTGATTTACAACCAAACTGTGCAATTAGTTACTTTTTTTACCTACATTTAATGCTCTATACATGCGTTTAAAAATTGATGTGATGGAGAGAGAATGAAAAAACTTAACTTTAAGGTAATCTAAACAAGGCCTAGAGTGATGATGTACTGGTATCATGCTGAATTTGGGCGTCTGTACTCTGTAGACAACTCATCTGCATATTTACCATACCGAATTAGTATTGCTGTCATTCGGTGCTAATGATGATGACATGCATATTCTCAGAAGTGTTGCAATGCTCCGTATTTGTCTACACACTTGTCAGCTATCTAATATTGATCCCTTAGATGCATTTGATCCATCCATTATTCTCCTAGCTGCATCATCTTTTCTGGAGAATGGAGATTGTCACAAACTTGCAGCAGAACTTCACTTCATGAGCACAAAGCCCCAACCGGGCAACTAGACAAGCATATTCCCTTGCGGTGGCAGTGACTCTGGTTGATCCAGTGACCCATCACCATCAACTGCACTTGTCCCAGGGATCTTAGAGAGCCGTGCTCCCTTCATCTCCTTCCTCAGCTTGTCCACGTCCTGCCACCTACCAGCCTCGGCATACAAGTTGGACAGTACCACATACACTCCGTGGTTACTGGGATCCAGTTTCAGCATCTCTCAATGCCACCGTGGTTCTTGCAGGCTGTCAGGAGTGCTCCCCATATCACGGTGTCCGCCTCGCATGACATTCCCCGTATCATATCCTCTGCCTCCGACAAGAGGCCGGCACAACCAAGGAGGTCCACCATGCATCCTTAGTGCTGGATTCCTGGAGCGATCCCAAAGTTCTTCTCCATGGACCTAAACAGTCGGCGGGCCTCGTCCAGCAGCCCTGGGTGGGAGCATGCCGAGAGCGCCCCGACGAGTGTGGTTGCGTTCGGTGGCACACCCTCCTGCTGCATCCGCCTGAAAAGGTCGAGCGCGCGCCCGCTGTGCCCGTGGTGTGCCAGACCCGAGATGAGAGCGTTCCATGCACCGGCACGCGCCGTTCTGGCAGCCCGTCCAGAACTGCAAACGCCTCCTTGATTGCGCCATTTTTGACGTACATATCGATCAACGCCGTGCCGAGGATGGTGCCAACTGCCATGCCCCGTGCCACCATTAGGTCGTGCACGTGACGGCCCATCTCGAGCCCGCCCGACGCTGACCGCGCGCACGCCGACAGCACAGATGCCAGCATGGCGCCGCAGGGCTGGAAGCCCACGCGGACCATCTCATCGAACGCCGCCATCGCGTCCTCGTGCCGCCCGTTCTGCGCGTACGTGGAGACCATGGTAGTGTACACGCCCGCGTTCCGCTCGGGCACCTCGTCGAACACCCTGCGCGCGGCCCGGAGGCGGCCCACCACAGAGTAGCCCCGAACGAGGCCATTGGCGACGTAGGCGTCGAGGTGGACCCCGTGCCTGACGGCGAGCGCGTGGAGCTGTTCGGTGACGGGGAGCGGGAGCGGAAGGCGCGCGGCGGCCTTTAGGAGGAAGGGGAAGGTGGGCCGGCCGGGCGCGAGGGCACCAGTGACGCGTAGGCGGGAGAAGAAGGGGAAGGCGGCGGCCGGATCCGGGGAGGAGGCGAGCACGCGGAGTGTGGTGTTGAGCGTGAAGGAGTTGGGCGTGCAGGGGAGGGAGGAGAGGAGAGGAGCGCGAAGTCGGGCGGCAGCTGGGATCTGGGGAGAGCGCAGCGTGGCGGTCAGGAGCCGGAGGGGCGAAAGCGCCTCGGCGAGGCGGCCGGAGGCGATCATGGCAGCGTGCATGCACGGGCTAGGGCGCGAGTGTGGCGGGAGCGGTCAGCGAGGAGGAGAGGTTGGGCGGAGGCTCACGCTGCGCTTGCCGGCGCAGCCATGACGCAAGCGCCAAGGCATGTTTGGATCCTGTACCTTCGATGTTCGATAGATGGCAGGTACCGAGCGGGGAAGGCAAAATGGCAATCGGAGGTGGTGTCTTATAAAAAATGTACTTATAAAAAATGTGAGTACTTATGATATCAAAGTATTATTAGATTTATTATGAGATGTATATTTTTATAGTATACTTCTTTATAAATATTAATATTTTATCTATATATTTAATTAAAATTTAGACACTTTAGTTATAATTGTTTTTTTAAGACGAGATAGTACCGATCTTAGGATTTACTATTATAAATGTTGTCTTCAAATAACTTATGTTTTTCATTTTCATGTGTGGAACTATAGTGGATTAGATTGTAGAATCCATTTAATTAAAAGGATCATTTGGATTGTACAATTATAATTCTCAAAGGTATGAGAACTACTGTTACTATTCACCTATATTAAATCTTACCATTATAATTCCTTGATTATTTGAAATACACTATGGTGTATGCTTGGAAAGGATTTCGGCCCACCTACAGGCGTACATAACGTCATAGTATTTTTGTATGGGTAGAACTGCCCTTCCACCTTTCTCTATATGTCATTGAGGTGTGGACTCCACTAGTCATCTCTTTCCTCCTTCCTTCCCCACCTTCTTCTCCACGACATCTTTCCCAACTACCCTCTGTTGGTCTTGCCCTGCTGACCGGAGTGCACACTGCCGCTGGCCGCTTGTCATGCTCCTGCAGGCGCGTGGGGCGAGCCGTCGTGGCGGCCACGTAGGCGCGCGGGCAAGTGTTGATGTTTCGAGTAAACACCAACGAGTAAAATTCTAATATTGTGTGTCTGGCTCGGATGGTGTGCTAAGAGGACACGAGGTTTATATTGGTTCGGGCAGAATGTCCCTACGTCTAGTTCGTTGCTGCTTCTCGTGTTACTAGCACTGAAAAGTTTGTAGTAGGGGTTACAAACGGTCGACAGATGGACATGTCCCAAATCTCTGGTGAGAGAAATGAATGGGTACCGAGAGCTCGGTCGCTGCTCGGCTATGTGTTCGAGGTTCGATGCTAGTGGTTTTTGATATGATGCGGTGTGATGCGATGCGATGCCCCTTAATGGGATGCCCTGCTTTTCCTTTTATAGGCCAAGGGAAAGCACGGGTTACAACAGGAGAAAAGAGGAGAACGAGAGGGAAAGTTAGTCTTTCAGGGTTGTCGGGCCTCTCCTTTCCTCTGTGCGGGTCCCGCTGATATGGCAGGTGGTGACAGGGACAGCTCCATGTTGGGCGCCTGTCCACCGATGATGCCATGCCCTGGTGTTGTCAGCGGGTCGTGACATCCCATCCCGCTCCAGCGGGCGGTGTAGCAAACCAGCGTGCTGATCAGCGGCCGTACAGGGAGTAGGCAGCATAGTGACCACGCGTCCGTCATTGTGGGCGATGTGAGTTCCCTGGAATGATATGTCGCGGGGACGGGTCATGTTGAGACATGACCGCTCCCTACATGATGCCAGAAGTTTAACCTTGGGTTGTACTTTCTAGCCCATAGTGGTTGGCGGCGGCGTGAGCTTCCTTTAGGAGCTGTGCCCGAGAGATCGGGCGAGGCGGAGCCAGCCTTCTGACATCGGGCGAGGCGGAGACCGCACTCAGTGATCGGGCGAGGTGGAGCCCGTCCCTAGAGGTCGGGCAAGGCGAAGCCCATGACCTTGGGGTCGAACGAGGCGGAGCTCGCCCTTAGAGGTCGGGCGAGGCGGATACCTGCCTTGGTGTCGGTTGGAGCTATAATCACACCTTTGACTGCCTAGATGGATTAACGTATAGCGACCATTAGCCCCTCCACTTTGGGTACCCTAGTATGGGTCCTCGACAGTATCCCCTGAGCTTTCGGAGGAGTAGAATACTCCTTCGGAGGCTTTTTCAAATGGGAGGACTCTGAGGGCTTTGGCCTTCTTTTGTAGCCGATGGCATAACCTAGGAACGGTGGTTCCCTTTCATCGAGACCGGACCCTTCGTGGGTATGGCCATGAGATTTGGTGGGTTGGAAAAAGTCTTTCCTGACTAGGGCCCCAGTATCTCGTTCGTGGGGGTCCGGCTAGGGCCAGCTGGTGACCGACTCCAGATTCTCAGCGGTCAATCCATATAGTTCTCGGGTCCGTTTAACCGATCCCGAGGGCTCTCTGCCTTCCTTGGGGAAAGAACCATGGATCGTATCCGGCCAAGACTTGAATGTGGGCCAGGATGCCCACAGCGCTTGTGCGCCTGGGTGCTGGTCGCTAGCGGACCCACCCCTCTCTACTTCCTTGCCTTGAAGGTGCCCAGAGCGGTTGTGGAACCCATCGATGGGCCAACCTTTTAGCTCCTAGGCGCAGACGGGCCGTAGAGGTGTTTTTAGATCCGTATTCCTCGCACTTGCGATGAGTCGTGACCCGTCCAGAGAGGTGAAACGTTCGGTGAGTTTTCGAGGGAACGGATAGAGATTGCGTGCACATATCCCGTGGCGTGACGTTGTGGCAGATCGTGATAGGTGCAGAGATCTAGGCGGGCGGTTGGTTTCCTCACGCCCGTCGCCCCTATAAAACCAAAGGGTTCTCCTCCTAGGTTTCATACCTTGCCTTCTTGCCTTCGCACCTGCAACCGCCGCCGCCAATCTCCTAGGCTTCCTACATCAGCGTCCCTGCCACCATCGAGCTCGCATCCACTTGCCCCCATCTTCCAATGGATCCGTGGTGCCGCTCTAACATCACCTTCCAGCACATGGAGGGCCTCGTCCATCGTGGCCTTCTCCGCATGTGGACCTCGGTGAGGAATGGCTGCTGCCCGGCAAGGAGGATCTACCGTTGTCGCCTAATGGCTACATGGTGTCATTCACGCACTTCCATGAGCGTGGGTTCGCTACCCCCACCCACAGATTTCTTCGGGGGCTGCTGCACTACTACAAGATCGAGTTGCAGCACCTCAATCCCAATAGGATCTAGCACATGGTGGCATTCGTCGCCCTATGCGAGGGATTCCTAGGAATCAGCACCCACTTCTATCTCTGAAGGTACTTCTTTGCCATCACCCTTCAGAAGAAGAGGGAGAAAAGCGGCACGCAGGAGATGCACATGCCGATGGGGTGTGCCGGCATCCAGCTCTGGAACAATCGGGTCAGCGAGTACCCACCGATGTGGCTGTTGACATCCAACAAGGGGTGGCACTCGTAGTGGTTCTACCTCAAGAACACCACCGCCGCCCTGCCGGAGTTCATCGAGAGCCTGATCGAGGAGGCCCCGGAGTCATGAACGAAGTGGGGCGTCCCGGAGAAGGACAAGAAGAAGATCTAGGATCACATCGCTGCCATCCAGATCCTAAAGGAGAGTGGCCTAAAGGGGTCAGGCATCATTGGGGCCTACCACGCAAGGAGGGTGGTGCTGTTGATGATTCACGCGCTCCTGCTGTACGCGATGGCGCCCGAGGCATCGTTCGATGGAATGACGCTTGCCGAGGGGGTGCTCTCCAACTCCAAGATCGCGCAACGCATCAAGGAGGTGATGGAGCCTTCGTGGGATGATGTGGGTGCCCCCCTTGACTTCATTTACCTAGTGTCGGGTCATCCTCCGATGTGGCCGAAGCCAGGTCATGTCGTCTTTGTAAGTTTCCCCTCTCTGTGTCTTTTCTTTAGTTGATTTCCCAACCTCTTGATACTAACTTTAAGGGGGACAGAACCAGCCGAGGGACCTCATCCTTATGGATCACCTAGCTCTATTGCCGAGGGCGAGTGGCTAAGGAAGGCGAAGGAGGACAAGAGGAGGAAAAGGCAGCGAAAGCTACAACCGTGGGAAGGGGAGGACAACACAACGACGATGACGATGGCGACGATGACGAGGTAGCCGATGATGTCGAGTGGGGCATCCTAGAGAACAAAGATGCGCTGATAGATAGTGGTTCACCCTTGCAGGAGTCAGGACCCTTTCCGTTCCACGGAGGGGAGGGTACGTCCGGGGAGCTGGCGGAGGCAGGACATACCGTCGGCCTCCCTCAGGAGTCAACAGGGGCGAGCGGCTCTGCCGTCGCATTTGAGATGCTAGTGGAGGTAGGTAGCTCCGCTGCTGTGCCCCAAGAGTCAAGGGGAGTGAGCCCCTCTACCTAGGAGCAGGGGGTGGGCTCGAAGAGGCATCGCCCAAACGAGGCGGAGCAGAGGTCGGGGGGTTCGCCCCCCAAACATATATGCCGCCCGATGGCACTGAGGTAAGTTATCAGTTCCCCTGCTTCCTCTATTTTAGGTGGATTTCATCATGACTTATGTTTTTCATTTCTTGCAGCGTCGAGAGGTAGCGTAATCCTTTGGCGCTGGCGCCAAAGAAGAGCATTGCCCTCCAAGCAAGATGGCAGCCGTCGACTGGTGCCGCGTCCATTTTGGGCGGGAGCGGCGCTAGTGCGACCGCATCCCCGACCAGACAAGCGCCGCCCATGGTGGCGCCTGTGCCCTCGGTGGGACGGGCGAACGTGGGGGCCCAAGGGGTGCCTTCGGAGGTCACCAAGCAGCCGGCGATGGCTACGATACCGCTGCCAACGATAGGGCGGACGGGGCTACCGACCATGCTCATGGCGCCAACCATGGTGGGTGCGACGTAGCCGGTCGTGACCCTGCCAATGCGGGTGTTGTCACAGTCGGGCACTATCGTTGTGGCGCCTGAGGTACTAGTGCGACCCTCGCCATCGGTAGCCCAGGCGACGAAGTCTGGCATGGGCCGGATGGAGGGGGACGTGGCTGAGGGCCCATCGATGGGTTCCACAACCACTCTAGGCACCTTCAAGGCAAGGAAGTAGAGAGGGGTGGGTCCACTAGCGACCAGCACCCAGACGCACAAGCGCTATGGGCATCCTGGCCCACATTCGAGTCTCGGCCGGATATGATCCATGGTTCTTTCCCTAGGGAAGGCAGAGAGCCCTCGGGACCGGTCAAATGGACCCGAGAACTATATGGATTGACCCTGAGAATCTAGAGTCGGTCACCAGCTGGCCCTAGCTGGACCCCCGTGAACGGGATACCGGGGCCCCTAGTCAGAAAAGACCTTTTCCAACCCGCCAAATCTCATGGCCATACCCGCGAAGGGTTTGGTCTCGACGAAAGGGAACCACCGTTCCCTAGGTTATGCCATGGGCTACAAAAGGAGGCCAAAGCCCTCAGAGTCCTCCCATTCGGAAAAGCCTCTGAAGGAGTATTCTACTCCTCCAAAAGCTCGGGGGCTACTATCGGGGACCCATACTAGGATCTCCAAAGAGGAGGGGCTAATGGTCGTTATATATTGATCCATCCAGGTAGTCAAAGGTGTGACTATAGCTGCAAACGAGGCCACGGGCTCCATCTCGCCCGACCTCTAAGGGCGGGCTCCTCCTCGCCCGACCCCAAGGTTGTGCGATCCGCCTCGCTTGACCTCTAGGGATAGGCTCCGCCTTGCCCGACACCGAGGCCATGGGCTCGCCTCACCCGACCTCTAAGTGCGGGCTCTGCCTCACCTGTGAAAGCATCTAGGCCCCTAGTTGGGTTTCGGTGATTAATGATGATACAAGATTACTATGACTAACGTGTGTTTTACAGAGGCAATTTAAGTTAGGTCATAGTAATGGCAATTGATTGGGCAATCATGGTTGTCATGCCCCTAATGATGGAAATCATTTCGGTATTCAAAGGATGGATGACAAGGTTAAGGACGGACTAGTTCTAAGTGTCATTTGGTGATGGAGAGACACTTAGAATAGTTTAGGACTTTGTTTTTCCTTTGGCCATACTATTAAGGGGTTATGGACTAGTAGCTTGACCTAGGTAAGTGTAGTGGGTTAGGTGTGGTGCACACTTATCAAACCTAGCACTAGGTAGCTCAGGAATAGCCCTAAGATCAATTGGAGTAAACTTCATTCACATAGAATTTCGAGTTGGAAGTGAATGGAGGGTCAAATGATTGACTGACGCTGGTCTGGTTGTGACCGAACACTGGAGGGAGAGTCCGGTTAGTTCATTTGATCAACTGCAGTCATCTGGTACTGACCGGAGGCTGAGTGAAAGTCAATTGACGCTGGGTTCCTGCGTCTGGTCAACTCTAGAGAGGTTCCAAAGAGTCTGTTTTCTGACCGGACACGTCCGGTCGGTGCTGACCGGACACTGGTCAGGATCCGGTAACTGACCGGATGCTAAATAGTGAAGTGACCAGACTCTGGGTGCCAGCATCCAGTCAAATCAGTAAGGTTCCAGAGAGCGTTTTTCTTGACCGGACGCGTCCGGTTATTGCTGACCGGACGCTGGTTAGAGTCCGGTCAGAACTTAACGGCTCTTTCTAACACAGTGGCGGGGATAACTGACCGGAGCATCTGGTCACCCTGACTGGAGCGTCCGGTCACCCCGTAGAGTGCTGACTCAACCTCCAAACATTATGTTTTGAATGAGGGGGTATAAATACTTACTCCACTCGTCCATGGGAGGTCTCTTGCCCATTTATTCAGCTAAGAAACACCTTGAGAGTGCAAGGGAGAGCAAGAGCCTAATGAGGTGATTGAGATTTGAGAATCCAAGATTAAGGTCCTCATTAGTGCAAGGAAAGTAGCAAGTGTGCATCCACCCTTCTTATTAGGTTTTTCATGGTCAAGTGAGAGTTTGTGCTCGTTACTCTTAGTGATCGCCATCTCCTAGATGGCTTTGTGGTGATTGGGAGCTTGGTGATCATCTGGCGGAGCTTGTGGATGACCCAACTCAAGTTGTGAGCGGTTGTGGGCGATTCACCACGACGGATTATCGAAGAATCAGCCCGTAGAGAGCACTTGATCCTTGCGTGGATCAATGGAGAGCTACACCCTTGCGTGGGTGCTCCAACGAGGACTAGTGGGGAGTGGCGACTCTCCGATACCTTGGTAAAACATCGTAGCGTTCCTTTCTCTCTCTTTACTTTGAGCATTTACATTTGAGCAATTCATTTCTTGTCTTTACATTCCAAGAATTACCATGCTAGAGTAGGATTGAAACCTAGGGTGCAAAACTTTTGTGCGGTAGAACAACAGAATCACATTCTAGGCACAAGGGGTGAAGTGGGCTAAGTGTAGGGTTGAATTATTGCTAAAATTTTAGAATTAGCCCAATTCACCCCCCTTCTTGTGCATCTTGATCCTTTCAATTGGTATCAGAGCCTCATGCTCGCTAAATTAGGCTTAACTGCCTAGAGCAAGATGTCCCACGGGGATGGACCTCCTCCTATCTTTGAGAGAGATGATGATCCTTCAAGGCGATGAGGTTAATTACGAGAAATGGAATGCAAAGGCTAGAAACAACCTCTTTAGAGGCCTTTGCAAAGATGTTTTTAACCGTGTATGGAACCACAAGGACACCCATGCACTATGGTCAGATATTTGTGCGCTCCATGAGGGAACTAAGAGTGAGCATGAGGAACGCTACCACCTTGTTATAAAAAAGCTTAATTCATTTGAGATGCTTCCTAGAGAAAGTGCTAATGAGATGTATTCACGCTTAAACATTCTTGTAGAGGAAGTCAATGGGATTGGACTCACACAAATGCAACCCTCCGACATTGTAAGAAAGATCTTGAGTGTCCTCCCCATTGACAAATATGGGCATATTGTGATGGTGCTTCATCAAGGTGATCTTTCCACCGCTACACCAACTCAAATATTGGGAAAGATCAATGCACATGAGATGTACATGCACATCACACCACAAGATGGCTCTTCTTCCACCAAGAAGAAAGAGTTGGCATTCAAGGCTAGCCAAGAGAGGAAGGGCAAAGCAAGAGTTGATCATGATAGATTAAGTGATGATGAAATTTATGATGCAAGTCTTGCTTGCATGGTGAGAAGAACTGCCAAGATGCTCAAGAAGCTCAATAAGAATGGTGTCAAGTTTGATGGCAAGAAGAAGAAATTCTTCACTAGCAATAGAAGGAAGCCCATCTCTGAGATGGATTGCTATAATTGTGGAGAACTTGGTCATCTAGCTCATCAATGCCCCAAACCCAAGAAAGATAAGTACAAGAAGAAGTACAAGGGAAAGAAAGATGACTCAAGTGATGAAGATGATGATGAGAAGAAAAAGAGCAAGCCATACAAGAAGAAGGATGGCAAGAAGAAGTAGTATCACAAGAAGAAGAAGAATGACAAGGCATACATTGTTGGTGATTGGCTCACAAATATTGATTCATCAAGTGGCTCATCCAATAATGATAGTGAGAATGAGAACGAGAAGGTGGCCGCTATTGTAATTGACTCTTCACTATCTTCACCGACACCACCGCTGTCATCCTCTACACACCTATGCCTTATGGCCAAGGGTGAACAAAAGGTACAAAATGATGATGATAATAGTGGTGATGATAATGCTAGCAATGATGATAGTGATAGTGATGATGAATTTTAATCACCTTCCTATGATGATCTTATCAAGTTGCTAAATCAATACACTAAGATCATTAGAAAGACAAGAGCTAAGAATGAAAAGCTACAACTTGAGAATGACTCACTCTTAGCAAAATATGACATAGCCGAAAACGCTAGTGTTGAGCTTAGAGAAGAAAAAAACTATGTCATCCAAACTCAAGGAGCTCAAATCTACTAAAAAGGAGCTTAAAGAAAAACATGATAAACTTGAGGGGATACATAACGAGCTCACCACTAGCTACAATTTGCTAAAAGAAGAGTACACCAATCTCAAGGTTAATCATGATAATATTGTTGTTTCTCATGAGCTATTATCCAATGAGCCACATGATGCTACTAACCATGTTGTTAAGATTGATATAGCTACATCATGTGATGATTTGATTGTTGAGAGCATTGAGCAAGCTTCTAGTAGCAAAGGCAAGAAGGTGGTTGAGGCCGACAACTATGATGAGTATGTCAAGCTCAAGAATGAGAATGAAAAGCTCAAGAAAGATCTTGAAAAGCTCTCAACCACCAACACAATTGTGTTAGAGAATCTTGACCATGATTGTGACATAGCTCTTGAGAATGAGAAGCTTAAAGAAGAGAACAAGAGACTCAAGATGGAGAAAAATCATGGTGAACTTAGAGAGGAGAACAAGAAGCTCAAGTTGGAGAAAGAACATCTCAAGACCGGCTTGAGCAAGTTCACAAGAGGCCAATATCTCCAAAGTGAGCTACTCATAAACACCGTCATGAAGATGGATAGAAGTGGTATTGGGTATTTGGCAAATCAAGAGAAGAAGGCTCAAGCTCAACATCAACAACACAAGTCAAAGCCTAAGCCAAAGAGATGTTTTGAGTGTAGACAAGAAGGTCACTTTGCCCATAAGTGTCAAGCTCCACCACCACAACCCTTGCCCAAGCATTCAATGCTCATTACATGCTTAGAAAGGATTCTGGTGGAAAAATGAAAGTCATGTTCTTAGGTCCACCTAACAAGAATAGGCCTAAGAAAATTTGGGTTGCAAAGTCACTAGTTGAGAAAGTCAAGGGCCCTCATCAAGTTTGGGTCCCTAAACAACAAGCTTGATCTCTTGTGTGTAGGTGAACTACAAGACCGGTGGAAGTCATTGGGTTATTGATAGTGGTTGCACTCAACATATGGCCGGTGATCCTCGTATGTTCACCTCACTAGATGAAGAAGTAGATGGTCAAGAAAGGTTAACATTTGGTGATAATTCAAAGGGCAAAGTTAAAGGATTGGGCAAAGTTGCAATATCAAATGATCATTCAATATCAAATGTGCTATATGTTTCTTCTTTGAGCTTCAACTTGCTATCCGTTGGTCAATTATGTGATCTTTGCTTTCAATGCTTGTTTACCGAGAAGGAAGTGGTTGTATCAAAGAAAGATGATGATCAAGTCATATTCAAGGGATTTATATACAACAACCTATATCTAGTGGATTTCACATCCGAAGATGCAAACTTGAAAACATGCCTATTCACCAAAATATCACTTGGGTGGCTATGGCATAGAAGACTTGCACATGTTGGGATGAGCTCACTCAAGAAGCTAATGAAGAATGAATTGGTGAGAGGTTTGAAGGATGTGAAATTTGAGAACGACAAGCTTTGTAGTGCATGTCAAGCCGGCAAGCAAGTTGCAAACACTCATCCTACAAAAGCTTGCATGTCAATAACAAGAGTACTAGAGCTCCTTCACATGGACCTATTTGGACCAACAACTTACAAGAGTTTGGGAGGAAATCTCTGTTGTCTTATGATAGTTGATGACTACTCTAGATATACTTAGGTATTCTTCCTTCATGACAAGACCAAAGTTGCATCATGTTTCAAGAAGTTTGCCAAGAGAGCACAAAATGAATTTGAAGTGAAGCTCAAGAAGATAAGAAGTGACAATGAAAAAGAATTTGACAACACAAACATTGAAGCATATTGTGATGAAGTTGGGATCAAGCATGAGGTCTCTGCAACATATACTCATCAACAAAATGGTGTAGTAGAGAGAAAGAACTAGACACTTATCACTCTTGCAAGAACAATGCTTGATGAGTACAATACACCCGAAGCTCTATGGACGGAAGCTATCAACACCACATGTTATGCATCCAACCGCCTATTCCTTCAAAAGTTTCTTGGCAAGACCCCTTATGAGTTGCTCAATGGGAAAAAGCCGGATGTCTCATTCTTTCGGGTGTTTGGTTGCAAATACTACATCTACAAGAAGCGGCAACACCTAGGGAAGTTCCAAAGACGTTGTGATATTGATTTTCTTGTTGGTTACTCATCAAAGTCCAAAGCATATCGATTATTTAATCATGCCACCATCTTGGTTGAAGAAACATATGATGTGGAATTTGATGAATCTAATGGCTCCCAAGGAGCACATGAGAATCTTGATGATGTAGGTTATGAACCATTGAGGGAGGCCATGAAGAACATTCTGGTTGGAGACATCAAGCCCAAAGATGATGGAGATGATGTACAAGTTATTGATCCACCCTCTTCATCAAATGTGCCACAAGATGATGATAAAGATGGGAGAGTAGAAAATGAAGATACTCATGTCTCTCATGATCAAATGGTGGCACAAGCTCAAGATGTTGATGCTCCACAACCTCCCCCTCAAGTGGTTGATAGAAGAAATTCACCCCTACTACAAGCATATCCTCAAGACCTCATCATAGGGAGTCCTTCAAAGAGTGTAATGACTCGCTCTAAAAAACTTGCTTCATTTATTGAACATCACTTGTTTGTTTCTTGTATTGAGCCTACAAATATAGAAGAAGCTCTTCAAGATTCAGATTGGATAAATACCATGCATGAAGAGTTGAACAACTTCACCCACAATGAAGTTTGGACACTTGAAGAGCGACCACAAGGTGCAAGAGTTATTGGAACAAAGTGGGTGTTCCGCAACAAACAAGATGATCAAGGCATTGTTGTGAGGAACAAGGCAAGACTAGTTGCAAAGGGGTTCTCTCAAGTTGAAGGGTTGGATTTTGGAGAGACCTTTGCACCGATTGCAAGACTTGAAGCCATTCGTATCCTCCTTGCATATGCATCGCATCATGAAATGAAATTATATCAAATGGATGTTAAAAGTGCATTTGTAAATGGCTTCATAAATGAACTAGTCTATGTTTCCCAGGTTTGAAGACCCTAGATATCCTAATCATGTTTATAGGTGGGCTCAAGCAAGCCCCAAGAGCTTGGTATGAACGCCTTTGGGATTTCCTCATTGAGAAGGGCTTCACCATTGGGAAGTTCGACACCACACTATTCACCAAGAAGCTTGATGGAGAAATATTCATTTGTCAAGTATATGTTGATGATATCATATTTGGCTCATCAAATGAAGATTATTGCAAAAAGTTTGGTGAATTGATGTCGAAGGAATTTGAGATGTCAATGATTGGAGAGCTTACATTCTTTCTTGGTTTTCAAGTCAAGCAAATGAGAGAAGAGATTTTCATCTCTCAAGAAAAGTATACCAAGGACCTTCTCAAGAGGTTCAAAATGGATGAATGTAAGACAATCAAGACACCTATGCCATGAAATGGACATCTCGACCTAGATGAGGGAGGTAAAATGGTTGATCAAACTCTCTACCGCTCTATGATTGGTAGCTTGTTATATTTGACCTCATCTAGACCCAACATCATGTTTAGTGTGTGTATGTGTGCTAGATTTCAAGTTAATCCTAAGGAAGCTCATTTGGTTGCCGTTAAAAGAATCCTTAGGTACCTTAAGCACACACCAAGCATTGGTCTTTGGTATCCCAAAGGAACTAGATTCCAACTAGTTGGCTATTCCGATTCGAATTATGCCGGTTGCAAAATTAATAGAAAAAGTACATTCGGAGGGTGCCATTTGCTTGGTACATCACTAGTGTCTTGGATCTCCAAGAAGCAAAATAGTGTGGCTTTGTCCACCGCCGAAGCGGAATACATTGCTGTGGGTGCTTGTTGTGCACAAATTCTTTACATGAAGTAAACTTTGCTAGACTATAGTGTTGTTCTAGAAAAGGTACCTCTTTTGTGTGGCAATGAGAGTGCGGTAAAGCTTGCTAATAATCCAGTTCAATACTCTCACACCAAGCACATAGATATCCGCTATCACTTTCTTAGAGATCATGTTGCTAAAAATGATATATCACTAGAAGGTGTAAAGACCGTGGATCAATTGGTGGATATTTTCACTAAACCTCTAGATGAGGCTACATTTTGTCAGTTGTGGAATGAGCTCAATGTGCTTGATTTTAGTAACTTCACTAAAAAATGAGCTTGTGTTGTCCCTTGCATTGCACTATAAAATATAACATGTTTAATTTTTAGTAATGCACGTAGGGCTTGTCTAACATGGTTAAGATAACCGCCGAAAAGCGAGTGAAGAAGCTTAACCTTGGATCAAACTTGACAAACAACTAGAATTACTTTAAAGTATTGTATTGCATAAGCATGTGTGTTGATTTGTCATTTCTTTTTTATTATCCTTTTATTGCCTATTTTCTTAAAAAGAATTATAGCCCAAGGCAAAATATTTAAAAAATTTTGAGGGTCTGAGAGAGGTCTCTTACATCAGTCCTAATTGGTGTTTATTTGTGTCTTATTGAAGTTGGGACTTGATTGGGAAAAGGTAGCATGAAGGAACTTTGAAGATCTGCTGAAGAATGGCAACTGAACTCTGCTTCCAGCGTTTGGTCAGTTCACAGGAGGTGAACAGATGCAGCACAGGTGTGACCGAACGCTGCACAGTGCTCTTCCAGCGTCCGGTGTGAAGGTGACCCTACGTCCAGTCAAACAAAGAAGACGAACTTAGGATCGACTGAACTCTGGCTGTGTCCGGTCAAGGGTAATCAGACACGTCCGATCACAATTTGAGGGGTTTTGGACCTTTCTGTTGTCGACCGGACTCCGGGTGGCAGCATTCGGTCGTTGCCACCGGTGCGTCTGGTCAGATGAATCCGCGTGGATCTCAACTTTATTTCCTTATCTGTCACTTGGGGGCCACCATATATTCCATCCTCATCCCGTACGCCGCGCCGCTCCTGCTCCTACCCTAGCCACCGTGCCCGCGCTTGCCCTAGTCACGCCGCCGTGCCATCTCGCCCACGCTAGCCGCCGTGCCATCTCGCCCGCGCTAGCCACCGCATCCACGCCTGCGCCGCGCCCGTGTTTGCCCTAATCGAGCTGTCGAGCCCACGCTCCCAAGCCCGATGTCCACGCCACTGTGCCATGCGTAGCCAACCGCGCCCGTGCCGCACTGCTCTGCGCCGTCGTGCCACCGCTACGTCGTCGCCACACTGCTCTGCTCCGCCATGCCCGCGTGCACCCGCACCGCCTGCTTGTGCCGTCGCATAGCCACCACGCCTGTCTCCGCCGTCACGCCCGTGTTCGCACTGTGTTGACAAACTATGGCAGAACGTCCTAAGAAATCGGGCCCACGTGCACCTATCGATGTCTCAACAGACCTCAGATAGCGTACACAAGTTCCCAACAACTTAACAGGTCTGTCGGGTGTCCTCGGGAAACCCGAATCATCCACGAATATTTTCCAAACAGGATCCCAATCACAGTCATTGTAGATTACAACAGTTTTCATATACATACCAGAGATTATAAAGTGGAAGACTTAAGTTTTAATATTACAAACCAATTGTCTCGAACTTACAAAACCATAAGTGTCATACAACCATAGTAGCGGGATAATATTACATTAACATTATTTATTTCACACAAACTAGTGCCTTGTCCAAAGGCCATTCATCATTCCTCATCGTCATCGACTTCAAACACTGACATGCAGTAGGGACCAAAATAAGCCTGCGCATGCGACTCACCTGCAACAAGGGTTAACAAACCCTGAGTACAAAAGTACTCAACAAGACTGACCCGACGAAAAAGGGTGAAGGTCTTAGGGATGCAGGTGTTGGGTCAAGGTAAGGATGTAGCAAAATTCAAAAGTTCTTTGCCAAAAGCTTACTATTCTTGATCCTAGTTTCAAGTTTTACCCCTAAGTACTTTAGTTCATTATCTCCAACTAAATGTTCATATCCCATGTTCCAATCCTTCTCATTCCATTCTTTTTCTCATGTTTTAGTAATTCACCAGTCCTGCATTGCTTCTGTAATGAATCGAGTCTCCATATCCGCGGAGCACCGGCAATTTGAATTGATTCAAGTCCCAGCTGGGGATTCCTTATCACACGACATATGTAGAACTTAATCTTGCATATATCAACCTCGCTACCGGATCCTCCCATACTAAGCCGTCTCCACGCCACCCGAGAGCACATCACGCCACAAATCCGGCCACATTCAAGCCACGAGGGTACACGCTACTCCTGCCATCTCATCACTCCCAGTGCGTGGGCATTCGTCTTAGTATCGGATTAGCCGAAGTAGGCTTACCGGAGTATGTGACCAGTACTACAAAGTGTCTCGTTCAGAAGATCCACAATGAGTGGCCTTTAAGCGACATAGTCGGCAACATTACCCAACATTCAAGATAAGCCACCAACTAGTCTCTAGTTCATTCTATCTTCTTTCTTTCTTTCTTTGGCCAGTATGCCATCTTTGATTGTATCGAAACTATTACTTTGAAAACCTACCATAAAGCATACTAAGCAATTCTACGCCTTTGTAAATGAAATCATCTTCAAGGATGGTAAACAATTAACAAGGTAGGCAATGCATCAAGTAGGTAACATTTGAATAAATCAACTTAATGCAATAGGTAACATAGGTGATAAACTTTTCAAAGTAAACAAGGTAATGGTTTAATGCATAAACCGGGGCTTGCCTTCGTTGACGATCTTAGGTTCCGGATCAGTACCACAATTATCGAATCCCGTGACAACCGGGGATTCTTCCAGGATTTGCTCAACTAGAATCGTTTCACTCTCGGGTTCTACATGAAATGATAACATATGCTTTAACATGATGATAATGTAAATATGATGCTTTCATGGTACATGAAATGTAAAAACACCTCGAAAATGATTTTTCTTCACGGTACAGTTACAAGCCAACAAAACCAACTGGCAATTCTACCGTCAAGAACCACACATGTAATTTGACCAAATGGATCTTGAAACCCTACTAGTCACAAAACATGACCAAAACAAGATCCAACACTAATCAAACACTTAGGGTTTGCCTTTATTTATTTTTAAATAAATTTGGAATTAAGTCCAAAAATAAACTTGTTTCAAATGAACTCAAAAATTTATGTAAGCTCCCTCATGACAAATTAGTGTACTAAAACAAATTTCATAATTTTTGGAATTATACAGTGGCCTACAAAAATCATGGAAATTGCAATTATTAATTAATGGACTGAATATTTGAACATTAAAAATTTATTCAAATTTCAAGTTTCCAATTTTTAAACCATACTAGAGCATGTACAGAGGCTACACACAAAATTTCAGAATTTTTGGAGCTATGATTATTTTTCTACAAATTTCCAAAGATTCAGCACTATTCAAAATCAGAAAATAACAAAAGTCACTATTCTCTCTCTTGCTCTCACTGACAACCGGCCCCCACCTGTCATCCCCAACCTCGGGCATTGACTGTGGCTGCGCCGGCGTTGACCGGTGCAAACTCGTCGATGGTGAGCCCAACAGCGACGGCCAAAGCACTAACATGTTCACAAGAGCTAGGCGCATCGATTAGTGGCACTTTGGAGGTCGATTACGACATGGAACAAGGCTAACACCGGCCATGGCGGACGCGGTGGCACGACAACGTTACGCCGGCGAAACAAGGCTAGTAATGGTGAAACAGAGAGTTCAGGAAGCATCAGTGGCTCACCCCGATCGTGTTGAAGCAACAGGCGAGACCGGAGAAGCTACGGTGACGCGTTTCAACGGTGACCGGGATCACGGCGGAGCGGACCACGTCGATGACAGCGTTCCGGCGACTGTAGGGGCAAAACGAGCATGCAAGAGTGGAATGAGCACTACAGCATCGCGACGAAACCAGAGAGCCAACAATCGAGGGCAACGGCTCACCGGATGAGGCTGGCCACGGTGAATCGACGTTTTCGTTGAGGTCGCTGGCCGCGAGGAAGATGAACGTGGACAGCGAGCTCTCGGTGAAATCAGGTGGTAGCAACAGCTCGGTTAGATGCACAAGGAGCAGGTAAAACTGGAACATGGCTTTTTCAAGGCTAACTTGCGTTGAGGGGACGAGAGAAGCTCGCCGGAGTTGAGATGGCGGCGTCGGGAAAACAGAGTGAAGGAAGAAAAATGAACGGCGTCATCAAGGTCTTATAGCTCGGCCAGGAGCGCGCGGACTCGACACGCAGAGTGCTCCCATGCAGTAGCAAGAAGCCAAGGGTGGTCGCAGAGACACGCTGCTGGAAGGCCGGAGAAAGGGACGCCATGGTGAGGCGGGTGGCATACTGTAGTTATCTGAATTTTTGAAATAATTACAGATTTGCCACTGAGTTCATTTTACAAATTACTCCCAATTTTTCTAAAGAAGTTGAAAATCTCCAAAAATGAAAGTTGCTCAATTTTTCAAACTCTACAACTTTGCTTCTAGGAACATTTTCAAATTCTGCCTCCATTTTGAAATTTGAATTTGGGGTGCATTTGAGTATTTGAACCATTCCAAAATTACTCCAAATTTTATATGTAAACTTGAAAAACTTTGAATACCAAAGTTGATCCACATAAAATAATCTTCAACTTTGCTTTTTGCCTCAATCCCAAATTCCAAATGGATTTTGATTTAGACAAAAGGGGCAAAAAGGACTTTTGTGATTTGAATTTGAATTCAAATTTGATTTGTTTTCCTTTTACTTTAACTTTGATTTTTGACCAGTAACATGGCCCATTAGGGTTATTTGAGTCAAATGACACATGGCCTCACATGATCACATGAAATTTGACCCTTGTGGTCATGATCTTTATTTAGGGTTTTGAAACACATCACATGAAATAACAACATTATAAAATAAAGCTTATTTAGTGAATGCATTCAAAATTTTCTACTCCATGAATGCTTTGCAATGCATATGATGACATGTCAAATTTTAGTGCTAGGTCAAAACACCAGAGGTGTTACACAAACCCTAACCCTAGCCTTACATTGTCGATTCCGGTGGTGCCCTGTGAGGCTCTCCTTTGCTTGTCGGTCGCCAGTTTGTCAGATTTCGTCAGGTAGCAAGTCTTCGATTTCAATTGCTCATCTACTGCTTGCTTCTTAGGGTTTCGTACCTCTAGATGAATATAGTGCTTATTTATATTTCCTATCTATTCCATCGTGCAGCGAGTCGGTGCACTTGTGGTTGATTTGACAGTGTCAGTAAACTCGGGGCCAAGCCCGCGAGTACGGATTAAGGCCAAGCCTCATGAGTGTTAGTCGGCTATTGATTCATGTCAGTGGTAGTAATTCTCGTAAGCTTCAGCAATGGCATGTTGCAAGAATGTCGGAGGTGGTCCTGGAGATGAGGATCCAAGACCTAAGCCTTGCCGGACTACTTAGGAAAAAGGAAAGGCGAAAAAGATGATTACAAAGAAGAAGTGCAAGTTTGCTGATGTGGAGACAGAGAGAGCAGCAGCAGTGGTAGCTGCTGTAGAGTGTGCAGAGAGAGGTGGAGCTAGCAGTGGTGTTCGCATAGGCGATCAGTTGTCACCCACTCAGAGGGACACCGTCAAGAGGATGGAGGCCAGTCTCGGCAGTCCACCTAGGACTGTCATGCTTGGAGGACGGTGTGTTTCTTTAGATGAGAGTCAGATTCAGGGGGAGACTGAGTAGTAGACATAGCTGGTAGAGCAAACAGAGTAGGTTGAGGAGACAGAGTAGGTAGCACAGCCACAGCTTCGATGCTTCAGTCGTACACATACTCAGATGTCACCGAGGCCTAAGACATAGAGGAGGGGCTCTCGTCCACCTCCTAGACCACAGGGTCCGCCTCCCATGGTTCACCTTGACCTGTGAGTAGCCACAACCAGACAAGTGCAGCAGCTCCGCTTTGTGCAGTTTGAGGACTGGTTTCCACCAAGGTGGGATGAGCATGCTTTAGAGCACTTCTATACAGTACTACAGGAGGATTTCTATAATGCTTATCTTAAAAGTGGAGTTGCCTTCAGATCTTAGAGAGTCTGCTCCATAGAGTCTCTAGTTGCAGCTGTAGGCGAGCAGATCCGTCCTCACCTTTCCTATCTGTTAGGCTTGACAGATCTTCTTGGATGGACTGGCCGCTTTGTTCCATCATGGGTCCATGAGTTCTACTCTTATCTTTGGATTGACCCAAGTCACATGTTCATTCACTTTGCATTTAGAGGCCGTGACTACAGGCTCTAGAGCTCGAGGGTCAGAGAGATTCTAAGGATTCTAGAGTCACCTATTCGCCTTCATGAGGTTTGCTATGGTCAGATAGAGCCTCCTAGATGCCCTCACAGCGGACTTGTACCACCTACAGATATTGTCAGATCTTGCTTCATAGAGCCATTTGGTGAGGGGTCGAGCAGGACACCACATGACCTTACTCCTACAACTCGGCTTCTTGATGCTATTATGAGGACTCTGCTCCTGAGGATGGGTTACCATGAGGGTTTGACTCGTATTCAGTTGTGGCTAGTGTATCACTTGGTATCTCAGTCAGTCTTTGATATTTGGGATGTGATACTTTTAGAGATGGAGGATACACTAGCAGAGGGCTTCAAAGGTCACCGTCAGCTGTCGTATGCTCATTGCATCACTTTCCTAATCAGAAAGGCAGTTACACAGAAGTTTCCTGAGACAATGGCAGAGTACATAGGTGCTACTACAGAGTTTCTGTCATATAACATGACCTAGATGCTACACCACAGTCATGAGAGGACACCTCGCCAGCTGAGCCATCGCCCAGAGGTACCAGAGACAGTAGCCTAACAGGATGAGATCATCAGGGGCATTGCAGTGATAGAGGAGCAACTTGATGCTCAGCAGGACTATGTGGTCGAGAGCGACCCTAGTTATAGCTCAGACGATGATTATCAGCCAATTCCGCATATGGCACCTCGTCCACACGACAGTGAGGCCGGTGGCTCTAGCTCAGCTGCACCACAACCACCGCAGATAGACCCAGCACTCCTAGCCATACTTGAGCGGATGAGGCAGGACCAGGCATGTCAGGCACAGGAGACCACAGCTGCACTTGCTTAGGTTCAGGCTCGACAGGATGAGTTTTAGAGGCAGCAACAGGCCATGTAGCAGCAACAACAGCTTATGATCCAACATTAGTTACTTGGCTTCATGCATCATGTATTATCTGCTATTAGGGCTGCTCCTCAGCAGTCTTCACCTTAGATAGGCCAGCCTGCTACCACTACTTCAGTGACTCTAGCTATACAACCCAGTGGGCTTTTGAGTTAGGGACAACCAACTACTTAGTTTGCTTCACCTATAGAGCAGGTGTCCTAGTGGTTTGCTTCACCAGTGATAGCTCAGGGTCCTCACTTTACTCCTATTATTATGGGCTTCACTCTGCCTCAGAGTTCCATAGGGTTAGTGACGGACACCCTAGTCTCCAAGAGCCTCAGTGCTACCTTTAGTGAGCTTACAAGGCAACATACACCTCTAGAGTTACAAATCCCTATTACTACCACAGTTGCTCTAGTTACCAGGACTACCGACACGATCCCGTCGTCTGTTGCATCGTCCGAGCCACCTCAGACAGTCACTCCTATACTTGAGGCTTCAGCGACAGCGACAACGACAGATGTGGCTCCACTTCCAACAATGATACTTCCAGAGTCACAGGCCGTGCTAGTTACTGAGCAGACCCAGACCGCTTCACCTTCCCTTCCAGCTACAGAGGGTCAGACCGCTCAGAGCTCAGAGTTAGAGGATGCTGCTGCTCAGTTCTAGATATCTCACTGCACCTCAGCGCCCGACTCGACTGCTCCTGTCCCGCCGTCCGACCCTTAGGTTTTGGTGCTTGACGCCAAAGGGGGAGAGGGAGCGAGTATGTTAGATCTAGGGGGAGCATGTGATTCATTTCTTTATGTGTGATACTTTGTGCATTCATGTTTTCTTTCATGCACTGCATTACATACTTGTGATGGTGAGACTTATGTGACATGTGTGCTCTCTACATTGATATCTTTATATATGTCATGTCACTTGCTTATGCTCATTTGCTTTGCTTCCACGTTTTACTCTAATTCAAATGAGCTTTACTTCATGTACTCATGCCTACTTCATATCTATTGAGTACACCATGTTGGCTTGGGTCATATAAGCATGTCTAACCCCTTTGCTCTTATTGTCAAAAGCTTATATGAACCAAGCATATTGAAAACTTCACTCATCTCTTTTACATACTCGAGGTTGTGTTGTCATCAATCACCAAAAAGGGGGAGATTGAAAGCATCTAGGCCCCTAGTTGGGTTTTGGTGATTAATGACGACATGAGATTACTATGACTAACGTGTGTTTTGAAGAGGCAATTGATGTTAGGTCATGGTAATGACAATTGATTGGGCAATCATGGTTGTCATGCCCCTGACGATAGAAATCGTTTTGGTTTTCAAAGGATGGATGACAATGTTAAGGACGGACTAGTTCTAAGTGTCATTTGGTGATGGAGAGACACTTAGAGTAGTTTAGGACTTTGTTTTTCCTTTGGCCGTACTATTAAGGGGGGTATGGACTAGTAGCTTAACCTAGGTAAGTCTAGTGGGTTAGGTGTGGTGCACATTTGTCAAACCTAGCACTAGGTAGCTCAGGAATAGCCCTAAGATCAATTGGAGCAAACTTCATTCACATAGAATTTTGAGTTGGAAGTGAATGGAGGGTCAAATGATTAACCAGACGCTGGTCTGGGTGTGACCGGATGCTGGAGGGAGAGTTTGGTCAGTTCATTTGATCAACTACAGTCGTCTGGTACTGGTCGGATGCTGAGTGAAAGTCGACTGGACCCTGGGTTCCTGTGTCCGGTCAACTCTAGAGAGGTTCCAAAGAGTCTGTTTTTGGACCGGATGCGTCCGATCGGTGCTGACCGGATGCTGGTCAGGATCTAGTAACTGACCAGATGCTGAATAGTAAAGTGACTGGACTCTGGGTGCCAGCGTCTAGTCAAATCAGTAAGGTTCCAGAGAGCATTTTTCTTGACCGAACGTGTCCGGTTAGTGCTGACAGGATGCTGATCAAAGTCTGGTCAGAACTTAATGGCTCTTTCTGACACAGTGGCGGGGATAACTGACCGGAGCGTCCGGTCACCCTGATCAGAGCGTCCAGTCACCCCGTAGAGTGCTGACTCAACCTCCAAACATTATGTTTTGAATGAGGGGGTATAAATACTTACTCCACTCGTCCATGGGAGGTCTCTTGCCCATTTGTTCAGCTGAGAAACACCTTGAGAGTGCAAGGGAGAGCACGAGCCTAGTGAGGTGATTGAGATTTGAGAATCCAAGATTAAGGTCCTCATTAGTGCAAGGAAAGTAGCAAGTGTGCATCCACCCTTCTCATTTGGCTTGTCGTGGTCAAGTGAGAGTTTGTGCTTGTTACTCTTGGTGATCGCCATTACCTAGACGGTCGGTGGTGATTGGGACCTTGTTGATCATTCGACGGAGCTTGTGGATGACCCAACTCAAGTTGTGAGCAGTTGTGGGCGATTCACCATGAGGGAGTGTCAAAGAATCTGGCCATAGAGAGCACTTGATCCTTGCGCAGATCAATGGGGAGCTACACCCTTGGGCGGGTGCTCCAACAAGGACTAGTGGGTAGTGGCGACTCTCCGATACCTCGGGAAAACATCACCATGTTCCTTTCCCTCTCTTTACTTTGAGCATTTACATTTGAGTAATTCATTTCTTGTCTTTACATTCCTAGAATTGCCATGCTAGAGTAGGATTGGAACCTAGGGTGCAAAACTTTTGTGCGGTTGAACAATAGAATCACATTCTAGGCACAAGGGGTGAAGTGGGCTAAGTGCAGGGTTTAATTATTGCTAAAATTTTAGAATTAGCCCAATTCACCTCCCCTCTTGGGCATCATGATCCTTTCAGCCCAATCCCCGAGGGCGGGCTCTGCCTCGCCCGATGTCTGAAGGCTGGCTCTGCCTCTCCCGATCCCTTGGGCATGGCTCCTAATGGATGCTCACGCCACCACCAACCACTATGGGCCAGAAAGTATAACCCAAGGTCAAACTTCTGGCATCGTGCAGGGAGCGGTCACGTCTCAACATGACCCGTCCCCGCGACATGTCATTCCAGGGAACTCACATCACCCATAGTGACGGACATGTGGTCACTATGCTACGTACTCCCTGTACGGCCGCTGATCAGCACGCTGGTTCGCCGCATCACCCGCCGGGGCGGGGTGGGACGTCATGACCCGCTGACAACACCAGGGCATGGCATCATCGGTGGATAGGCGCCCGGCATGGAGCTATCCCTGTCACCACCTGCCGTATCAGCGGGACCCGCATAGAGGAAAGGAGAGGCCTAGCGACCCTGAAGGACTTCCTTTCCCTCTCGTTCTCCTCTTTTCTCCCGTTGTAACCCGTGCTTTCCCTTGGCCTATAAAAGGGAAAGCAGGGCATCCCATTAAGGGGCATCGCATCGCATCGCACCACATCAGATCAAAAACTACTAGCATCAAACCTTGAACACATAGCCGAGCAGTGACCGAGCTCTTGGTACCCATTCGTTCCTCTCACCAGAGACTTGGGACCTGTCCCTCTCTCGACTGTTTGTAACGCCTACTATGAACTTTTCAGTGCTAGTAACATGAGCAGCAGCAACAAACTAGATGTAGGGACATTCTGCCCGAACCAGTATAAACCTCGTGTCCTCTTAGCACATCATCCGAGCTAGACGCGCAATATTAGAAATTTACTCGTTGGTGTTTCCTCGAAACACCAACAGCGAGCAGCCGCCGCCGCCGTGTAGGGAGTGGAATTCAATTGGTTGAGACTCAACTACAAAATAGAGGGACTGTTATGATATGTTCTGAATGAGGAGCACTATTTTAGGACGATTGCATGAAACTTTAATGATTATGGGTTGAAACCAACTAGAGAAGCCTATACAAAGGAAGCCTTAGGAATGTTTGTGTGGACATGTGGTGGTCCTCAATCTTCTAGACAAGTCAAAAGTAAGTTTGGACATTCCCTAGAAATTTTTAGTATAAACTTTACTGAGGTCGTAGAGAGTATTAATAGAATGGTTGTTGACATCATAGAACCTAAAGATCCTCAATTCAATGAGGTGTATTCTAGGCTTCAAGAACTCCATTTTTGGGCACATTTATTTCAAAGATTGCATTTAGTGCAATTGGTGGAACCCATATACCTATAACTGTGCCTTTAAGTGAGCAACCAAAATACTTCGGTTGACATGGATATGCTTAGGAAAATGTCATGAATATTTGGGACATTGATACGAGATTCACATTAGTGATGAGTGGTTGTCTTGGATCAGTTCATGATACCCACGTACTATTGGATACCTTGGTGACATACAAGGAATAATTTCCACATCCACATGAAGGTACCATACTTACATGCATAAATTTTCTATAACACACTTGCATGCTATCAAACAGTACACTAATACTTCATTTTTCTAGAGAAATAATATCTAGTTGATTCTATATATTCTAACAGAAAGGGATTTCTTGCACCTTACAAAAAGGTCAAAGGTATCATATATAGTGATGACAATGGTCGTCACCCGATGGGAGCAAAGGAGGTGTTCAACCATGCACATTTGTCCATCTAGGATGTGATTCTTTCAGGAGTTCTGAAGAAGAAGTGACGTATTCCCTTAGACTTGCCTAGTTATCCAATAGATAAACAATAAAAATGATAATTGTTGCAATGACTCTCCACAACTTCTTTAGAGATAGTGCCATACATGATGCATGTTTTTGAGAACTACAATGAAGATGGTGCTCAGACTACAGATACAACAAATGCTGAATGTGGTCCAATAGATGACTCGGATATGGGTGCTTTGTGTGATTCTATTATAGCCGCCTTGGTAGTGTAAGATTTTTTTAAGTAGCTTTGTATTTTGTCTTGTAAAACAAGCAGAGACTACGGTAAACTCGCTTGGCTATTGGCTTAATCACTAGCAAACTCTCTTATGTTGCATTAACCAATGTACATGTGCATTTGCTCCAAATATGAAGAGACTAATATCCTTTTAATTAGAAAATTATGGAACTATTAGCCCAAAGGTAATTAAAAAACTAGTTCATAATGCATATATCTATTCACCAACTAATCTAAGACATCATCATCTAGAGACACCATCATCAGTTCTAAGGAAATGCATATACTCATGATAGACAATCTTCACTGGAAAAATCAGGATCGCCAAACACATAGGGCCTGTTTGGTTTCCTGCATAAGTCCTTATCTGGCCCTATTCGCTTCTCTTATAATCCATCTTTTTAGTTTATTTTTTTAGCCGGAACAGTGTTTTTCTCTCACGACAAATCAACCGGAACAGTGTTTCGGCTTTTTTTTTTCAGCGAAGTGAACGGGGCCAATGCAGTTTTTCCATGTTTGGTTATCCGCACATGCCTATACGTAACAGTGTCCTTAAAGCAAGCCTAATCTGCATCCCATTATTTGACCAAATCCTACGTACACAGTGCACCATTGCTCCTGTACCCGCTTACGCAAAAAACCAATCAGTATTGCATTGTCCAGCTTAAAGATATGCTACATATAACCTCTAATACATTATAATAGTAACCATTCAGATCCATGACTTCTTCAGCTACGCAGATAGCCAGTTTCCTAGAAAGGCTCAGCACAAATGAGCTATTCCAGGCAGGACCAAAGTAGAGAGGGCTCATCAATTCGGGACTTGGCTTCCTTCGCATCGACTCCATCGCTGCTTCGGCATTTAACACCCACTCCACTTGGTGGATGGCGCGCGTTACACTTGTGCTGCAGCGGAGCCTTTGGACTCGGTAATCGTCGCCCCCGTCCTGACCTCCCGCGAACAACCACAGTCCCTCGATCCATGGGTGCGGAGGAGGAGCGCGACGGCGAGGAGCAGCGCCCCCTCCTCTCCTCTGCCCCACCAGATAGGTTCCGCTCCATTCGCCGCAGTTGTCGTGAACACCGACAGAGCATTCAAATCGTCTGCTCCCAATCCCATCTTGTCAGGCCCGTCCCATCCTCTGACTCATCTGTGGGGACCTCGTTTCTATAGGCACGCGGCGGACCAGCAGCAGTACCAGTTCCTAGGCCGGAGCAGCTCTTCGGTGCTGCGCGGCGGTGGGGGGGTTGGGAAGGGCCCGAGGTGAGCGCCGATGAGGTCAGGTCCACCGTCGTCGCCGGCTTCTACATGCCCTAGGCCCCGCCTCCCCACGGCGACTACGCCTACGCTTACCCGCCGTCCATCACAGCGCCGTGCTCTCCCCGTCCCCTATTAGTTGATCTCCACCAATAGACCCAACATCCTATTGGGCCCTTGGATCCGCTCCCTGATCAGGGGCGCCCAACCCTAATATGGTTGGTGGGCCCCCGTTGCACATCTCCATAAATAGAAGGCGGGGGCCAGGGCGCTCGAGTCTCGAGGTTCGCCTGAGCCGCCTAGCACCCCACCTACAGTCCTAAACCCTAACTGATCAAAGAGGGGGCGCTGCCAGCGATGGGAAGCACCGCCACCGCCTCTGCATCACGCCAAAGGACTGCTACGACGCCGGGCTACCCTATGGTGTCTACACCGACCCCGAACGACACCGCTACTGCACTGCCACCGGGTTATCACCAAGCATTGCGATGGCGAGCCCATCTTCGTCCAAGGCAGCCGATGGTTTGCACCCTTCACCCCCCTCTCTCGTTCTATCTACTATTACTGCACTAGTAGATGTTCTAGGACTCATGGTTTATCCAAGTGCATGTAGACATGCTAGTTCTATGCCTAGAGATCCTATTTTAGGTTTAACAATGGTATCAGACGCCTCACTGGGTATAGATCTAGCCTATAGGATGAGAAAACCGAGTAGCAGCTACAAGGAGGTGAGAGATTTGGTTTTCGGATCTAAATGAGGGTCACCGAACCCTAACCCTAATAGGGTGAAGGAAAGAAGTAAGAAGGACTCAGCTTCAAGAAGAACCCGAATCCGAGCTCAAACCCACGAAAAACTTGCTTGGGAAGATGAATAGTGACTCCAGTGAGTCAAACCCTAACCCTAATTTGACTTAACCATAACCCTAATCCCCAATCGGATGAAATCCGAGAAGAACAGAGAAGAAAATTCAAAAGGAGACAAACAAAAGGAGAAAGGGGAAGAGGGGAAGGGGCCTACCTCGCCGTGCACCATGCTGCCGCCGCCTAGGGTTCTGGGAAGATGAGTCGAGCCATGCGAAGCTCGGGTTTTTGCCGCTAGTCCGCTCGGACGACGCGCGCTCACTGCGTGGGGAGGCTTGGTCGATGGGAAGGGCAACGGAGCCATGTTCTCTCAGCTGAGACTTTGAGGAAGAAGGAGAGCGAAGAGAGAGGAAGGGAGGCAACGAATGCGTTAGGGTTCCGGGTAGGCCGCTGCGCCGGGGTTTTTGTTCGACCGACACGCGTGCGCGACCGTCCGATGCAGATCAACGGACGAGAGCGAACAGGCCAACATTCGCTTCAATGAGCGCCTTGGAAGACGAGTTTGTCGTCCCTAGGCCCAAAGTTGCGGCAGGAAGCTGCAGCGCCATGCAGACGAAACGATCTGAAAGCAGAGCCAATTTTCGCTGTTTCAACTGGTTTGGGCCAAATAAATAGTGTTCATACGACTTTAAGTTTTATTTTTAGAAGCAATTTTGATAATATTTGTCTAGTTTAATATCTCTGTTAAAATTTGAACAAGGGGATAATTTTTCAGAGAATAGTTGAGAAAAGTTCAATGCTTCTAAAAAATAGATAATGAATTTTTCATGTTTCCGCTACAATATTAAAGTTAATAATCTTCTAATTAAATTCGAACCAACGGGAGAATTTAATTTGAAGGGTAGTCAAATTTTAATCAGTAAATTATAATATTATTATTTTTTTGACCAATGTTGATAATAGCAATATTATAATGTTTAATCATAAGTTTTCCATGCATTAATTCTTTTTCTACCCAACGGTAATGTAGAATTAGTGTATAAGAATATTGTATGTTTTAATTTTGACCTGCGTTAAATTAAAGCATGTAATTATAATAATGTATTTTCTCACTATCTCTGACGATGTTTTTTAGACTCAACCCAATGGCATTCATCTCGCACATACCACCTCTAGAAGGGGGCAATTACAGGGTATGGCGAGAGAAGTATGAGGTCGCACTTGCGCTGTCGAGAATGACTTAGCGCTCACCTCCCCATGTCCTACTGAGCGAATGGACCCGGTGAGGGAAGAAAATGAGTGCGCATGAAGTATGATCTTGAGCGCAAGAAATGGGACATATCAAACCGCAAGTGCTTGATGGTGGCTAAGTCCACAATCTCAGATGCTATAAGGGGGTCTATCCCAGACTGTGATACCGCCACTGAGTACCTAAAGAAGGTGGAGAGTCAATTCACTAGCTCTTCAAAGGATTATGCTAGTACATTGATCAAGAAATTATTCAATGAAAAATATACTGGTGGCGGTATTAGAGAGCACATTTTGAAGATGAGCAACATGGCTTCGAAGCTGAAGCAAATGGATTTAGGGCTCAAGGATGAGTTCTTGATTCATTTGGTTTTTGCTTCCTTGTCAAAGGAATATGAAACATTTGTTGTTAACTACAACATGCAGCCCGACAAGTTGAGACATAGAAAAGCTCATCACAATGTGTGTTCAAGAAGAGGAAAGGTTGAAGTCCTTACAGGGTGACTCTGCTAACCTTGTCAAAGACAAGAAAAAGTACTTCAATAAGAATGCCAAACCTCAAGGGAAAGCCCCTCAGACTGAGCACCATCAGAAGAACTCCAATGCTCTAGTTGAGAAGTATCAGTGCAAATGGTGCAAGAAGCATGGACACTACCAGAGGGATTGTCCAGACTTCTTGAAGAGCCTGCTAAAGAGAGGTGAGGATTTCATTACATTCATAGATGAATCCTTGTATTTAAGTTATGCAAAATCTACTTGGTGGATTGATTCAGGTGCAACTGTTCATGTTGCAAATTCATTATAGGGATTCTGTATGAGGAGGACCCTGTAAAGAGGAGAAAGAAGAATTAAAGTAGCAAATGGAGTTGAAGCTCAAGTTGAAGCCATTGGAGATCTTTCTCTAGAATTAGTTGATGGTTTTCTACTTAAGCTTTCAGATGTTCTATTTATACCCTCTTTGCGAAGAAACTTAATAAGTGTGTCACGTTTAGATGACGATGGATATGATTGCCATTTTGGTAATGGCAAATGTCAGATTGTTTATAATAATAAATGTGTTGGTCTTGCCTTCCGACAAGACAAGCTTTATTTATTATCACTTTATGAGAATGTGAATGATGTAAGTACTGAGAATGAGAATGCTTCCTCGTCTATGAATGCAATAAATAAGCGGAAGAGAGTACATGATGTATCTTTGAAATTATGGCACTATCGTTTAAGCCATATTTCAAGGGGGAGAATAGAACGATTGATTAAGAAATCAATTCTTCCACCCTTAGAATTTTTAGATTTAGAACAATACATAGATTGCATAAAGGAAAGTATGTTAAGAAAATAAAGAAAGATGCCAAACGAAGCGCATGAATTTTAGAAATAATCCATATAGACATCTGTGGTCCTTTTCCTGTGAAGAGTGTGGATGGTTATAATTCATTTATACATTCACAGATGACTATTCTTGTTTTGGCTACATTTATCCAATTAAAGAAAGATCGGAAGCATTGGATAAATTTAAAATATTCAAGGCTGAAGTAGAGAATCAGCACAACTTAAAGATTAAGATAGTAAGGTCCGACCATGGGGGAGAGTACTACGGTCGACACACCTCATATGGCTAAGTTCCTGGACCCTTTGTGTGGGGGTATGGCCCCCGGTATCCACAAGACAAGACATGGGCCGCACCATCAGAGGTGGCCCGGCCCACAAGATCAAGGCGTGCATGGCGCTACTCGGCATGCACCACAAGCTATTGTATAGTACAAAATAGAATACTTTACTTGTAACCCTACCCCTCCAGAGTATATAAGGAGAGGCAAGGGTCCCCTAGTGGACAAGATCTATCTACTACATCTCAATACAATACACCAAAGACACAGAACGTAGGGTATTACGTCGATCAGACGGCCCGAACCTGTCTAAATCGCTGTCTCTGCGCCTTGTGTCACCATCTCATTCTTGATTACGCGCACCTCCACCGATCAATCTACCATCGCAGGATACCCCTCGGTGGACTGCCGAGCATCTTTTGTTGACAGTTGGTGCGCCAGGTAGGGGTGTGCGCTTGATCCATGGCGAGCCAGATGGACCTCAAATCAACAGCGCGTTCTCGTCATCAATCTCATGGAGATCCATGCTGGTCCACGACGATGATTCATCGCTGGCTACACCAGCCCCCGCGACAGTAGATCCGATCTCGGAACCACCTCCGAGGTCACCTTCACCAACAACTCACCGCTCGCCAGGTGCTCGCCGTCAACGCCAACCAGATAACGCCATACGTCATCGACCAGACTTTCTGTCCAAAGCTAAGTCACGCTTTAATATTCTTCTAAATATTCTCCAATCTCCGTATATCGCCATGATGTTTCTCTGAACTATTTTCTCCATGTTTGCTCTCCAAACGATTTTCCGAACCCCTGAACAGTCATGTTGATGCTCGGACGCTTCCAGAGACGGCCCTATCTCCGGCTCCTCCCTACACGTGCTACGGGCTCTGCGCTCTGCGTTATGGGTGGTCGGTAGTGGCTCCTTGGTCACGCCTGTTCCTCCTACACGTGCACGAGCTCCGCGCTTCACGTTATGGTTAACGGGCTAGCTAGGGCTAGAGACTTAGCTACACACTAACTATTTTGGGCGGTTTATATTAAATATAAATACATCTTCACACCAAATGATCGCCAAGCTGCATATGCTATTTCATCGCCATTGCTGATTTTTCTCTGGATTTCATATATTTTTACATCATGTACTACCGTTCTACATGTTTGTATTGCAGGATCATCATCCAGGTGATCGGACCACCTAGTGCTCGGACTTCTCCACCGATCAACTGGTCGGACCGTTTGGTTCATGGACTTCGTCGCCGACCAGTTGATCGGACTGCTCACCGATCGCTTCTACTCAATGCTCACTTCGCCACCGACCAGTTGATTGGATTGTTCATCGGTCGCTTCTACTCAATGCTCACTTCGCCGCCGACCAGTTGACCAGACTGTTCGTCGCTCGTGCTTCATTGCCAGCTACACGGTTACTCCTCAGCGGTTGGATTCTTCGTGCTCAAGGACTAAGTGGGCACACTTCACCGCTCGGACATCGCCAGCAACATCGAGGACTCCTCGCTCCTTGGTGCTCGGACATCGCCAGTGATGCTGGGGACTCCTTGCTCCTCGGTGCTCGGACATCGCCAGCGACGCCGAGGACTCCTCGCTCCTCGGTGCTCGGACCTCGCCAGCGACGCCGGGGACTCTTCGGTGCTCGGACATCGCCGCCTACATCGGGGACTCCTCGATGCTCAGACATCGCTGCCTACGCCATGGACTCCTCAGTGCTTGGACATTGCTAGCAACACCGGAGACTCCTCGCTCCCGGTGCTCGGACATCGCTAGCGACGCCGGGACTCCTCGCTCTTCGGTGCTCGGATATCGCCAGCAACGCCGGGGACTCCTCACTCCTCGGTGCTCGAACATCGCCGCCTACGTCGGTGACTTCTCAGTGCTTGAACATCGCCAGCGACGCCAGAGACTCCTCGCTCCTCGGTGCTCGGACATCGCCAGCGACGCCAGGGACTCCTCACTCTTCGGTGACTCGATCACTCGCTTCGCGTGCTCGGATCGCTCATCGGTGCTTAGACGCCCGCCCACGACGGGACTCCTCACTCTTCGGTGCTCGGATATCGCTAGCGACACCGGGGACTCCTCGCTCATCGGTGCTTGGACATCGCCAGCGACGCCGGGGACTCCTCGCTCCTCGGTGCTCGGACGTCGCCAGCTACGTCGGGAACTCCTCGCTGCTCGGACGTCGCTAGCTACGCCAGGAACTCCTCGGTACTCGGACATCGCCGCCTACGCCGGGGACTCCTCGGTGCTCGAACATCGCCAGCTACACCGGAGACTCCTCGGTGCTCGGACATCGCCCTTGGTGGTCGGATCTTGCTACATCTCATCGGTGTGCTATCAAGCTGCTCCATGCTGTTTGGACCAGGGTGCTGATCTTGGGTAGCACGTCGGCAAGCTTTCAGACTTCTTTTTCTTTGACCCTGCTACAAGATTCATTCTTCATCTTCCAGCATGCTCAGGGACTAAGTGGGCACACTTCACCTTGCGGTGAATGTACGCTTTTCTTATCTCGAGGCTATGTCCGGGAACTGGCTGCCTGCTCGGCTGGTCTTCTACTTTCTAACCCTGGCACCACGTGATTGTGTCACCTACTGTTAGGCTCGGGGACTAGCTGTGGGGGTATGGCCCCCGGTATCCATAAGACAAGACATGGGCCGCACCATCAGAGGTGGCCCGGCCCACAAGATCAAGGCGTGCATGGCGCTACTCGGCATGCACCACAAGCTATTGTATAGTACAAAATAGAATACTTTACTTGTAACCCTACCCCTCCAGAGTATATAAGGAGAGGCAAGGGTCCCCTAGTGGACAAGATCTATCTACTACATCTCAATACAATACACCAAAGACACAGGACGTAGGGTATTACGTCGATCAGACGGCCTGAACCTGTCTAAATCGCTGTCTCTGCGCCTTGTGTCACCATCTCGTTCCTGATTACGCACACCTCCACCGATCATTCTACCATCGCGGGATACCCCTCGGTGGACTGCCGATCATCTTTTATCGACACTTTGCAAGGTTCTTATAGGAAAATGGCATAGTAGCCCAGTATTCTACACCGTGCGAGCCTCAGCAGAATGAAGTAGCTCAAAGACACAGCCGTACCTTAATGGATATGGTGAGAAGCATGATAAGTTATTCTACCTTACCGATAAGTTTATGGATGGAGGCATTAAAAACCGCCATTCATATTCTTTATCGAGTACCAAGTAAGTTGGTGCCCAAAACACCGTATAAGTTGTGGACAGGAAAGGAACCCTCACTAAACTATTTACGTGTGTGGGGTTGTCCTGCTGAGGCAAAAGTATTTAACCCAAACATAGGAAAGCTGGACTCCAAGACAGCCAGCTGCCCTTTCATTGGCTATCCAGAAAAGTCAAAAGGTTATCGCTTCTATTGTCCTAACAAACAAACGAAGTTTGTAGAAACAAGACATGCTGTCTTCTTGGAGGATGATATGATCAGGAGGAGCATGGTAGCGCGAGAAATTAGTTTTGAAGAGAAGCGGGTCTACGTGCCCACTCCTATGGTTTAGGAACCATTTTTCACGCTACCTGTTGTTGCTGTACCAACAATGCAAGACACTATAGTAACAACACCTGTTGTTGTTAGTTCTCCTGTGGCAACAATGAATGAGCATGAGGAACCTGTCCTTTAGGATCCCCAAGAATCCATTATCACACATGAGGAAGAGCAACAACAGCCTCAAATAGAACAAGCATCATCTAGCGAGGCCCCTAGAAGGTCTCAAAGAGTTAGGAGATCAGCCATTCCTGATGATTATGAAGTTTATGAAAGTGAGGAATTTCAAATGGAGGGTGATCCCACCTCATTTGAAGAAGCCATGAGAAGCGCTCACTCATCCAAGTGGCTTGAAGCCATGGAAGATGAAATAAAATCAATGAAAACCAACGGAGTTTGGAAATTAGAAACAATTCCTAAAGGAGTCAAGACAGTAGGCTGTAAATGGGTCTACAAAACTAAACATGACTCCAAAGGGAATATAGAAAGGTTTAAAGCGCGACTTATGGTGAAAGGTTTCACGCAAAGAGAAGGCATAGATTACAATGAGACATTTTCTCCAGTCTCATGTAAGGATTCATTTAGAATCATAATGGCGCTTGTAGGACATTACGACTTAGAATTACATCAGATGGATGTAAAGACGGCATTCCTAAACGGGGATTTGGAGAAAAACGTTAATATGGCACAATCGAAATGTTTTGTTGTGGAAGAAAAAGAACGCATGGGATGTCACTGAAGAAATTCATTTATGGATTAAAGCAAGCTTCAAGATAGTGGTATTTGAAGTTTGATAGTACAATAAGAAAGTTTGGGTTTCAAGAAAATATAGAGGACAACTGCGTTTATGCAAAGTTCAAGAATGGGAAATACATTTTCCTAGTCTTGTATGTGGATGACATCTTGCTTGCTAGCAGTGATGTTAGTCTACTACTAGAAACAAAAAAGTTCTTGTACTCAAAGTTTGATTTGAAGGATCTCGGTGAAGCTTCATTCGTCCTAGGAATAGAGATTCACCGAGATAGAGAAAAACGGGTTTTAGGACTATCACAATAGGCATACTTAGAAAAAGTTCTAAAGAAATATAGTATACAAAATTGTAAGTCATCACCTGCTCCCATAGTCAAGGGCGACATATATGGATAATTTCAATGTCCCAGGAACCTATGAGATCGATCAAATGAAAGCGGTTCCATATAGTTCATCTGTCGGAAGTTTATAAGTGTGTACTCGCCCTGACTTAGCATTTGTTACCGGGTTGCTTGGCAGATATCAGAGTAATCCAGGAATAGAACACTAGAAATTAGTAAAGAAAGTTTTGCGTTACCTGCAAGATACGAAGGGTCTCATACTAACGTACAGAAGATCTGATTCCCTGCACATAGAGGGGTACACAGATTCTGATTATACGGGAGATGAAAGAAAGTTCACGTCAGGGTACATATTCACTCTCGCAGGAGGAGCTATATTATGAAAAAGCTCAAAGCAAACCGTCACTACATCGTCCACAATGTATGTCGAGTTTGTAGCAAGTTATGAGGTCACAAGGCAGGTGAATTGGCTAAAGAAATTCATGCCCGGGTTGAAAGTGGTAGACGACATACATAAACCACTTAAGTTATACTACAATAATAATCCAGCAGTATGTTATGCTCACAATAATAAGTCAAGTGGTGCTGCCAAACACATTGACATAAAGTATTATGTTGTGAAAGATAAAGTCCGGAATCATATAATTAGTCTTGAGCACATAAAAACAGAAAAGATGCCCTGCGGATCTGCTTATAAAAGACTTACCACCCAGTGTGTTCAGAGAACACGTAGTCGGCACGGGTTTAAGGGAAAGCCTATAATTCCTGGACAATAAGGGCTTAGTTAAGAATCTGTTTCAAAACAGAGATATGCATTGTAGCTGTTTAATCTAAAGGCAACTGACCGTGACGATGAGACACGCTCTATGCACTGATCTGTGATGGAATGGGAACAAGAGAAAGTAAGTAAGTTAAGTTTAAGTTATAAGTGAGATCAAGGGGGAGAATGTTAGTTGATCTCCACCAATAGACCCAACGGCGGTCTATTGGGCCCTTGGATCCGCGCCCTGATCGGGGGCGTCCAACTCTAATATGGTTGGTGGACCCCCGTCGCACAGCGCTATAAATAGGAGGTGGGGGCCGGGGCGCTCGAGTCACGAGGTTCGCCTGAGCCGCCTAGCACCCCACCTACAGTCCTAAACCCTAGCCGATCAAAGAGGGGGCGCTGCGAGCGACGAGAAGCGCCGCCACCGCCTCTGCATCACGCCGGAGGACTGCTACGACGCCGGGCTGCCCCGCAGCGTCTACACCGACCCCGGACGACACCGCTACTGCACTGCCACCGGGTTATCGCCAAGCATTGCGATGGCGAGCCCATCTTCCTCCAAGGCAGCCGATGGGTTGCACCCTTCACCCCTCTCTCTCTCGTTCTATCTACTGTTACTGCACTAGTAGATGTTCTAGGACTCATGGTTTATCTAAGTGTAAGAAGACATGCTAGTTCTATGCCTAGGGATCCTGTTTTAGTTTAACATCCCCATCTCACGCCCCATCGTCTCTGCATCCAAATGGTAATTCGCCGCCGGGGGTGCTCTGTTTCTCCCCCACCAGCCGCCACATAGTCTTCCTTTTTTTTTTCTTCCGTTTTTTCCCCCACTGATGAAGGAGTTGTCGGAACTGTTGGTGTTGGGTTGCAGCTGCAGAAGGGTTGGCGATTGTTCCTCAAGGGCCATATCCGTATGGTGGCAGTTACCAACCTTGTGAGAGCGTCGGGAGGTCAGCTTTTTTTCAGTCGAAATGCATGTTCGTCGTATGTTCTTTCTACCTTTTGGTTGCAACCTGTGCGCAGCTCAGAAGTACCAAGCTATAATTGAGTGGCTTAACTTCAATTTCTCATTTTTCATAATTGATACTATCACTCAACATATCCGTAATCCTGTTATCCTTCAAATCAATTTGATGTAACTGGATTCCCCATGAGCTCTGCAAACAGGTCATTTCGTAAGAATGATGATAAATGAGACAATGTGTGCGCTATTAGTATTGGCTGCAGTAAAGACTTAATAGATACATCCTCTAGTAAAAATGGGGGAAAATTTGCTACCGGACATGCCAAGTGACCCCTCTTTGCTAGCGGACATGCAAAATTTGGTGATTTGCTGGTGGACACTCTGGTTCCCTACAAATTTGCTCGTGGACACCGGACCGAATAAAATATTCATTTCCGGGCTTTCGAGGAGAGAGAAGCACGGGAAATGTCCTTTCTGCCCCTGGATGTTTCTTCTACCTTGGTCTCCTTCCTCTGGCCACGGCGGCGCGGGGCCCACGCACGGTAAAACTGTGATCACTGGGCTTGACTTCAGCTGATGTGGCATTTGACGGCTACGTGGCGCGATAGGATTGGCTCATATAGGTGATGTGGCCTCACCTTTGACTGGTTGACCGGTGGTCAACATAGGATATGAACTGCCCATCTCAGATCGGACGGTCGTGGTTCGCTGCCTTCGTGTCCAGGAAGACAGAAGCAACGGCGATGGTTCGGCTTGGAGCTCCGGCGAGGACAGGGGAAGGTGCTGCGGCTTTGAATCGAGGCCTTTGAGGGGTTGGGCGGACGTGCCATGCCACTGCGGTTCCAATGGAGGAAACAGGGTGGCGAAAGGAGGTGTGCACGGGGAGATCGATGATCTCGAGCTGTGGTCGGCCATGGCGGCGGCGGCGATTCGAGGCACTGGAGCAAGAGAGGAGGCTCGAGGAGGGAAGGAGTGGTGGCGGCGTGCGATCGCGGTGCCGGTGCTTCCCTTAAATAGGGCGGGGATTGGAAGGATGGCCGGGTCGCGGAACTTAAAAGCCGGTCATCAATGGCGGCCGCGGTGGCAAGTGTGGTCGTTGTGGTGTGGGAGGGAGCTCGGGAGGGCGAGGCAGACTCAGCGAGCAGAGAGGAGTCCGAGGGCACTCTTTATAGGGGCGGAGGAGAGGAGGAGAGAGCCGGGTCGCGAGCTTCACGTGCAGGCCGTCAATGGCGCCGCAACTCTGACACGTCGCGTGCGGGATGAACAGATCGAGCGAGGGCAGGTGCGGCTGGCAGGTGTAGGCTCGGTCCACACGGGTGCGGTGGACGCGGGGAGGAAGCCTGGGTGGCCGCGCCGCCCCAGCAGCAGCAGCCACGGTGGCCATGCCGGTGGTGGCCCTGCTTGGCCATGGTGTTGCTTGGAGGGGGAGGGAGGAGGGAGGAGGGAGGACGCGGTGCGGCTCGGAGGAGGGGCGCAACCGCCGTCGACGGTGGCGCTGTGGGGCCGAGGTGCTGTTCGGAGAGGGAGAAGGGAGGACGCGGTGCTGCTCGGAGCAGATGGGGAAGAAGAAAGAGGTGTAGAAGAAAGGGCAGGGGCAAATTGGACATTTTACCGTCCTTCTCTCTCCACAGCAGCTAGAAATTAATATTTTATTGGATGGGGTGTCCACCAGCAAATTTGTAAGGAACCAGAGTGTCCACCAGCAAATCGTCAAATTTTGCATGTCCGCTAGCAAAGAGGGGTCACTTGGCATGTCCGGTAGCAAATTTTAGCTAAAAATGGAGAACACCTCAATAGTGATGTTAATGACAGAGATGTAAAAATATTTGATTCTTACGATAGACCATAAGTATGTGATCCATGCGGAGCTACAAACTTGCGTAGAGATGGAAGATTCCTTGACAATCTGAAATTTCTATGAAAATCATTTTTTTTCATTCACGACTGCTTAGAGGACCCAGGAAAAGGTCTCTGACTGCACCTCATTATAACAACAACAAAACCTGTCAGTCCCAAGCAAGTTATGGTAGGCTAGAGTTGAAACCTACTGAGAGCCGCAAGTCACGGTTCAGGCACATTAATAGCTGCTTTCTAAGCACTCCTATTCAAACATAGATCTTTAGATATATTTCAAGCTTTCAAATATCTTTTTATTACCTCCCTCATGTCAATTTCGGTTTACCTCTATCTCTCCTCACATTATTAGCTTGGCTTAGGACTCTACAATGCACTGATGCCTCTGAAGGTCTTCTTTGGACATGGCTAAACCACCTCAACTGATGTTGGACAAGCTTTTCTTCAATTGGTGCTACCCCTAGGCGGTCACGTATATCATCGTTCCTAACTCGGTCTATTCTTGTGTGACCACAAATCCATCGCAACATACGCATTTCTGCAACACTCAGTTGTTAAACATGATGAATCTTTGTAGGCCAATATTCTGCTCCATACAACATAGCCGGTCTAATCGCCGTTTTATAAAACTTGCCTTTTAGCTTTTGGTACCCTCTTGTCACAAAGAACGCCAGAAGCTTGTCGCCACTTGATCCACCCTGCTTTGATTCTATGGCTAACGTCCGCATCAATATCTCCATCTCTCTGGAACATCAATCCTAGGTAACGAAAGGTGTCCTTCTTAGGCACTACTTGACCTTCCAAACTCACATCTCCCTCCTCCTATGCAGCTCCGCCAAAGTCACATCTCATATATTCGGTTTTAGTTCTGCTTAATCTAAAACCTTTAGACTCAAGGGTCTCCCGCCACAACTCTAGTTTCCTATTTACTCCTGCCTAACTTTTGTCCACTAACACTACATCATCAGCGAACAACATACAACAAGGGATATCCCCTTGAATGTTCCTGGTAACCTTATCCATTACCAAAGCAAAGAGGTACGGGCTCAAGGCTGACCCTTGATGAAGTCCTATTTTAATCGGGAAGTAAGCTGTGATACCCTCATTTGTTCGAAAACTAGTCACTGTATTATTGTACATGTCCTTGACGAGGGTCACGCAGTACACCTGTAAATTCCATAATGATTAGAAAACATGAAATATTGGAAACACTAGTAGTTCAGATGTTCTAGTTGCACGTCTCCCTTTAACAACCAGCTAACACATTTATGTACAACTTGCACCAGGACTTATGACAAAAGCTAAAAGGTCAATTTGTTATATTGGAAAGGAATTTAAAAATAACTGACCTAAATTAACCGACAGTAATTGAATTCTACAACTAGAGTTCTAGCAAATTCAAGTATACAGCAAGTAGTGACTGGAGTAGGAATAATCGGCCATGCAGTTGAAGGATGATGTGTTGATAAAAGAAGGCTGAAGGCTCCAGGGAACTCACGTTATCAGTTGGCTTGATGGAGTACCTGAAGGCTAAAACTGTTAAATGGTGTCAAGAACAGGAGCTACCAGTTTTGCACTGAGCTTAAATAGATTAAATAACTACCATCGTTTCCCCATTAAAAAACAAGTGCACTGTTGCTTCCCGCGCATCATTTTCCCTTCCCTTGTGTCCTGGGATCCTGTCTTTTTGTTGGCACTACTGTTGTTCTATGCTGACAATGGAATGGTTGGATCTACTGATAGGGATGTACTGGATGAGGTGGAGATCCGACAGCTGCTCATTGACCATATTGGACATCGATGCTGTTGGGGAAGTCACCCTGCCCGCACATGGAAAATTACCTCCATTGAGGACTGCAATGTCTATGTTGGCACCTTGGAAACCTTCATCGAGGAAAGGCACATTATTACAAAAAAGGAACCCTACAAAAGTGGGAGTATAGATGGAAGAGAAAAAGGTCCTTTGCTTGGATTGTGGTAACTAGATTTGAGGTCTAAGTTTCCTGCACTTTTTGTACCAGAGGAAGAAGTGATGGTCAAGATTCCACATTCAGATATTATTGAAAAATGCTCAGGTACTATATGTATTTTGCTTTCAGTGCCCTCTGATTTTCCTTTAATGAGAGAATTAGATTTGTGCTACTATGTTAATTACGGTTATGATATTTGACATTGTTTTTGTAATATTTGGATTCATGACACCACTGTGTAAAAACCTGTTATGTTTACACCACTATTGTACCACTTGTAGTGGCAAGACTGTAACAAGTTTTGCCACTAAAGTTGATACAGCAGTGGCATAAACGAACGGCATGAGTCTTAATATTACAAAAGAGCAATGGAAAATATCGACACCGTAATTAACGCAGTGGCAGAAACCTAATTTTTCCTTTAACAAATTAAATACATTCATGTAGTAACTTAATTTGCTTATGTAGGTTTATAGCCTTTTGATCCTGCATTTTGAATGCTTCTATGATGGAAATACCTTTCAGTTCATATCCTCACATACGAAGTCATAATAACTAACATGGGTGCATTCGGCCATAAACCTACTTACTATTGCTGCTATTGTGCTATCTTTTGCCACCAACAGGCTGTAAGAACACACGCATGATACTAATCTTAAAATTGTTTTAAGTTAGGACACCTAGCTAAGTGTCCCTTTTTTCACATTGCACCTTAGCAAGTACCTTCTTCATAATTTTGTTGCTATGTATTTACACTTATTTTAATTCTAACATGGTAACTATTGTCACTCTTTTCATATTTCTCTTTTCATTTTTTGAAAAGCTATTAGTTGTTTATTTTTTTGACAGATTGCGAGGGTCGTGGAGAGAAACCATGCCCTACATGCAATGCTGGTCAGGAGCACGGGTTTTATAAAGCAAATCAGATGACCCGGTGTGGTGCATGTCATGGCCGAGGTTTACTTGCTCACCAAGATGGATCTGATACTATGTTAGTTGTTCTACTTCCTTTGCTACAGATACGGTTTTGTGATGGGTCTATATTGGTAGGAGGTGTTGCGTAGATTGTAGGCACAGAGGTAGAAGGACGAGGGAATGGAAGGCAATGGTGGCCCGTGGTCGCCTGTATTCAAGGGCAGATGCAGGGGGTGGCAGTGACGCTAGGAGAGGGTAGGTGCAGGGTAGCTAGGATGGCATAGAGCTTGAGGAACAATCCTCTACTTCTTGCTTTATCCATATGCGCACATGTATCCTATATTTATACTCCCATGACTTGTTCCCTAAGAAAACTAGACGTAGAGTCCTTATAGATTTGGATTGGACTCATCTTATCCTAAAGAAGCTCTATCTTTCCTAATTTGAGTTTATTGTTTCCTATCTTATTCAAGCTCTAATTGGATATGGATTCCTCTTTGGGAGGAGGGGCCGACCATCTAGGAGAGGTCGCTGCCCTTCTCAAGAGCTCGGCTTACCACTAACGGGCCCATTTGGACCCATGACATCACTCCCCCATGACTTCTAGTGCGTCCATAATCCATCTAGAGGTGTCGTCGGGAGGAAGGGGAGCCACCATCTATCGTGTCTCCAAGTGCACTTACAATTGCCTTACCACCATGGGCGAGAGATGGTTGTGGATTGTCCTGTCGAGGAGGAGTTGGTAGCAAAGTGACCCAATGTAGCCATGGGAGGTTGGAGTCGTCATATTGTGGCAAACAATTGATGTCCCCAAGGCATTGATGATCTCACGGGAAATGCCCATCTTGACAAGTAGCATTATTGTTGCCGGTGGTGGGGGTTAGTTGATGGCTTACACTTCCTAGCCCTGCTCATGAAAGATGTAGCCTGGCATCCTAAGCACAAGGTAGTGCTCTACAAGAGAGGTAGCGGTGATGTTGATGAGCTTGCCAAAGAAGATGTTGTCGTAGTTGTAGGTTGGTGACGAGATGGACAAGCAACATCTCATGTTATTAGGACCAAGGAAGACGTGGTCAATGGCGAGGAACTGTGTCCACTCTTGCGTTACCACGATGTTTGCTGGCAAGGTAGGTAGCATTGTCGTTGTCGTTAGGGCATGGAGGTTGGCTGCTAGAAGGCGAAGTCGATCGTGCATATCTACGACGAGAAGGGACTCTAGGAGGTTTGGTAGTAGTGGTCAACATGCTGAAAGGTAGAAGCGACCATCTAAGAAGATAACTCCGCTATCAATGGACCATGTTCGGGGCGGGTGCGCCGCTGTGGTTAGTGTCAGCGATGAAGCGAAGCTCCAGTACTTCCTAGACTGCCTTTCTGATGTATGTGAATACGGTGAGGCGGGATGAGACTATGCTAAAGGCATTGTTGCATGGATGTTTGCCCACGTCAGTGAAGCGGGTTTAGTTGCATGTCTTAGGACAGTTTGTGGCGTTGGCCTACTCTGGACTCCTATGAATGCCACGGTGCAGTCATCTTTCTTGAAGCTCAGTGTAGCAAATTTTCACAAGATGAAATTGAGGAAGCCAACTAATGTATACCAAGGATGATGTATGTATGGACATTAAGAGCCACCAAGAAGGTGTGGATTTGTGGAGTGTCTCGTTGTCGATGTGGAGCGGTACATTGAAGTCTCGTTGTCGATGTGGATCGGCACATAGAAGGAGGCTCCATGGTATGAGACATGGCTACCATTGTCGATGATGATGGATGTCTCGATGCAACATTTGGCGAGTCCTACAAACCTAGATATGGGCGTCAATGATGTTATGTGTGGCGCCGATGACGATGTAGATGTGGGCTCCATTGCGAAGGATGGCGCCTACCAGGTACATGGTGAGCTAACCGCATACACTTGGCTCCTGATCGTCGATGTCAGGTTGGGCTTGATGTCAGTGAGGTCATAGTCGTTCATGGCAATGTCAAACAGAAGGACTCGATGTCATTTTGACATCTCCACTATGAGGCGCTTGAAGCTACGGGGTGGTGAAGTGATCGGGGTTGTTATAATCGTCATTGGAGCTAGAGTTGTTGGTGAGGTAGGTAGCATTGGTCTAGACATAGATTGTGGGCTGTGGACATGCTGGTGCTCCGATGGTCACCGACTTGTCTAGTTAGTGTAACACCCGTGGCCGCCGGTGTCAAGCCATCGATGTGAGCACTACGAGAGGCACAGATCGGGGGAGAAGACGCTAGTGAGGAAAGCCCCTACCTTAGCATGTTCGTGTTTTACTTTACTTGTTCGATAAGATGTTCGCTTACAATGTCCAGGCATATGTATGCCGGGAAGACTTTGGCCCTGGGCCCACGTTACAGACACTAAGTAAAAAAGTAAATAATGAAAATACGCCAAGCTATTAGGAAGATGCCTCCACCAATGTTCTCCTGCTCAGTGTTCCATTGTGTCACCTGTGACACTTCCCCCCGTCGAAGATGAAGCTTGTCCCCAAGCTTGAGCATCAGGAAAACATTGCCGTAGAACATTATAATCCTCCCACGTTGCGGCGGATGGTGGTAGACTAGTCCAGAGAACCTTGACCTAAGGAATTGCTGTATTCCCTTTCTTGACCAGACGCCTATCAATGATCCTGTCCGGGACAACTACTGCAGCTTCCAAGTCTGTAGTTACTGGTAGCGTATCAAACACAGGAGTATAGTCTACCACAAATGGCTTCAGCTGTGATATGTGGAAGACAGGATGAATCATAGTGCCCTCTGGTAATTCCAATTTATAGGCAACTGATCCAACTCATTCTAGTACTGTATAAGGACTAAAATACTTGTATGCTAGCTTGGGAAAGGGGTGGTTGGCCACTATAGATTGAGTGTAGGGCTGTAATTTCAATAACACCTGATCACCCACACTGAAATGACAGTCAGTGCGTTTTCTGTCATCCATCAGCTTCATCCTATTCTGAGCTCATGCCAGATTTTGCTTGAGGGATTGCATATGAAGTTCTCTGTTCTTAATGACCTCAGCTACTGATTGGCAAGTAGTTTCTGGTATTTGAGGTACTGCACCCACATTTGGTTCATACCCATAAAGAGCCTTTCAAGGTGAGCAACCTAGTGAACTGTGATAGGAGGACTTATACCACAATTCTGCTAGTGAAAGCCAAGATTTCTAGGCCTTGGGAGAGTCTTGCACTAAACATCTGAGAAACATTTCTAAACACTGATTTACTCTTTCAGTTTGTTCATCCGTTTGAGGATGATATGCTGTGCTTAGAGTTAAATTGACTTTGTACAGCTTAAACAGTTCTATCTAGAAGTGACTGACAAATACTGTGTCTCTGTCACTGACAATAGAATTTGGTAAGCCATGCCACTTCACCACATTATCCAGGAATGCCTTAGCAATAGTGTTGGCAGTGTAAGGATGCTTCACAGGAATAAAATGGGCATACTTAGTTAGCCTGTCCACAACTACTAAAATGACATTGTACCCATTAGATTTGGGCAAACCCTCTATGAAATCCGTAGAAACATCTCTCCAAACTCCTTCTGGCACAGGCAAGGGTTGCAACAGGCCTGCTGGATGCTGTAATGGATGTTTAGCATGTTGACAAACTGAACATTGCTTGATATAACTCTCTACATCCTGCTTCATACCCTTCCAAGCAAAATGCTTCCTTAGTTTGTAGTAGGTAGGTGTCATACCTGAGTGGCCTCCCAAAGCACTTGAATGATAAGCAGCAATGATCTTCATTTGTAAAGCTAAATTTTGGCCAATCCAAATGTTGCCATTGTGTCTAATGGGACCCTGCTCGAGACTGAACCCATTAGCATCAGGGCTTGATACAGCTAATTGCTTCAACAACAGTTGAGCTTTGGGATCTGTGGTGTAGGAATTCAAGACCTCTTGGATCCAAACTGGCTAAACAGTAGAAACTGCTTGAACAACCATGAGGTGAGCTACCCTGGAGAAAGCATCTGCAGCCATGTTTTCTTTTCCTTTCTTATATACAATCTTAAATTGGAGACCCGTGAGCCTAGTCATAGCTTTTCTTTGCATTTCAGAATGTAGGTTCTGTTCATTGAGAAAGGCTAAAGACTTGTGGTCTGTGAGAATTGTGAATTCTTGCCTTTGTAAGTATGGTCTCCATTTCTCAATTGCCATAATCAAGGCCAAGAACTCCTTCTCATAAATGGATAGTGATTTGTGCTTCTCCCCAAGAGCCTTACTAAGATAAGCAATGGGCTGTCCCTGCTGCATCAAAATAGCTCCAATACCATCATTACAAGCATTAGTTTCTATAGTAAATGGTTGAGTGAAATTTGGAAGACCCAATACAGGTGTTCTGGTCATGGCTATTTTCACCTCATCAAAGGCCTTCTGAGCTGTTTCTGACCAGGCAAACTGCTTATATTTGAGCAACTGAGTAAGAGGTTTAGTCAGCAGTCCATAATGTTTAACAAACCTCCTATAATATCCAGTGAGTCACAGAAAAGCTCTCAGCTCAGTGACTGTAGTAGGTACTGGCCAATGTAGCATAGCAGTTATCTTGTTTTGGTCTGTGGCCACACCTTTAGAAGAAATTATGTGGCCCAAATATTCCAAACTATCTTGAGCAAAAGTACACTTAGAAGATTTCAAGTACAACTGATGCTGTCTAAGGGTGGCCAACACTTCCTCTAGATGACTAGCATGATCTTCTAAAGTGTTGCTATATATCAATATATCATCTAGAAAGACTAACACAAACTTCCTGAGAAAAGGCTAAAGTATCTGATTCATGATACACTGGAAAGTGGCTAGTGCATTAGTGAGACCAAAAGGCATCACTTTAAACTGGTAGTGGCCGTGATGTGTCTTAAATGTTGTCTTGTGCTCATCCTCTGGGAGCATTCTAACCTGATGGTAACCAGACCTCATATCCAATTTTGTGAAGAATTTGGAACCAGCCAATTCATCCAATATCTCTTCAATTATAGGCATTGGGAATCTATTCTTTATAGTTAGTGCATTGAGTTTCCTGTAATCCACACAAAACCTCCATGTTCCATCTTTTTTCTTGACCAGGAGGACTGGAGAAGCAAATGGGTTGTGACTATGGCAAATTAATCTAGCTTGTAGTAACTATTGAACCTGCTGCTCTATCTCTGATTTATGGTGGGGAGAGTAATAGTAGGGTTTTGAATTCATAGGAATGGAACTAGTGAAAGCTCTAGTTTGGTTTTGGTGAATTGATGAAACCCTAAGTGTTAACCTAGTTTATCAAGTGATCATGAGATAGGTAGCACATTCCAAGTGGTGAAGCAAATGAAGATCATGACATGATGATGGTGATGCCATGGTGATGATCAAGTGCTTGGACTTCAAAAGAAGAAAGAGAAAAACAAAAGGCTCAAGGCAAAGGTATAAGTGATATGAGCCTTTTTGTTTTGGTGATCGAGACACTTAGTGAGTGTGATCACATTTAGGATCGTTAGCCGTACTATTAAGAGGGGTGAAACTTGTATCGAAATGTGGTTATCAAAGTGCCACTAGATGCTCTAACTCATTGCATATGCATTTAGGATCTAGTGCAGTTCTAACACCCTTGAAAACATTTGTGAAAATATGCTAACACATGTGCACAAGGTGATACACTTGGTGGTTGGCACATTTGAGCAAGGGTTAGAAATTTCACCGGCGGAGTGTCCACCCGTAGTGTGCGGACAGTCCAACGGTGCCACTGGTGCCCTGTACAGAAAAGATAGGGCTTCATAGAGTGGACCGGACGTTGGCTTCAACTGGAGCGGCACGTCCGGTCAGTAGAAGCAGTGAAGACGCTGGCGTCGGTCTTTGACCGAACGCTGGGTCACTTCGTGACAGGATGCTGAGTGGGTGCGTCCGGTCCCGCTGACATGGCGGCACAGAGAAGAAGAGAACGGACCGGACGCTGGTGCTGCGTCCGATCATAACCGACCGGATGCATCCGGTCATGAATTTTCACCTCTAGAACCTTACTGGAAATGACTGGACGCTGGGGTCCTGCGTCCGATCACTTTGAGCAGCGCTTTCAGTCATTATTTAAATGTACTGATGGCCGTTGAGATCAGGCGATCAGCGTTTGAAGCTGATGACATGTGGCAAGCATCGGGCGACTAGACGCTGGGATCCTACGTCGGGGCGATCTGACCGGAGCGTCCGGTTACCCCGAGCAGTGCCCAGTGAAGGGGTACAACGGCTCCATTTCATGTGGGCTTCTATTTAAGCCCCATGGCTGGCTCTAGCTCACTCTCTTGGCCATTTGCATTGACATAGCAACCTTGTGAGCTTAGCCAAAGCCCTCCCACTCATCTCCATCATTGATTCAACATCTTTGTGAGATTGGGAGTGAATCCAAGTGCATTGCTTGAGTGTTTGCATCTAGAGACACTTGGTGTTCGTGTTTTGCCATGGGATTCGCTTGTTACTCTTGGTGGTTGCCGCCACCTAGATGGCTTGGAGCAACGAGGATCGTCGAGCGGAGGTTGGTGATTGTCTCTGGCTCCGATCGTGGTGATTGTGAGGGGTTCTTGACCTTTCCCCGGCGGAGAGCCAAAAGGTACTCTAGTGAATTGTTCATGGCTTGTGTGATCCTCATCTTGTGTTGGTTGTGCAGCACCCTATTGAGGATTTGGCGTGTGACGCCAATTAGTGCGTGAACCTCCAAGTGAGTGAATCGCCACAATGAGGAGTAGCTTGCCGGCAAGCAAGTGAACCTCGATAAAAGTCATTGTGTCATCATTTAATTCCGAGGTGATTGGTCTTCATTGGTATTCATTCTTGTGATTGATTGGTTCACTCCTTGACTCAACGGTCTAACCATCTTGCTCACTCTCTCTACATTACCGCAAACTAGTTGCCAAGCTCTTTAGTGTAGCTAGTTGTGAGAGCTTGTTAGTTTGGTTAGTGTGGCTCTTTAGTTAGCCTTTGAGAGCACACTAACTTAGTGTAGTGACATAGCTATCGTGTGAATAGAAACTAGAATTGTGGTAGGTGGCTTGCATTTTTAGTAGACTAGCGCAACACTTGCTTCGCCTCATAATTGTCTAACCGGTTTGCTAAGTGTTGTTGTAGAAATTTTTAATAGGCTATTCACCCCCCTCTAGCCATTAGGACCTTTCAAGTGGTATCAGAGCCGAGGTCAACGTGATTTGAGGCTTAACAATCTTCGGTGTAAAAATGGCTGAAATCAACAACACCAAGAAACCACCCTAATTTGATGGCTCAAATTATCCCTATTGGAAAGCTAAGATGACAACTTATATCAAGTCAATCAATAGGAATGTTTGGAAGGTGGTAGAGATAAAGATTGAGATTGAAGATGAAGAGGCTCCCATCACCGCCGAAGAAATGCTACTCCAAAATAATGATATTGCTCTTAGTGCCATCCATGATGCTTTGGATGAGAGAACTTTTGAGCAAATCAAGAACATTAAGAGAGCTCATGAGGCATGGAAGAAATTGGAGGAATCATTTGAGGGCACTCAAGCCATGAAGGGTGCAAAGGCATGCATTCTCAAAGAGAAGTTTGCAAGCTTCAAGATGAAGGAGGATGAGAGTGTGCCGAAGATGTTCCATAGGCTTCAAGTGCTTGTCAATGATCTCAAATCACTTGAAGAAGAGGTGAAGGGCAAGGACTTCTCCCACAAGTTTTGAGATGTTTGCCTTCAAGATTTGGCACATTGGTCACTATTCTAGTGAGGAGTGGTTTGGACACTATGACACCAAATCAAGTGTTGGGAGATATAATGATCGATGATACATATAGAGATGATGATGAGAAGGAAGAAAAGAAGGAGAAGAAAGATAAGAAGAAGGATGAGAAGAAGAAGAGCGTGGCATTCAAGGCCACATCATCCAAGGGTAAGGCAAAGCAAGATACATCAAGTGAAGATGATGGCTCATGGGATGATGATGATGATGAGAAGATGGCTCTCTTTGTCAAGAGATTTGGGAAGTTCATGATGAAGAAAGGATACCATGCTAGAAGGAAGAAATCTTCATCCAAGAACAAGGAAAAGTCAAGAAGGTGCTTCAATTGTGGAAGCAAAGATCATCTTGTTGCTCAATGTCCATACAATAGTGACAAAGATGATGACAAGAAGAACAAGAAGAAGGACAAGAAGGAAAAGAAAGAGAAGAAGGACAAGATGGCCTTCAAGAAGAAGGGTGGGTCTTATGTGATCACTTGGGATAGTGACGCTTCCTCAAGTGATGATGATGATGATAGTGACAATGACAAGACCACCAAGAAGGCACTTGCAAGCATTGCTATCAATGAGAAGCCTTCTCTCTTCGACACTCCATCATGCTTCATGGCTAAGGCCAATAAGGTACAAATTTATGATGATGGAAGTGATGAAGAACATGATAATGAAAATGAAAATGAAAATGATAGTAATAGTGATGATGATGAACCTAATAAGGATGAACTATTTGATATGCTAGAGGATGCTAAAGAACACTTTGGCATTAAGAGAAGGGAATACAAAAGCTTGCGTAAGGAACTAAGAGCCCTTAAGCAAGCCTTTGATGAGCTCAATACATCTCATGAGAGGCTAGAGGAAGCCCATGAGAAGCTTGGCAAGCCTCACAAGAAGCTTGAAAAAGCTCATTCCTCTTTGCTTAATGAACAAAATAAAAAGAAGCATGTTGAGACCTGTGATGTAGTCTTAACTTGTGATATAATTGATGAATCATTATCTATGCCTATCATTGTTGCTCCCGCTAACCCTTCTTGTAGTACTTCTACTTCCACCTTATCTAGTAGTGATGGTCTCACTTGTGATGCCTCACTAATGGTTGAGAATGAGACCCTCAAGAAGGAGGTCAATAAGCTCACTCACACCTTAGCTATGGCCTATGGTGGTGAGGACCGCTTGCTTATGTGCTTGGGTAGCCAAAGTGCTTCTCTCTACAAAAAGGGATTGGGCTATACCCCCAAGAAAGGCAAGGCGGCCTTTGCTCCTCACAAGACTAGTTTTGTGAAGAACAATGGTCGGTTTTGCACTAGTTGCAAGCAAGTTGGTCATGTAGAGCAAAAGTGCATCAACAAGAAGTCATAATCTAATGTATCCTCCATTAAGCTTGATTCTTTCTATATGCTTACCAAGGGTGTAAATGGTATAAATGCTAAGTTCATTGGTAAACCATGGATGGGCTCAAAGAAGAAAGCCATTTGGGTACCAAAGAGCTTAGTGACTAACCTTCAAAGGACCCAAGCAAGTTTGGGTACCTAAAAAGAATTGATCTTCTTTTGTAGGTCAATTACAAAGCCGAAGGAAGGCATTGGGTTCTTGATAGTGGGTGCACTCAATACATGACCGGTGATGCAAGAATGTTCAACTCAATCAACGCTAATGGCAATGATGGTTATGATAGTATCACATTTGGTGACAATGGCAAAGGCAAGGTCAAGGGGCTTGGTAAGATTGCAATATTCAATGACATGAGCATTTCCAATGTGTTGCTAGTAGAGAGCTTGAACTTCAATTTGCTATCCGTGGCTCAATTGTGTGATCTTGGATTCAAATGCATATTTAGGGTAGATGATGTAGAGATCATAAGTGTAGATGGCTCTAACTTGATCTTCAAAGGCTTTAGATATGAGAATCTATACTTGGTTGATTTCAATGCTAGTGAAGCTAAATTATCTACATGCTTGTTCACTAATTTTAGCATGGGTTGGTTATGGCATAAAAGGCTTGGTCATGTTGGAATGAAACAATTGAATAGATTGGTTAAGCATGACTTGGTTAGAGGCTTGAAAGATGTTGTGTTTGAAAAGGATAATCTTTGTAGCTTTTGTCAAGCTAGAAAACAAGTTGGAAACACCCATACCAAGAAAAGCATGATGAGCACTAGTAAAGCATTTGAGTTATTGCATATGGATTTGGTTGGGCCAACTCAATACACTAGCATTGGTGGTAACAAATATGGCTTTGTGGTAGTGGATGATTATACTAGATACACATGGGTATTCTTTCTAGTGGACAAAAGTGATGTATTTGCAACATTCAAATCATTTGTCAAAGACATTCACAATGAGTTTGATACAACCATCAAGAGAGTTAGAAGTGACAATGGTAGTGAGTTCAAAAAACACTAAAATTGATGAGTTGTGTGATGAATTTGGAATTAGACATCAATTCTTGGCCAAGTACACTCCACAATCAAATGGCCTTGTTGAGAGGAAGAATAGAACACTCATTGATATGGCAAGGTCTATGCTTAGTGAGTACAATGTGAGTCAATCCTTTTGGGCCGAAGCTATCAACATGGCTTGCTATTGTAGCAACCATCTCTATTGTCACACATTGAAAGAGAAGACACCATATGAGCTCTTGAATGGGAGAAAGCCCAACATTGCATATTTTCGGGTCTTTGGTTGCAAATACTATATCTTGAAGAAAGGCACTAGATTGGGCAAGTTTGACAAGAAATATGATGAAGGATTCCTCTTGGATACTCCACTACAAGCAAATACAAGCAAAGCATATAGAGTTTGGAATTGGATAGTGGTACTCTTGAGGAAGTTCATGATGTTGAATTTGATGAAACCAAGGGTTCACAAGAAGAGAATGAGAACTTGGAAGATGTTAGAGGCATTCAAGTTTCAAATGCCATAAAGAACATGGATGTTGGTAAATTGAGGCCTAAGCAAGTAAATGATGATGAAGATGATCAAGTGCATGTGCTCTCTAACTCAAATGTGCAAGATGATACAAATCAAGCTAGTACAAATGGCTCTCATGATAATGAACAAGATCAAGTGGCTAGTACATCATCTCAACCCAATGATCAAGCAAGTGCAAGTAATCAAGTTCCAATCCTCCAACCAACAAATATTGCAAGGGATCATCCATTGGACACTATAATTGGAGATATTTATAGAGGTGTACAAACAAGATCAAGATTGGCTTCATTTTGTGAGCATTTTTCATTTGTGTCATCCATTGAACCAAAGAAGATAGATGAAGCATTGAAGGATGTTGATTGGGTGAATGCTATGTATGAAGAATTGAATAACTTCACAAGAAATCAAGTATGGGAATTAGTAGAGAGACCAAAGGGACACAATGTGATTGGAACCAAATGGGTCTTTAGAAACAATAAAGATCAAGATGGGATAGTAGTAAGGAACAAAGCAAGATTGGTAGCACAAGAATATACACAAGTTGAAGGTCTTGACTTTAGAGAAACGTATGCCCCATTTGCTAGATTGGAAGCAATTAGAATCTTGTTAACCTATGCTTGTGCCCACAACATCAAACTCTATCAAATGGATGTCAAGGGTGCATTTCTCAATGGTTACATCAATGAAGAAGTATATGTTGAGCAACCTCCCGGTTTTGAAAGTGATGAGAAGCCTGACCATGTGTACAAGTTGAAGAAGGCATTGTATGGCTTGAAGCAAGCACCCAGAGCATGGTATGAGAGATTGAGGGACTTCCTACTCTCTAAAGGGTTCATAATGGGCAAGGTTGACACCACTCTTTTCATCAAGAAGATTGGAAAAGATTTGTTTATTTTGCAAATCTATATTGATGACATCATATTTGGATCAACCAATCAAGACTTTTGTGAAGAGTTTGGAAAGGTGATGGCTAATGAGTTTGAGATGTCCAGGATTGGAGAGTTAAGTTACTTCCTTGGTCTTCAAATCAAACAATTGAAGCATGGTACATTTGTGAGTCAAGGCAAGTATATCAAGGACATGATCAAGAAGTTTGGCATGAGTGATAGCAAAGCCATTAGTACACCAATGGGAACAAATGGCAACATGGATAGTGATGCAAGTGGAAATATGGTGGATCAAAAATTATATTGGTCTATGATTGGAAGCCTACTCTATGTGACCGCATCAAGGCCGGATGTCATGTTTAGTGTATGCATGTGTGTAAGATTTCAAGCCTCACTAAGAGAAAGTCATTTGAAGGCTACAAAGAGAATATTGAGGTACTTAAAGCATACATAAAATGTTGGTTTGTGGTGTCCCAAAGGAGCAAAGTTTGAGCTAGTTGGTTACTCCGACTCGGATTATGCGGGATGCAAGGTTGAAAGGAAGAGCACCTTGAGCACATGTCAATTGTTGGGAAGATCACTTATTTCATGGTCATCAAAGAAGCAAAATAGTGTTGCATTATCAACCATCGAAGCCGAATACATATCCACCGGTAGTTGTTGTGCACAAATACTTTGGATGAAGGCCACTTTGAGTGATTTTGGAATCAAGTTCAAGAAAGTGCCATTGCTATGTGACAATGAGAGTGCAATCAAGTTGACCAACAATCTGGTTCAACATGCAAGAACAAAGCACATTGATGTCGACCACCATTTCATAAGAGATCACCAACAAAAAGGGAACATTTGCATTGAGAGTGTAGGCACCGAAGATCAACTTGCCGATATATTCACCAAGCCATTGAATGAGAAAAGGTTTTGCAAGCTAAGGAATGAGTTGAACATATTGGATTTCTTAAATATGTATTGATGCACCCCCCCACTCATATGACATGCCTCACCTTTGAGCAATCCAAGGTAAAAGTTGATTGGCATGGCATACATCCTTGCTAAGGACATATTTAGTACATCTAGACATCTTTCACATTTAATAGGCTCATTCATGAAAATCAAATGAATTTGATGATTATATGGTACCACTATTGCTTCTATGCTTATTTTGATCTAGTGGTAGCATATGACATGTTTGTGGGCTTGTAAACCTAGTATTTAATCTAGAAAATGAGCTCTAAGTGTTTAACTCAACATGGTACAAGATAACCCTTATTTGGAGGTGTGAAAAAGCTTGTCCTTGGATCAAACCGAGTTAAATATCTTTGGCATATGATCTAGATTGGACCAAATTTGGGAAAATAATCCTCACCCCATTGATTGACATTGATAATCTTAACCTATCTACATTTTGAACCTTTGTGGTCATTGATGACAAAGGGGGAGAAAAACAAAGATATTAGTACATGGGGAGAAAAACAAAGATATTAGTGTAATAAGATAATGAAAAGACAACAAAGGGGGAGAACTTGACATAGGGGGGGAGATATGACAAAGGAAAGGGGTCAATTAAAATTTTGAGCACACAAGTAGGGGGAGCAAGCTCATGAACTTGTATGGTGCATTTGAATGTGCATTTCATATGTTTGCTTGCATGGCACAAGTTTTAAATTTCAATATCCATGCTTGTGTAGTGTATGCTAGTTGTAGGTTTGAATGATGAAATGAAAAACTAGCATGCATAAGATATCTAGAGATTTCATTTCCAAGTGGTATTCAGCTAACCATGGTGCTAAGGATGGTACATTGGTGCACTCCGATTGGTATCATGCTTCAAAAGATCCATCTTTTATACCTTAGCATCATTTGGTAGACATTGTCTCCTATATTTCCTATCTAAGCATATGTGCAAGCTTCAATCCAAACTCTTAGCACATATGTAGGGGGAGCAATTGCTATCATATGGAGTTCATGAAACTTGTCCATATCCTTTTACACATAGTAAATATGCTTGGATAAGCAACATGGATTTAATTGAATTTCAATTCATATCTTTGTGAAAGGGTTGTCATCAATTACCAAAAAGGGGGAGATTGAAAGCTCTAGTTTGGTTTTGGTGAATTGATGAAACCCTAAGTGCTAACCTACTTTATCAAGTGATCATGAGATAGGTAGCACATTCCAAGTGGTGAAGCAAATGAAGATCATGACATGATAATGTTGATGCCATGGTGATGATCAAGTGCTTGGACTTGAAAAGAAGAAAGAGAAAAACAGAAGGCTCAAGGCAAATGTATAAGTGATAGGAGCCTTGTTGTTTTGGTGATCGAGACACTTAGTGAGTGTGATCATATTTAGGATCGTTAGCCATACTATTAACAGGGGTGAAACTCGTATCGAAATGCGGTTATCAAAGTGCCACTAGATGCTCTAACTCATTGCATATGCATTTAGGATCTAGTGGAGTCCTAACACCCTTGAAAACATTTGTGAAAATATGCTAAACATGTGCACAAGGTGATACACTTGGTGGTTGGCACATTTGAGCAAGGGTTAGCGGAGTGTTCACCCGTAGAGTGCGGACAGTCCAACGGTGCCACTAGCGCGCTGTACAGAAAAGACAGGGTTTCATAGAGTGGACCGGACGCTGGCTTCAACTAGACCGGCGCGTCCGGTCAGTAGAACCTCTGAAGACGCTGGCGTTGGTCTTTGACTGAACGCTGGGTCACTTCATGACTAGACGCTGAGTGGGTGCGTCCGGTCCCGCTGACATGGCAGCACAGAGAAGAAGAGAAAGGACCAGACGCTGGTGCTGCATTCAATTGTGACCGACCGGACGCGTCCGGTCGTGAATTTTCACCTCTAGAACCTTACTGGAAACGACCGGAAGCTGGGGTCTTGCGTTCGATCACTTTGAGCACCCACGTCCAGTCATTATTTAAATGTACTGATGGCCATTGAGATCGAGCGATCAGTGTTTCAAGCCGATGACATGCGGCAAGCATCGATCGACTAGACACTGGGATCCTACGTCGGGGCGATCTGACTAGAGCGTCCGGTCACCCCGAGCAGTGCCCAGTGAAGGGGTACAATGGCTCTATTTTGTGGGAGCTTCTATTTAAGCCCCATGGCCGGCTCTAGCTCACTCTCTTGGCCATTTGCATTGACATAGCAACCTTGTGAGCTTAGCTAAAGCCGTCCCACTCATCTCCATCATTGATTCATCATCTTTGTGAGATTGGGAGTGAATCCAAGTGCATTGCTTGAGTGTTTGCATCTAGAGACACTTGGTGTTCGTGTTTCGCTGCGGGATTTGCTTATTACTCTTGGTGGTTGCCACCACCTAGACGGCTTGGAGTAGCGAGGATCGTCGAGCGGATGTTGGTGATTGTCTCTGGCTCCGATCGTGGTGATTGTGAGGGGTTCTTGACCTTTCCCCGGTGGAGAGCCAAAAGGTACTCTAGTGAATTGCTCGTGGCTTGTGTGATCCTCATCTTGTGTTGGTTGTGCGGCACCCTATTGAGGATTTTGCGTGTGATGCCAATTAGCGTGTGAACCTCCAAGTGAGTGAATCGCCACAATGAGGACTAGCTTGCTGGCAAGCAAGTGAACCTCAATAAAAATCATTGTGTCATCATTTGATTTCAAGGTGATTGGTCTTCATTGGTATTCATTCTTGTAATTGATTGGTTCACTCCTTGACTCGGCGGTATAACCATCTTGCTCACTCTCTCTACATTACCATAAACTAGTTGCCAAGCTCTTTAGTGTAGCTAGTTGTGAGAGCTTGTTAGTGTGGCTCTTTAGTTAGCCTTTGAGAGCACACTAACTTAGTGTAGTGACATAGCTATCGTGTGAATAGAAACTACAGAAACTAGAATTGTGGTAGGTGGCTTGCATTTTTAGTAGGCTAGCGCAACACTTGCTTCGCCTTATAATTATCTAACCGGTTTGTTAAGTGTTGTTGTAGAAATTTTTACTAGGCTATTCACTCCCCCTCTAGCCATTAGGACCTTTCAACCAAGGAGCAAAGGAATGGAGTGATCACAACTCCTTTGTGGTGGTAATGTCTGTGGGTCAGAAAAGACATTAGCATACTGTGTCAACACATGTTGTATAGGTGATGGAATGATAGTGGAAGTGGTAGAGTGGTTCTGGTACTCTAGGATCTGGTCCACTAAGACAAAGGCCCAAACATCATTGCCTTTTGTGGAATTGTAGACTTTAGTTGCAGATATGGATGTCAGCTGCAGAGGTGGTGGATTGATGCCTTGCAATTTCACTGGCCGTCCATTCACCTTGAATTCAAGAGTTTTAAGTTGCCAATCACACTGCATTGGACTGTGGCGCTGCAACCAATCAAAACCCAGGATAGTGTCATAGGGGTGCATATCCAATACTATCATATCAACAACCAGTGTGTGACCCTGACAATACCATTCCAATTGCTTGACCATTTTATCAGCCACTATCCACTCACCATTTGCAAGTTTCACTCTTCAAGGTGACATAGGCACAGTTGGTAGGCCAACTAGTTGGGTGAACTGGGCACTTACAAAGCTATGAGAACTGCCACTATCTAATAAAGTAAGCATAATCTTATTCTTGACCCTGGTTTCCAATTTAATACTGTTGCTTGTATCACTGCTCGTCAATGCATTGAGGGACAATGGACAAAATTGGTCTGGTAAAGCATCCTTGATAGCTAATTGATTAAGAACATCATCATTGAGTTCTCTATCCAAGTCATTGACCACAAGAGCATTGTTGTGTGGTTTGGTTCTCTTGGAGCAGACCTCATTATGTCCTAGTTCAAATTTCTCCCCATAGGTGTAGCACAACCCATTGGCCTTCCTGTAGTCCCTCAGCTGCCTATCCCTCCATATAGTACTAGAAGCTGGGTTTGGCTTGGTCTCAGTCCTGTGTTGTGTGTTTTGTTTGGTAAGTATAGGAGCCTTCTGGTACTTGTATTTCCCTCTACCAAGCACCTTTTGCTGAATTCTTGCTATAATAGCAGCTCTGTGTACAGTTGTTGGTACCTGGGGCTCAACCACTGCCCTGATTTCATCTTTTAGTCCACTGACATAATGGGAGGTGAAGAAAAGGTCATCATAGTGACAACTATGCATAGTGATATCAAACTGCAATTGCTCAAACTTGGTAGTATAATCCTCCACAGTGCTTGACTGCCTGAGATCTATCAATTCAGTGAGAGCATTTCTATAATCATTAGCTCCAAATTGTTGTTCCACAGCCAAGCAAAAGGTTAGCCAAGAGATCTTAGTATGTGTCTGTTTATAGGCCTGGTACCACTTGGAAGCATTGCCCTCTAGATGCATTGTGGCAGAAGACACCAAAAGTCTCTCAGGCACATTATAGATAGAGAAATAATTGCAGCAATTGTCAATCCATATCTTTGTATGACTGCCATCAAACTTGGGAAAGAGCATTTTAGGCAGAGCATGATGAGGTACCCCTTCTCCCTTGTCAGGCTCAATTTTGGACCTGTGAGACTTGGACTGCTCAGGTTTCTTAATCCCCTTGTCCTTGGCAAACATGTTCTGGAAATGTTCTTCTTCATCTTCGTACACTAGGGAAGATAAACTATGACTGATAGATCTGTTCTCCTCTTCAAATTACCACAATGTCAGTTGAGCCATTGCCTGCCCATTAGCTCTGACTTGCTGAGCAATGAATTGTTGATCTGCAGAGCACTTGTCAACTTTAGCGGCGTTCAACTCAATTTGAGTTTTCATCTCCTGCTAGACAATACCCATATCAGTCATACGATTGAACAAGGGCGTACCCAGTGCAGATAGCTCCCGCTCTATATGGGGTCTGGGGAAGGGTGTTAGTGGCAAGCCTTACCCTCGCCTGTGCAATGCGAGGAGACCACGACTCGAACCCGGGACCTTTTGGTCACAGGCGGTAAGACTCTACTGCTTGCATACGATTGAATAAGAGATCAAAATGGTCCATCACTTGGTCCCATTTGGACTGGTCATCATCAGCGCTCTTAGTCATCTGATCCAATAGATTTTGTGTTTGCTTCGATGGTTTAGGATTGGAAGCCTTAGACGGAGCCGTGACTAAAACTGGTGAAGCAACAGGTTTAGACACACCTCCCCTATTGTCTACTCCACACAACAACTAATCACCGCCGTCTAGAAGTGAGGCTCAACCGAGGAATTTTGCATGGGAACAGGTGCCCCGCAACCCAAGTCGATGGATACTTCCCCTTCCGAACGCCACCGCACCGCAATTGAACCAGTTTGCTATGGAATTTTACACGAGAACAATCGCCTCGCAACCCTCGAAGACTGATTCAAGCGTGCTAGAATGAAATCGAGTGAGAGGTTTGAGAAATTCTCACAAATGGTTCATGCCACCGAACCAAATTTGTTGATGTAGTCCTCCAGTCGAGAATCATGCCATAGAGGATGGAATTGCCAACGAGCTGCTGGTGATTGCGCCTGCTCAAAGTCGATTGTTGATGAAGAGAACCCGTTGCAGTGCCGCCACACTGATGTAGTGTAGGAACTGCGCCGAATCCATGTAGCTATGGTGGAGGTGGGGTGGATGGATGGTAAGTTGGTGGATCTTGGGATAGACGAATCCGACACCGCTAGCTGACCCGATTCAACCAAAGGAAGGACCTACGGCACCTCTCGCCCACACCGCAGGGATGCAGGATTGAGATCAACCCACCGAACGGAATTACGAATCGATGATCGAAGCTAAGCAGAATCAAGAAACGTGGCCGAGGATAGACTGTCTCTGATACCACTATAACACCCGTGGCCGCCAGCATCAAGCCGTTGATGTGAGCACTATGAGAGGCACAGATCGGGGGAGAAGACGCCGCAAGGAAAGCCCCTGCCTTAGCGTGTTCATGTTGTACTCAAAGTTCCAAAAAGCGGTATTAAGCGGCTGCTTAAGCGCGCTGTAGCGCTACGTGGGAGGCTGCCGCTTCGCTTTGGGCTATAAGCGGCCCCTAAGCGGCGCCTGGCGCTTTAGTGGACGCGGACGAGCACGAAGCCGCTGAGGTGGAGAAAGGCGCCATGAAGCCTGCGCTCATGACCGCTCTCGAGCCAGCCGACCAGCCGAGGAAAAGGCGGCAGCAGGGAAAGAAAGTAGTGGGAGATGGATGCACGCACCGTGTAGAAGTTCCAATCGGGCACGCGCAGTGCGGAACCCAATTCGGGGCATGGGAGAGGAGGGGATAAAAGTAGAAGAGACTTCCCTCCGCTGCCCACCGACCGACACGCCCGCAAACCGACGTGGGACGCCCGTCGATGCCAGACCGACGCTCGACGTCCGCCGACTGTTGATTCGAGTCGCCGATTGAGGAGGTCGAGCTCGTCGGTCTCTTCCCCAAGTTTGACGTCTCTTCCCCAAGGTCGGGCTCAAGCTGCCCCCATCTCTGGTGTCGTCCTCTCGATTCTCTTCCCCACGCTCGGCAAGGTGAGCTCCTCTGCCTCTGCTTGACTTCTTCACTATCTGCTCCTCTCTCCTCTGCTTCTCTGTTCTCCACTGTAGTTCTCCCTTCCCTTATCAATTTATCAGTTGTGTTGTACTGTCATGCTCATGAGTGGGCTGCAATGATGTATCTTTTAATTTGGAACTAAGTAGGACCTGAAAGTATGGTTTATGAACTTCAGATGCAATGTTATGTTCTTATGAACTAAGTAGTAGTGTTCTTGCCATTACTATTCACCTTATCTATTTTTAAATATTTAATCATGAGGTATATTTTTTGTTTTATGAACCTAATCAACATTTGATGTTTCCCATATCTGTGACTGTTAGGAACATTACAACATGAAACCAACAATTCTTCGAGTTTGTACTATACAAGTCCAACAATTGCTCAGCTCTACAAGTCTAGGAATAAGATCAAATAAGGTATGTTTTTATTTATACTTCTCAAGTTCACAGCCTATTACATGAATCCGATTTTCTACAGTACAAAACGCTTAAGCGACGCTTTGAACGCTTAAGCAACTTAAGCTCTAAGCGACGGGTCACCGTTCGCTTAGCGCTTAGCGCTTTTTTGAACTTTGGTTTTACTTTCCTTATTCGATAAGATGTTCGCTTACAATGTCTAGGCATATGTATGCTAGAAAGACTCTGGCCTTGGGCCCACGTTACAGACACCGAGTAAAAACGTAAATAATGAAAATATGCCAAGCTATTAGGAAGACGCCTCCACCGATGTTCTCCTGCTCAATGTTCGCTGTGTCACCTGTGACAGTCAGCCATAACCAACCGTGTCGCTCGTATGCTCTAGCGAGGGACATGGATGTCTCTTTGTCCTTAGGGTTCTATAGCTCAACGTCCATCTTCAGCAGTTCCATCAGTCCTGCTGTGTAGATGTTGACTACAAGCTCGCTAAGGGGTCCCGCACGTGCCACGTATGCGAGGAAGCGCTTAGTGTAGTCATCAATGGGCTTATCTTGCACAACACTGCTAGCTTGCCGAGGGGGTTGCGCCGCGTTGGGGGACCGAAGTGCTCGTTAACACCACAAGCGAAGTTGCCCCAGTGATAGATCACCTTGTCCTGAGCTAGGCACATGTACCACATCTTTTTGTTTTCGGTGTTCCATTGTCCCCTAAAGAATTTCTCACATCGGTTAAGAGACTACAGCGACTTATCCTTGTTGTCGTAGGTGGGGAAGGTTGGCCTGTGGCAGCGTGGCTATAGCACCAGGAAGTCCAACCCAGATGCCTCATTCGTTGGTGGTGGCATGGCGAACAGATTGTTTGTCACCTCCTGGGTTATATTTGGGAGGCCAAAAGATGATGAGTTGTTTGCCTTCTCCTGGAAGAAGGCAAGGTTGAAGTCTTCCGTAACGCTCTTTGCCTAGGGCTCGAGATCCTTGGACCTTGGTGGCGCGTTCGCACTCCTTGGCCGCAGAAGCGGCAGCATCTTTGGTGGACTTAGTGCCGCCTTGCACAATGGAGACGAGACGCGTGTCGATGTTGTCCCAGCAGCTTTGAAGCTCATTGAAGTATTTGTTGGAGTCGATGATGAGTTTTCTCAAGTGGTGCCTTAATGTCGGCGTCATTCAAAGTGGTGGTGTTGTTACCGTCCATGGATACCTGGTCTGAGGATACTAGATGTGATAGGTCTTCTGAGGATACTAGATGTGATAGGTCTATATTGGTAGGTGGTAGGATGTGTGGATTGTTGGGTAAGGAGGTAGGAGGATGGAGGATAGGAATTTGATGGGCGGCTTATGGTCCCGTGCACAAGGGGAGGCCAGTGACCTAGGGCTCATGCAGTGCAGGAGCAGGTCAGAGGGCAGGCGCATGGGAGCTAGGATGCCAGCAAGCTTGAGGAATAATAATCCTCTATTTCTTGCTTGATCCACATGATTACGTGTCCCCTATAATTATACTCCCTATGCTAGTGGTAGAATCCTTATAGATTTGGACTCTCCTTTTTTTCTAAACAAGCTCTATCTTTTCTAATCTAAGTTTATTCTTTTGTATCTTGTTCAAAGTCTAATTGGATGTGCACTCCTCCTTGGGAGTTGGTGCTAGCCATCCAAAGGGAGGCCGACACCCCCCATATGCACTCGGCTAGGGCTAGGTTGGCTGTGGCCCTTCTCTGGTCCCCATTGGGCCCACCACTACCAGGCCCATTTGGACCCATGACAAGTTTGTAGTTCACCTCAAGTCCTTGAATATAGATCCCTTGATGAAGCCCATTTAGTGTCTGCATGTATCATAAATGTAGTGTTTGTGTCCTTTTGTTTTATTTAAGCTTATAAAAGATTGAATTTATTAATGTGGTATTGTTGCTTTTTTGTTTTGGTCGACATGTCATTGTTTCAATAATTTATTGAAGGGTGCTAACTTATCTGTATTTGGTCATCCATATTGAGTATAATACAAAAAATAACCTGATATTGCATTAGATGTTCTTACGATGAACTAAAATTTGTTATTATGCTTATTTTATCTCAGCATAATACATAAACCCATATTACTTGTCACATAAGTTCATTATGCTTCTATATACATTTTTGTCAGAAGGGCGGGCCTGGTGCAAGCGGTAGAGTCTTACCGCCTATGACCGGAAGGTCCCGGGTTCGAGTCGTGGTCTTCTCGTATTGCACAGGCGAGGGTAAGACTTGCCACTGACACCCTTTCCCAGACCCCGCACAGAGCGGGAGCTCTCTACACTGGGTACACCCTTTTTTTAATACATTTTTTGTCACAGATGTGGAATGTGCAATGGTAATGGAATGTCACCTTGTATAGCATGTGGATCTCACGTGGCTTGGTGACATGCAATACATGTACTGGATATGGTTCCCTCCTTGCACAAAGCATAGCTCATGTTCAATGGTAATCTTGAGCCTATTTTTCTAAGTTTTTATATTGGTTTCTGTTTCTAAGTTGAGGAAATTGTTGAACAACAGAAAAAAAGCCAAAACATCTTAATGTGAAAATTGATGTTTAGTTTGGTAATTTAAAAAATCATTCTTATCGTTTAATAATCATGCAAACTTCTGGGGTAACAAACCTGTAGCAAGCAGTTAGGAAGCTGCAGATATTGTCAGCTGATGCTTTCTTTGTGAATATATGTTTGTGTTACATCATAAAATATAATTTATTGAGAGTTTGAGACCCATTGGTGTTGAAGACTTTGAGGCAACAAAATCGTTAGTCTTCCCATGCTCTATAACATGTCAAGCAATGTCAAATACCAACAGATATTAACTGCAGAAAGATGCATGTGCACAATCTGGGAGATTCAGTTAGAGAATTCCCAGTTGTCAGTTGCACTCAGGTTGTTATCACTTAGCATGGATTATCCTTTTGTATATTTATTTTATTTTATTTAATGGTTTCAAGAAACTACTTCACATTGCTGTTACAGTAATCGCCTGATATATTGATCCAACTCGAACTATTCTGTTTCCAGGAAGACGCTTTCAGCTAGAAAAGTCAGTGCAACTAGAGGGGCTGCCTCGGTCCCTGAAGAAGTTTTCCACAGAGCCAAAGGAGTGCAGCTATGCAAAATACAGGCATATCAGTGCACTCCTGCATTTTTTGCCGATTCATACCCACTCAACCAGTTTTCCTCAGAAGTCATCGCTAGCCGGCTGCCAGTTCCACCATCTGCAAGGGTTATTTCCGAGAGACACATCATTTCAGTTGTGCCTGTAACCCGTGTCACAATGGCCCATCGCAAGAAAGCATTTAGCTTCTATGTTGTCGGCTACAGCAGGGATGTGTTCTTAAGGGACTATCCTTCAAAGTTTTGCTGGGGCCTCTGTTGCTGCTTCGAGTGGCTGGGGAAATAGTTATTTCCTGGCACGAATAATGAATGTCTTCTTTCAGTGTACATTGTTTCATGGTAGAGAAGGTGGCGTGAAAGGATATCTCTGAGTATTACAGTATTAGAATCTGCATATTGGATTTCCTGGGTACAAGTACATCACTGTATATATTGTTCAGTGAAAAATAAAAATGGCGACGTTTGGCCATTGCAGATGTGTATAGTGTTTTGAAATGGTTTGTGATCAGTCTAGACATGTACGGTGTGGTATCATTTTCTTCACTATTAGCCCTGGATACGTTTGCTTAATTGCTTTTTCTAGTAAATGCATATATTGTCGTTGAACATGTGCTTGTGTTGCTGGAAACAGTGGTGTTGTGATGATCAGATATGCGTGAATACAGCATATAGATTCTTTATATGAGTCAATGAGTGGAATACTAGTCTGGGTGTTTGATGGATTTTTTACACTATACAAATGTGTATATCTGCCGTTGACACGGCCAACGTGGCGAGCTGGTTGATGGGTCAAATGAGGCATAACTCAGCCCAATCTTAACAATGTATTCGAAAATGTTTCAATCTTTGACCAACAACGGCCAACGTGGCGAGCTGGTTGATGGGTCAAATGAGGCATAACTCAGCCCAATCTTAACAATGTATTCGAAAATGTTTCAATCTTTGACCAAATTTGTCTGAGAATTGATCCAAAATGGATTCATCAGTTTTCATCTTCGAAAAAGAAAAATCCTTCAAACTGGATGAATTTATAGTATGAGCAGTCAGTTTTCAGCAGTGACATCTTAACGAAATTTTCACCGCTGAAAACTGATTAAAATTAGAACAATTTAGTGTAACAGCTCATGAACAAGCACGTCATCTAAGCCCAATCAAATATTTGTAGGCACAAGGAAAAGGGGCCTCACTGTGTGGAGGTGATCGGAGCACAATCTCAGTGGACGAGGAGCGGAGGAGGTCGGCGAGGTCATCGATCGGTGATGAAGATGGTGGCTGGGATTCAGTTTTGATGTCGATCGGTGATGAAGATGGTGGCCGGGATTGGGCTTTAATTCGCTACGGCTGAGCCGCGTGCTTGTCTCCTTTGCCATTGGTACACGGCCACGCCTAGCCATCCACATTGTTGGACTCTAAGAGCATCTCTAAGAGTCTTTCTAAAATTCACTCCCTCAATCATCATTTGCAGAACTATTTACATAAAAAATTGTTTTATATATCTTTTTACTGTCCAATAATTTTTCTATATCTTGTGTGCACTCTAAAGAGTCATTCTCGATTTCTATCTTTGGCTAGCGAGAAATTCAGAATAAAATATAGCTATATTTAGATAACCAAATAAAGAAGTTGTTGGAGGGTATTTTTTCATCAAAATATCTATTTTTAGTAATAAGAAAGAATATATAGAGTCTTTTGAAGTTGCTCCACGATATAGGAGGCCGCACTAGCGCAGCAAAATCTTTACTTGATACACGTGTGCCGCCAACACTAGCAACATCCATACATTTGTCCACGCAGGAGTGGAGGAGAGACGATGCCGGTGTCGAGGAAAAAAACAATGTGCGCCGACGAGGTTAGGGTTTGGGTTGGAGCTTGGGGAACCTCTTATATCCTTCGAGCTTAGAAAGAAAGAAAGACCTAAGGCAATGGGTGTCTCGGCGATGGTGTTTGGAGGAGCGGTGAGCGAGGGGATGGCGTTGCCGCTGAGCGCGCGACGAGGACCGAGTTTGTTTTGGTAATTGAGTAACATCTAGCGGACTAATACTCTCAATGAGTTGTGATTGAGCTAGGGTCCAGGTGAAGATGGTGAGTAAGGCTAGGAGATGGTAGATATGTTGATCAAGTCATATGGAGGAAAGCTCACACTTAGAGAAGAAGAGGGAGATGAAAATAAGCTCGAAGACAAAGGTATAAGCTATGGGTTTTATTTCACCGGTCGAATGTATTTTCTTCTTTAATGCTATAGCTCTAGTTTGATATAGAATCCATTTATCAAAGTAAAGGAAACCATTCTCTTCTAGGAAATGGCTCGAAAATCTCTATTCCACCTTTTAGATGATACCTATGAAGATCGTGCATTTTAGTCACATTCAGATCCATTTTTCGAGTCCATGATATAACCAAATTACAGCCTGTTCGCTTGCTCGTAAACGATCGTAAATTTCCAGCCGGGAACAGTGTTTTTCTCTCACACCAAACCAGCCAGCAGTAAATAATCCACGATACAATACGGCCTCTCGAACAGGCTGTTAGATGGATCTTCCACTCATTTAGCTAAGAAAGAATAGATGCAGAGGTGGACACTAGATCAATATGAAGATCATAAGTTGCCCCATAATGAAACCGCTAGTAGTCGTGAATATCAGGGGAACTCTAAAGCAAAAACGGCTATCTAGTGCCACTAGGTTTGAACTAACTTTGCATATGCATTGGACCTAGTGACGTTCTGAAGAAGCAAGTGAAAATGCTTTAAAAAATATTTTTGAAAAGCTAACTCGGTGCCGAAGGTGAATGTGTTCATATTAGAATACACATTGGAGTTAGTAAATTTGAAACGGAATTCCTAGCGCCCTGACGTCTGGCGTGCGAGATGTGTCCGAACGCCGCTCCCGTTCCCAAACCCGCCCGCCCCGCAAACGCGAATAGAATAGAATCAGAATAGAATTGTGTCCACCACACCCCTGTCCGCATTCCCCACCGTGCCCCTATCCCAAGAGCATGAAACACTTCAAAAGTGCAACATCGGAAAAAAAATATGTAAACTATATAGTGCAACATCGGAATATAAAATCTGCAACATCGCAAAACCATATAGTGCAACATAAAAAATTATGTACTACAACATAGAAAATTATGTACTGCAACATTCAAAAATTATGTAATGCAACATCTCAAGCAGTAGTACTGCAACATCGCAAAATCAACCATGAAACATAGAAATGGAAACAACTCAATAATCACCTTTTATTGCTGCAATATTTGAAAAAGGTAATTTCAACAATTAATATCCCCTACTGCAACAATCCAAACATTAGAATTCCCTTTCTGCAATACATAAATCACCCTATTGCAACATTCAAAAATCATCTGTTGCAACATCCAAAAAATCACAACATGGAGAAATAGTCAAAAGGCATACAAAACAGCAAAGGGGAAGGGTTCAAGGTGCAGGCTACTCCAGCCCCTGGCCCATCACCTTCAAGCTCGCTGGAGGAAGGAGGGAATAGGACCCCAGAGCTCGCCGAAACCCTAGCCCCTGGCCTATCACCTTCAGATCCAGAGGAGGAGGAGGAGGAGATCCAGAGGAGGAGGAGGGCTCAGATCCAGAGAAGGACCGACCTACATCGTCGGAGCCATAGCCGTCATCCTTGTCTCTGGTGGGGGAGCAGGATCGGGTCACTGGGGAGCCTCAATGGAGGTTGCGGAGGGGTGAGGGAGGGAGGGAGGGAGCATAGGGGTGGGGCGCGTGGCGCGGCATCCATCCCAGGGGTGCTGCAGGCCTAGAGAGCGGCGGCGGAGTGGTAGCGAGTGGGCGCGGGGGAGCGGGCGGGCGGAGAGGCAGCGAGTGGCGCGAGGGAGGGAGGGGTCACGGGATGGGATAAGGAGTGTCCATGGCCAGACATGAGTTGAGGACAGACATCCTAATAGAATCATTATCGAATTTGAAGAGTTCATGAGAAATGGGACATAGTGCAGCTTCATTGCACATTTACACTGATCGGAAATGTTCGGTGCCCCCACTAGGGAGGTCATGGGAATATAGCATGAGCAGATAGGTTTAAACTGAGCCTAGGGTATTGCCACCGGAATTGGGGTGGTTCACTGGAAGAACTGGCTTGAGAAGTCGTGCATGGGATATTTGAACTTAGGCATTGGAGTTCCAATGGGTGGCCATCCGAGTTTTCTAGTGACACCCCTGGAACTCATGTTGTAGCCACCCGAGAGGGTCGAGGGCTCACCAAATTTATCTGGTGACCCTCACAGGAGAACACTGGAGCTTAACACATATAGTTGTTGGAATCTCCAATGGCTAGTTGACTGAGATCGAGGCTCTAAGGAGCCACTAAAATTGCCTAGTGGTGAACTCAACAACCGCACCATAGAAAGCGGCCAAGGGCAGATCTTCAAATGAAATTTTGACTATTGGATCTTCATACAAGATCCTCTAGTGCTGCTTCTACGGGGGTCACCAGAGATTTTCGGTGACCCCAAAAATAGCAAAATCAGAGCAACACAACAGCTAGTTTTTTTGGAGGCTTAAAAATAGGGGATGGTTTGTCCTTTGGGTCTTCCCTTGGCATTCCAACTGATACACCATTGTGGGGGTCCAACCTCGAGTACCCACGGCACAAGACATGGGCCGCACTGCAAGGGACGGTCCAGCCCACATGATGAAGACTTGCAGCTCACAACACTTCTCGAGTGCACGCCGCAAGGCACCCTGGCGATATCCTAAAGATAGCATAGGATCTCCTAGGATATGCTAAATGTTAGATTCCTTGTAAAGATTATCTCTTACGCGATTAAACTTAGACCTTATCGGCATGTAACTCTACCCCCAGGCTATATAAGGCAGGTATGGGACCCCCTCAAAACACATTCAATCATTACGATAGCCACTACAAACGAATAGGACACAAGATTAGGGTTTTATGTCGCGCTGACGGCTGAACCTATCTAAACTCGTGTCTCTGTTTGCCATCTCGTTCCTGTTCACGCGCACCCCTTCGTACAATCTACCATCATGGGCATACCTCTTGGTGGACTACCGATGATATTCTGTCAATAGTTGGCACGCTAGGTAGGGCTGTGCGTGTCGTTCCCATGACGAACCAGATGGTGTGTCTTCCAAGCTCTTTGTTCTCCTCCAAGCCCGGCCAATCCTTTACGGTCAGATCTGTCTCCTGGGTCATCAATGCCAACGGTGATGGGGAGATCATCGAGCTGATGCAGGGTAATCCTACGCTGATCATGCCATCACCTACGTTAGCAAATCCAATCCTAGAACCTGTTCTAGGGTCACCTTCCTTGCTGAAAGCTCGCATCTATAGATCAGGTCGACAAGGGCTTAATCGAGTGCTTGTCGCTCGCGGAGTCAGTCTTAGATCGGTCTCCCTACGATGATGAGTTTCCACCACTTCAACACCTTCAGGCGATGAGCGCTAAGCGCTCCGCTCGACCACGCCATCCAAGGTGGCAAGATGCAGATCTAACCATCATGGCGACTCCAGAAGGGCGTATTGTACAGCATTGACCACTCTCCAGATCCGATCTGCCTAAGGCTAATCGAAAAGCTCCAGCTAAGAATGCCATGGTGGCCCACCCTTTTGGGCTAGTCAATATGGCCACTATTTATCAGGAGGCCATGCGAGATCGTTACGCCGACTAAATTGGTCGCATCTACCCGCTCACTGAGCCAGATCTGCCTAAGGCCAATCAGTTTGCACCAACCATCAACATGGTGCAGATTTGTCATCTTGGCATAGATTCCCTGCTCCCCATCTTAGAGGAAGATCTAGGGGCGGAATTAGAAGGCTCCACCAAGACCATCGCCGAAACCATCACCGAGACCGTCATCGACACCTCCATCATCCCCCAGCGTTTCCCCGGGGATCTCTTCATGATCAGCTATGACAATGTTGCCTAGGATGGTGAGACCAACTCCTAGCATGCCGCTTGGGAGGGAAGGAATGCTAACCACGCCAGACACCGCATAGAAGATGCAAATGCTGCTACCGCCGCTGCCGCCGGTGGTGGCGCAACCGATCAGCAAGGAGGTGACCACGTCGCTCGTAATCTCGCTGAAGAGTTCTTCCAAGTTGACAGACATGATGTCTAGCCGACACTGAGCGCCAACCTTGTTGTGGCCATGAATGAGCTGTTCAGGATCCAATAGACGCCAGAAATTGCCAAGGCCACATCGATGCTTAAAGCAGCAGTGGTCCAAGTCAATGAATTTCGAGAAATCAAGCTCCGTCTTTCTCCACAACGTCGAACCAATCTACTGGTCTACGGCGGGACCGTTCCAATCATCGAGGAGGAAGTTGTTTTCAAGGCGGTGGCCCCTATCTCCAAAGGGGGTCAAGAGGCAACCTCCTCATCAATCCCAACCAACTGCCATAGTATGCTAACCCTAATGCCAACTAGGAGGTCACCTAACCTGCTGGCAATGTTCATGGGCATCTCAACAACCTCCATGATGTTTGATGTTGCATCAAGAGGCAGCGCAACTCACGCCATGAAGAAGAGATTGCTCGCTGACAGGAGTACGATGCCCAATGGGGAAACCCCAAAGCCACTCTTCAGCCGATTGATCCGACCAACTCTAGTAATGCCATCACACCTGCCGCGGGCAACACCGCTTAGCCTACCGTCAGCACCATCGCTCAGCGAGTCACCGGTAACACCGCTCAACTAGTTGCTGGCAACACTGCTGTCGTCGGTGATATCGATGGCCCACAAGCTTTCACGGTGTTGTTGCAGGCTATCTAGTGGCCTGCTAGTTTCAAGATCTCTGGGGTCGAACAGTATGATGGCCAAGCCAACCTTGAGCAGTGGCTCACTAGTTACACCATTGCTATGCGAACTAGTGGAGGAGACACCAATGTGATGGCAAATTATTTGCCAGTCATGCTTAAGCCCAGCGCAATGAACTGGCTCATGAGTTTAGGGCCAGACACCATTGGATCTTGGGATGATCTCAAGAGAATATTCATCGGGAACTACATGGCTACATGCAAGCGACCAGGTACAAAGCACGACCTGGTGAGAGTATATCAGAAGACGGGTGAACTCCTTCGGAGCTACATCAGGCGTTTCTTAGAAGTGAGGAATTGCATCCCTAACATCCTCGAATATGATGTTATCTCCGCCTTCATTCGTGGGCTGTATCACCACGATGAGCTCCGTAGGAAGTTCAACAAGAAGCCACCAGTGACAATTGGCGAGATGTTCTAAATGGCTAACCGGTATGATGATGCTGAGGAGGCCGGCCAGTGCCACAAAGATAACTTCACCTGGGTCCCTTGGTCCGATTGCCCAGCGCATCACAATGACGATCACCGAGAAGAACGACGCAATGATGACCATGACCACCGCAACGACGACCGCGAACGCTGCTATGATGGCTGCGATCATCGTAATGGGCAGGAGAGCTCAAAGCTAGGTAGTTCCAATGCTGAAAACTAGAAAATTTCATCGCCTCCGTCGAGCAGCCTCGCACTAAGCGCAGCTACAATGCATAATATGAAAAGCTCCTCGATGGCCCGTGTCCAATCCATAAAGGCGTGAAGCGTACCATGAAGGAGTGCATTAGCTTAGCCAAGGCCTTCCATGATGAGCAAAACAAGAAGCGAGATGACCATGATGACGATGGTGGGAAGGGTCGCGAGCCCCCCCTAGTGATGCGGGCAACGCTTTCCAAGACCCCAGCAAGACCGTCCACACAATCTTCGAAGGACAAGTAACCTCAAAGAATAGGCATGACTAGAAGCTCACCGCTCTGCGGGTCTTAGCCATCAAGGGCAACAACACCTTTGCTAAGCCCAGATACCTCCCCTGGTCGGAGCAGCCCATCACCTTCAGCAGGGCTGACCAGTGGTCAAAGATTCCTTACTTTGGATGCTTCTCGCTTGTGCTGGACACCATCATCTAGAAGGTGCATTTTAGGAAGGTCCTCATAGACGGAGGGAGCACCCTAAACATCCTCTTCACCAGCGCCTTAAATGAGTTGGGCCTCTCCAAGGAAGACCTCACCCCCATCGACTCTCCATTTTGGGGGATTGTGCCAAGTAGGGCGTCCTAGCCCTTGGGCGAGATCACGCTATAAGTCCAGTTTGGCACCATGGAGATGTTATGTACTGAGTACGTCGACTTTCTGGTGGCTGACTTCGACACCGCCTACCACACCATCCTTGTCCGACCAGCTCTCACCATGTTCATGGCCATACTACATTATTCATACCTAGTGCTCAAGATGCCGGTGCCCAGAGGAGTCCTTACCTTGCTCACCAACCTCGTCCGTCGCCTATGCCTGTGAGAGGGAAAGCCTCGTGCTCGCCGAGGCAATCGACCTCTCCACATGCATGGAGGTCTGTCTCGCTGATTCCAAGAAGGTGCCTAAAGCTACGTAGGAAATATCGATGCTCAAGGCACACCGAGAAACTACCAAGGCCAAGGAAACCAAGGAGGTGAGCCTTGGCCTCAGCGACCCAAGCAAGACCATCAAGATCAAGGCCCATCTAGATCCCAAATAGGAAGGCATGCTCGTTAGCTTCCTGCGTGCCAATGTAGATGTGTTTGCATGGAAACCTACAGACATGCCTAGGGTACCAAGGGAGTTGATCGAGCACTCCTTACATGTCTCGCCGACCGCAAAGCCGATCAAGCAGAAGCTCCGATGATTCGTGCAAGACAAGAAGGAGGCTATTAGGGTAGAATTAAATCGGCTTTTAGTAGTTGGATTTATCAATGAGGTGTATCATCATGAGTGGCTGGCAAACCCAGTCCTCATTCAAAAGAAGAATAAAGAATGGAGAATGTGTGTTGATTACACCGATCTCAACAAACACTGCCCTAAGGACCCCTTTGGTCTACCTCGTATAGACGAGGTTGTAGATTGTACCGCCAGTTGCGAACTCCTTTCATTTCTCAATTGTTATTCTGGTTATCATCAGATCTCCTTAAAGGGGAAGACCAGATTAAGACGTCGTTCATCACGCTGTTCAGTGCTTACTGTTACACCACCATGTCCTTCGGACTAAAAAATGCTAGTGCAACATATCAGAGAGCCATTCAATGCTACCTTGCTAAGCAACTAGGGCACAACATTGAGGCCTACATTGATGATGTGTAGGTTAAGTCTAAGACTGCCGATAACCTCATCGCCGACCTCAAGGAAACATTCAAAGCCCTCAAAAAATTATGGTGGAAACTGAATCCCACTAAGTGCATATTCGGTGTTCCATCCGGTATCCTCTTGGGATACATCCTCAATGCCCAAGGCATCAAGGCAAATCATGAGAAAGACTTAGCTGTCACCAATATGAAGCGGCTAACCTATGTAAAAGATGTCCAGAAGCTTACGGGGTGTATGGCGGCTTTAAATCGCTTCATATCAAGATTGGACAAGAAAGGTCTCTCCTTCTTTAAGCTACTCAAAGCTAATGAACGCTTCGAGTGGAAGGAGGAAGCCTATAACCTTCACCGAGCTCAAGCTATTCCTGACTTCTCCAATCATGACTGCACCACAATCTGGTGAGACTTTATTGATATACATCGCGGTGACCTTTCGGGTTGTTAGTACGACTATTTTCATCGAGCATGAGGAGGCTGGACACGCATACAAGGTTCAGTGACCTATTTATTTCATCAGTGAAGTCTTGAACTAGTCTAAGACTTGGTATCTCAAGTCCAAAAGCTATTGTATGCGGTCCTGATTACATCCCACAAGCTTCGCCATTATTTTGAAACTTACAAGATAGCTATGATCACTGAGTTTCCACTCGATGATATTCTCTGCAACAAGGAAGCCAATGGCCGCATCATTAAATGGCTCAAGCTTGGCATATACTCCATTGAGTTCTGAAGCCGACCTACTATCAAGTCATAGGTGCTTGCAGATTTTATCGCCGATCGGACCAAAATTCAAGAGCCTATCCCAGTTGATCGCCCTAAACACTAGAAGATGTACTTCGATGATGCTCTTAATATTGAAGGTGCTGGGGTAGGCGTGTAATTTCTTACTCATTCTAGGGATGAGCTCCACTATGTCTTATAGATTCACTTCGCGGCCTCCAACAACGTCGCTGAGTATGAGGCGATGCTCCACATTCTCCGCATCGCTGCTGAGCTCGGCATCAAGCTCCTCATGGTATATGGTGACTTCACCCTAGTCATTAACCAGGTCAACAAAAACTGATCTTGCACCAGCAAGAAGATGGACATGTACTGCACCGAAATAAGGAAACTTGAAGGCAAGTTCTATGGCATCGAGTTCCATCACGTCGTTCGGGATGCGAACCAGGAAGCCAATCATCTGTCTAAGCTAGGATGGACATGGGCCAAAGTTCTAGTGGGAGTTTTCATCCAAGACCTCATGACACCTTCTATTAAGCCAGGTCAGGATGTTGTGGAAACACCGCTAGTTGAGCAGTTAGTCATGACAGTTCGCACACCTAGCACTGACCGGAGGGATCAGATCATCAGATATCTAACCACTGCCAAGGTGCCAACCGCTAAGAGACTGAGATGGAATGCCTTATTCATCGTAGCAAGAACTATGTCCTGGTGGATGGGAAGCTGATGCACAAGAATGATAATGAAGAGTTGCTGTAAAAATGCATCTCCCAGGAAGAAGGAGAAAATCTATTGATTGAGATACATGCTGGTTCATGTGGGAACCATACTACCTCTAGAAACCTTATCGACAAGGCTTTCTGAGCTAGGTTCTATTGGCCATCCGCCATAGCAGATGTGGAAGCTCTCATTCAGCGGTGTGAGGGTTGCCAATTCTTTGCCAAACAGATCCATGTTCCAGTGCAAGCCATTCAGACCACCCCCGCCTCTTGGCCTTTCGCATGTTGGGGACTAGACATGATTGGGCCTTTTTAAGGCAGCTCTAGGAGGCTTTAGATACATTTACGTCGCCATCCACAAGTTCTCCAAGTGGATCGAGAATAAGCCCCTCGTCACAGCCACTACAAAGAAGGCAGCCAAGCTATTTGATGACATTATACATCAGTTCAGCCTATCGAACATCATCATCATCGACTTGGGATCTACCTTCACTAGGAATGACTTCTAGGATTTCTATGAAGACCGATGCATCTCCGTCAAATACGTCTCAGTCGCCCACCCTGGAGCCAACAGCCAGGTCAAACGGGCAAACGACATGATATTAGATGCCCTCAAAAAGAGATTGTGTGAAAAGGAGGAGACGCATCCGGGCAGATGTCTCAAAGAATTGTTGGCTGTAGTCTGGGGACTTTGGACCCAGACTAGTCGTAACACCGACGTCTCACCTTATTGCCTGGTTTATGGCTCGAAGGCTGTTCTGCCGGCTGATATTGCCTTCCGAGCACCTAGGGTGGAAAATTTTGATGAAGAAAAGTGGGCTCTAGCCTAGCAAGAAGATGTTGATTGACTAGAAGAAGAGCGCCTGGTTACGTGTGTTCACACGGCCAAGTATTTAGAAGGCTTGCGGAGGTACTACAACCGCAATATCCAGGAGCGATCATTTGCGGTCAGCGACCTAGTACTCCACAAGAAATAGAAGACTGATGGTATGAGGGTCCCTACATCGTCAAAGAAGTCATCCGACCAGGGTGTTACTGCCTGTGCGACTCCGAAGGGGTGGACATCCCCAACTCCTGGCACATCGAGCTCCTCAGTCGTTTCTATCCATGAAGCATTCCGAATAAAGATATGTACCTCTCCACATATGATGATTCAATAAAGTTTTCACCGTTTTGGCCAATTATGTTCTCCGAGTTTTTGCCATGTTTCTCCAATTATTATTTCTCTAGTCGGTTCTCCACAATTAATTTCTCCATGATACTCCACTTATTTATCCATCCTTAAGATACTCCGCCAATTCTCCATGCATAATATATTAAAGATATTCTCCATCAACTCGCTGACCAGCCATGTTCTTACTCACGTTATCCATAGGCAGCCCTATCCTCGACTGCGTTCCTACATGTGCATGAGCCACGATCTGTGTTATGGACAGTCAGCGGCGGCTCCTCAACGACACTTGTACTCTTATGTGTAAACAGGTGCCGACCACTCTACACTATGGAGTATAGGCTAGTCGGGGCTGGTGACATGACACAGAACCAACTGGAAGGAAACTAACTCATATTTCAAATATGAACTAACTCCAAACATAAAAGCATAATGTTTTTGTACATCCCTGCTCGGTGAAACTTAAAGTTTACAATGAATTTTCTCCTAATTGTTGTGGTTCTGTTGCTCCTTCTCGCCGAATAGGTCCAGGTCTTCAATGAGCTTAAAGGCTGACTCTGTCGCCTCCTCTGTGAGCTTGTCGGCACCATCGGCATTCATCCTGTTGGCGAAGCTAGTGTCAACAATCTCCAGCTTCACCGCCGGGTATAGAGAGCGGACAATCGCCAGAGCGTGCTCGGCAGCGGCACACGTAGCACCATGGACGTACGCCTTGAAATTTGTCAAGGCCGTCTTTTGTTGACATTTCTTAACATCACTTTTACTAAGTTGTTATCCCTAGCAATGATGCCAGAAATGTTTGTTGGTACTTATTAATAACACTTGTAAATTCAGGAAAGATTATATATGTTGAAGTAATCCACAAGAACGTAGATAATATACCATTGTAGCATTTTACCCGAGAGTACACTAGGTATCATTATTTATATTTTACAATAGGGAGGAGCGGTGGCTAGAGATATTGACAAATATGTATACTTATGATGGAACCATCAACTAAACATGTGCTCTAACAGGGGTAAGCTAAATGATAAATAAATGATAAGTGTAAGGCATTGATAATAATCTAGAGATAGCAATAGATACTCATAAATGTAGTATGGCTATGCAAGAGATTAATTAAGAGAAAAGATTCCTAAGTCATTTCTTATTTATCAAGTCTTTTGTACACCCTAGTATAAATACTTTCATTTATAGCATAATTAACTCTGCATCTAGGCATAAGGAATATTACTAAGGAAGATCAAGAACAGAGCTTGGTTCCCTTCGCAACTAGGTCCTACTTGTCCTACCAACGGGGAGTGGACTACAAAGGACTCAACGAGAGTGTCACACTCACTATCTACCACATGGCCCGGAATATAGGGTGCATTTGCAGGTAAACAATATTTAAGCACCACACTTACATAATGTCGACCACTTAACCCACTCGAGTACTGAGCTAAGTGCTTTGATGGGATGCTTTCTAGTGCCTTCTAGATTCTTTTAGAGTTGTTTTCGTCACGGATAATTATGATTAATTCTGACGATTGGGTCCACCTTGACGGTTTTCTGAATAAACCCAGCTGAAAACATAGATTCACCAAAACTCATGGAATTTATCAGTTTAAACCCCTAAACCTATGTTGGTGATCATTTTCATGCATTTATACAGGTTTTATTAATGGTTTATGATGGGTGTTAACTACCGTCAACAAACTCTCCAAGCTTAACCTTTGTTCGTCCCTGAGCAATGCCAAACTCAGCAATGGATCAGGAGTTGCTATGATGGTTTCACTCCTCAAAAGTACACATGCGTTCAAACAAAAATTCTCCTCTGGATTAGAATAAATTGATCTAACTTTCAAACCAACCATAGAGCTTCTCAGCCTTCACATGGGTCTTGAGCAATAGAAAGATAGAATGATAAAGTCAAACACTATGTCTCAAGTTCTTTGTTCAACCATTATTCTGGAGTTTTTTTATGTTTTCAAAATAAATCTCAGAGTTTCCATTGTATGACACTCTCAAGTCTCTCAATATATGTGGTATTTGTGGATCCTCATGAAGGCAAAAATGACATTATGCCTTCCCTTTCCTACAACTAAAGCTTATGTGGAGCTTATAGGAGTGAAAATAGCATGAAAGAGCATACTTGCAATGCATATATTGTAAAGTCAATCCTCGATTCCAAAGAGAGTTGAGTCATACAATCAAATCAAGATATACATGTTTGTGGAATATTTGTTGGATATATATATGGTGGCTAACCTAATTCTACTATGCTCCTTGAAAACTTATCTCTTTTGAAACTTAAAAATATTTGCAAGAAAACATGGACTATCTTATTCATCTCTTTTTCTCTCTTTTTTTTTCAAGCAGGCATCTAAGTACCCATTGTTTTAGATATCTCAGATATTTGTCCATTTTTTCTCAACTCTTCTTTTTTTATGAATAACTTTTGCATAGCCCATGCCTCTTCTCTGCATAAAACTTTTGAGAGATAGCAACAACAACTTGGAGCATTTATTCAATAGATGGAAAACCTATCAAACATATTTTTGTGTTCACCCCCAGTGTAGGAGTAAAATATTTTTGGGTGGATCTATATGGATGTTGGTATTTATTAATGTGTCACTTGTTTAAAGTAGTCACCCTATGTTGTTCACATTCCTTAGCATCTTTTACTAAGTTCTCATCCCTAGTGATGGTGCCAGAAATGCTTGTTGGTACTACCTTGTGCCACTTCTAGAATGACACTAAGAAGTACTTTAATATTGCATGTGACTAGCAGAATATATATAAATAAAAGGAATCTACAAGCGCACAGATAATATACCATTATAACACTTTACCCGGGAGTATTCTAGGTATTGTTATTTATATTTTTACCACAGGAAAGAACGGGCAGTTGGAATATGTTGACAACTCATATGTATGTGTTTACACCAAAATTTGGGAAGGAGAACGTGGAAACTCAAAGCTTCCAAGATTGTGTCATCAAGGAATCGATTGCATAAGGATCGATATCAACTGATTCAGATGTGACACTAGAATTGGCTCTCTTTGGATGACATCAGCAGATAACGTCAATGAACTACGGTTGGCACCGGGAAAGACATGTTGGACTCTACAAAAAGGGAAAGATTAGGGTCCAAGTTATCTTAAGTTAGGAATGTTTTCGCTTATACCAAAGATTGTAATGAGTCGTACTTGAGTAGGATTCATGCTTAGGTTCCGGGTATAAATATTGGACCCCGGCTATTGTAAAGAACATCTAATCAATCAATACCGATTACTTTTTTCGGCTTTACGCCAACCCTTAGGAGTAGGAGTAGTGTAGATCTTGGCAAGTTCTTCAACAAGCAGGGCTGCATCGGTTCGGCCAACCTCCGGCTTGTCTGTAAGTACCGTCATGGCTTATGCTTTTGTTTGTAAGGCTGCATCGGTTAAGTTCGACCTCCACTACGAGCTCTAGTATAAGCTTGTTATGAATTCTTATCTAGTTCAAGTACAGCTGCATCGGTTAAGTTCGACCTTCACTGCTCAAATTAGATTAAGGTCAAGTTATCGGCTCTACCTAAGGGTGGCATTCTTCGGGTAGATTTATTAAGTTACCGATCTTACTGATGTTCTTATTGTCATTAGTTTTCAGCAACATCAACCTGCCCGATCAAGATCGAACTAGATCGGCCTCACATCCTTTTAGTCCCTCATTTATTTTGCCGCATTGCGATGATTCTTACTTTAAACGACGGAGTACGTTTCATCGGCTGTCCTACTTCGATCTTGATCGTGCATAGTACGCGGTTAAGGCATGTCTGATCTTGAGGAGGTTTACTGGCTAGTTAAATCTAGTCTATAGATCGCTATTATGGCTGTAATGATCCGATCGATCTCCACTGATGGCACTTTAGATCAGAAGATGCTAGTTGGTAGACTTGCTTTCGACCAGGCGTGACCTTGGCTGTTTGCTATGCCTACATTGGCTAAATAGCCGATCGCCTGCACTTTAAAGCTCATAGTATGTTTTCATGATCTTGTTAAATATGAACAGATCTGTTTTCTTTAAAGGTTTAATCTGTTATCCTTATTATGGCTGCCATCGATTTGATCGAACACCACTATTAAAGATGATAGGTTAGATTTGAGGAGTTTATAGGTCTGCTCGTATTGAATAGTTGATTGCTCACATGCTATGATCCTTTTTCTATCTAAATCGGCTCTTTTAGCCGATTCGCTTGTGTTTTCATAGATATGACACGCTTTCATGAACCTGTTGAAGTATGGTCGGTTCTATGGGTTTTCTGGTTCTAGACTATCATCATCATCATAGCTGCATCGATCTGGTCGAACCTCACTATTGATGGTAATGGATTAGATCTAGACGGTTCATAGGTCTGTCTGTATAAAAACAGTCGATTGTGTGCGTGGCATATCCCTTTTTTTACCAAATTCATTGGCTCTACACTATGTATTGATCGAATCAAATTTAGAAAGTGATGTGTCTCTGGCATATACATGTTAATAGCTTAAGGGAAAGAATCATTAAAACTAGGTGCATCACAGTCGTCATTATAAAATCAATCACAACTCACGAGTGTTGCAGTCCTTAACAGCCGATTTCTTCTCGTATCGGCTATTTAGTCGATTTTCTCATCTGGCTGCTCCCGAAGTGGTACACTTGGAACTGTCTAGGCAAGACCGGCATGTTCCACCTTAAATTACTGATGAACTTTCTCTCCTTGTCAATTGCAGGTCAAATTGACTGGCACGCCCTCGGGAGGAATTCGTAGGGTCGACTGGTCCTGTGTTGAAGCCAAGCGGATCTTGGGCTCATCCTAAGCAGATCCTTCTAGCTTGCTGTGTGCCAGGCGCATTGACACATTTTTGCGCCGACAATATGATGGAGAGATTAACCATAACCAACTTCTACTCACAACAGGGGTAAGTCAAGAGATAAATATATATGAATGATAAATAATAACTAATCTTTGATCACTTAGAGTACTCCTTTCTATGGCATTAGCATGGCTAAGTAGAATATTAGAGGAATAATTCCTAAGTCATTCTTAATTACAAGTCAAAGCATACGTTGATTAGTGCAATTACACCTAGTAGTCATGGCTAAGATCAACTTGTCTAGATCCGACGTAGATGATCTCGTTAGTCATGTTGAGGAACGGTCTTCCAAGGATGATGGGTGTATCGTCTTCTTCTTCTCCCATGTCAGGAACCATGAAGTCGGCAGGGGCATAGTGATCATGTATTCTCACTATGACATCTTTTGCTATTCCCTCTAGAAATCGAATTGATTGGTTTGCCATCTACAATTGCATATATGTAGGGAACAAAGGTTCATCACCGAATAAGTATTCATACGCTACCTTGGACATTATATTGACACCCAATCTAATGTCACAAAAGGTGTTGTGGAAGATTCTTTGTCCAATGGTGCACTCGATCGTGGGTACGCCTGGATCTTCCTTCTTGCTAAGGTATGGTGAAGCGAGGAGGTGGTCGATTGGAGTGTGTTGATGATGTTGACTAATTCTTTTGGTGACTACCTAGCCTTGTTCTTCCATATTCTCTGATTGTTTTTCTTCTTGGTCACTATTGGGAAACAACTTCTCTAGGAAGGCAGTGGAGCAGTTATCCCATGTGATATTTCTATCTTTGTTGGTGTAGAACCATTACTTTGCCTTCCCCAAGAGTGAGAATGGGAAGAGGCAAAGTAATATGGTGTCTCTGGTTACTCCCTAGATGGTGAAAGTGTTATAGATCTTCAAGAAGTGTTGGAGACGAGCACTCGCATCTTCATGTGCCTTTCCGTAGAACTGGCTAGCTTGCACCATGTTGATGAGAGCTGGTTTGAGTTCAAAGCCATTGTCTCCGACATTGGTCACCAGTCTAGTACGGATGTTGGTTGTAGTTGGAGCAGAGAACTCATGGAGGGTCTTGTCAGCCATGGCTTCAAAATTAGGTGTTAAGCTTCGCATTATATGGTTGTCTTTCGGTTCTAAAGCTATGACTTTCTTGAGTTTGGCTCTAGTTCTCCTAATTAATGCTTTTGGATCTTCAACGTAGTTTGTCGGAAGGTCAAAACCGGTCATACATTACCCTACATAAGATATAAAAGTAGACAAAACAAGGGTAAGCCTATTTGAGTAGAGGTCAATGGTTTATCTCGATCACATCAGTAAGTACAAGTTATCAATATATCCTTCTTGCCTAGCTATCTTCCCTGACAATGACGCCAAAAATGCTTGTTGGTATTTATTAACGTGTCACTTGTTTGAAGTAGTCACCCTATGTTATTGACATTCCTTAGCATCTTTTACTAAGTTGTCATCCCTAGCGATGGTGCCAGAAATGCTTGTTGGTACTACCTAGTGCCACTTCTAGAATGACACTAAGAAGTACTTTAATATTGCATGTGACTAGAAAGAATATATATATAAATGAAAGGAATCTGCAAGCGCATAGATAATATATCATTATAGCACTTTACCCGGGAGTATTCTAGGTATCGTTATTTATAATTTTACCACAAGGAAGGACGGGCAATTGGAATATATTGATAACTCATATGTATGATGGAGAGATTAACCATAATCAACTTCTACTCAAAACAGGGGTAAGTCAAGAGATAAATATATATGAATGATAAATAATAACTAATCATTGATCACTTAGAGTACTCCTTTCTATGGCATTAGCATGGCTAAGTAGAATATTAGAGGAATAATTCCTAAGTCATTCTTAATTACAAGTCAAAGCATACATTGATTAGTGCAATTACGCCTAGTAATCATGGCTAAGATCAACTTCATATCTACACATAAGGGATATTACTAAGGAAGATTAAGAATAGAGCTTGTCTTCCTTCGTAACTGGATCCTACTTGTCCTATATTCGGGGAGTGGACTACAAAGGACTCAACGAGAGTGTCACATCGGTGATCTACCACATGGCCTAGAATATAGGGTGCATCCTCAGGTAAACAACATATAAGCACCATGCTTACACAATGTTGACCACTCACCCTATGTACATCAGAACGAGCGCTATACGAACTTATGTTTGAATATAATGATAATCTAGCTATACTAAGCATATAATTGAAGTAAATGATGAACATGATAACTAGGAACATGATTAATATGAAGAACAATGTCATAACAATTGTAGCAAACATATAAAAGTAAGGAGAGATACAAAAGAGGGGGTACAAAGACTATACCAAGCTACGCTCTTGACAAGATCAGGAATCCAAGCGAAGCTTGCCTCCCTCTAGACCTATCCTAGCTAGCTATGCCCTAGAATATGGTGGAGCTCCAAGCATGATTAGGGTTTAATTCTCTTGATGATATGGGGGGTGGCAGGGGCTGATATATATAGGTCGGAGCATCAATCCTGAGCCCTCGGATCAAACCGACTTAAAATAAACAGCGTAGATGAAATCTAGGTGGCGGTGGAGAATCGACATAACGAGACGGAGGTTGACAGGTGGCGTCCCCTCACCCTCTGCTTCGGTGTGGTGTCCTCTGGAACCTTCTAGAGCTGTTTATGCGATGATTAAGCGCGATTAATTCTGACATCTAGGTCTACCTTGCTGGTTTTCTGAATAAACCTTACAGAAAATACAGATTCACCAAAAGTTGTGGAATTTGTTAGTTTAAACCCCTAAACCTATGTTGGTGATTATATTCATGCCCTTAAACATGTTATATTAGCGGTTTATAATAGTTGTTAACTATTGTCAACAATGGAATGCATATTTTTGTGCCTACCCCCAGTGTAGTAGTGCATATGTAGGTGGAGTGTACGTGATCTTGATTTCAAGAGCATGACAAACCTCTCTCAAAGGGTCAACAAGGCTTGACTAAACTCAATCCACAACAAGTAGCATATATATGTGGAAGTTTTTCTAGCCTAAATAACATGTATGACTCTAGTGGGAATTCAAGCTTTATCATACTAGAACTCATCATGTAGCATTTTTATGTTTTTCAAAAGATAAATCTCTAGAACTTTAGTGTCACTTGGAACAAGATAAATAGCAGCTCAGACCTTCTCATATCATATCCGTCAATTACCTAGACTTAGATCAAGCATATGCTACCCATGAGTTTCAAGTTCAGATTAAATCCTTATATCAAAACAATTTTATCCAAAACTCGAGAGAATTCAAGGCTGAAAACTAGGTACTTGAAAGGAATTACAACAGAGCAACTATTCATCATTTCCATTTTAAGAGATTGTCCTTAGAGTCTTTATTATTTATTTAGCTATTAAAAGAATTTAAAGTAAACTAGTCACACTACATATTATTACTATAAATAACTATAGCTATTTATTTAGTTTTTAGTTTTTTTTACATATATAAAAAGTAAACTTTAAAACAATAAAACAAATAGGGAAGAGATACTTACTTGGGTACATAGGAGATGCTTTGTCCCTCATGCTGGTTGTTGTGTGGTTGCTTGAACGATGTCGTGCTTTGCTCGGGAGGTTTGCCTCCCCCACACTTGAATTTTATTACCTTGCATAAACAACATGTGGAGTCAAGCACCAACAAAAGACTAGGGAGATCCTAGCAATACTTTAGTAGGTAAACATGGTTTTTAAGTTTTTTTATAGAGTAAAGAAGAAGAGCTGAATTGAAAATGTTATTTAAATTCTATGAAGCTAATTATATCCAATTCTTCTTCTAGCAATTGTGTGTCATGGAAAACTTTTAAACGCTGACCATTTACCTTGAAAAGTGTACCTTCATCATTTTGAAGTGTGACTGCTCCATGAGACGATGTGCTAATTACCTTATAAGGTCCTTCCCATTTGCTTTGTAGTTTCCCATGTCCCAACAACTTCACTCTGGAGTTGAAAAGCAACACCTTGTCACCTGGTTTGAATTCCTTCTTTTTCAATCTTTTTTTCATGCCACCTTTTTGTCCTCTCTTTGTAGAGTTTTGTATTATGATATGCCTTTTCTTGCCATTCCTCTAGCTCAGAGAGTTGCATCTTCCTCTTCTTTCCGGCTGCTTCAAAGTCCATGTTCCACCTTTTTATGGCACAATGAGCTTTGAACTCCAACTCGAAAGGTAGGTGACATATCTTCCCGTAGATAAGTTGGTATGGTGACATTTCAAGAGGTGTTTTGTAAGCTGTTCTATAAGCCCAAAGTGCTCTGAAAAACTTATCTTTCCATGTTGTCCCCATCTCATTAATGGTCTTCTGCAGAATGTTCTTATTTGCTTGTTTGATGTTTCTGCTTGTCCGCTAGTTTGAGGATGATATGGTGTCGCAATGTTATGACGGATCCCATGATCGGATAAGAAGCGTCGGAACTTTCTATCAATGAAATGAGGACCTCCGTCGCTTATTACCATGCATGGAACTCCGAAGCGTGGAAAGGTGGTCTCAGAAAACATCCTCTTGGCATTATTGGAATCTACAGCTCGACATGGTAAAGCTTCAACCCACTTTGAGACATAGTCGATTGCCACCAGGATGTATTCGCACTGCCGGGATTTTGGAAATGGTCCCATGTAGTCAATTCCCCAGACATCAAACAGTTCTAACTGGAGGTTGGTGGTGAGTGGCATGGAATCTCTTGCATTGATATTTCCGTGTTTCTGACATGGGGTACACCTCCGTATGAAGTCTTTGGTGTCATCGTACATGGTTGGCCAAAAGAATCCACTTTGCCAGATCTTAGCATTAGTGCGAAATACCCCATAATGTCCTCCATATGGTGATGAGTGGCATTTTTCAATGATCTTGGTTGCTTTCTCAGCCGGAACACACCTCTTGAACAGTCCATCGGAGCAAACTCGGAAGAGGTACGGCTCATCCCATAGGTGAAGGCAACTTTCATGGATGAGCTTCTGCTTATTCTCCCCTGGTGGTACATAACCCGTAACCATAAAATTAACAATATTTGCATACCAGGTGTCAGAGCCTACGACCTTTAGGAGCATGTCGTCCCGCAGAAAATTGTTCATGAGCATCTCCTGTGGATTCTCGAACTACATTCTTGACAAGTGATCGGCTACAGAATTTTCTATTCCTTTCTTATCTTTAGTTTCTAAATCAAATTCTTGAAGCAAAAGGATCCATCTTATAAGCCGAGGCTTAGCATCTTTGTTAGTAAGGAGATATTTAGGAGCAGCATGATCAGTGTAAACAATAACCTTTGCTCCTACTAAGTAAGATCTAAACTTGTCAATAGCAAAAACAATAGCCAAGAGCTCTTTTCAGTTGTTGCATAATTAAGTTGAGGTCCTAACAGAGTTTTACTAGCATAAGAAATTGCATGATGCTTTCTATCTTTCGTTTGACCCAAAACTACCCCCACAGCATAATCACTAGCATCACACATGATTTCAAAAGGCAGCGACCAATCAGGGGGTGAACGATTGGTGTAGAGATGAGTGCTTTCTTAAGGATTTGAAAAGCATTTAAACACTCATCATCAAACTCAAAGGGAGCATTCTTGGCTAGCAAACTTGTAAGGGGTCTAGCAATATGAGAAAAATCTTTTATAAAACGGTGATAGAACCTCGCATGACCAAGGAAACTTCGTACCCCTTTGACATTTGTAGGAGGAGGTAGCTATTCTATTACTTATATGTTTGCACAATCTACTTCAATCCCACGTTCGGACACCAAGTGTCCAAGCACTTTGCCTTTTCTAACCATAAAATGACATCTTTTCCAATTAAGGACTAAGTGCTTTTCTTCACATCTTTGCAAAACTTTGTTTAAATTTTGTGGGCAATCATTAAAAGTTTCTCCATAAACAAAAAATCATCCATTAAAACTTCCATGATTTCTTCTATCATATCAGAAAATATATACATCATGCACCTTTGGAACGAAGCTAGAGCATTGCATAATCCGAAAGACATCCTATGATAACCATATGTTCCATAGGGACAAGTAAAAGTAGTTTTGCTTTGGTCATCAGGATGGATAGCCAGAATACCCATCAAGGAAATAAAAGAAAGAATGTTTTACAAGCTGTTCCTACATCTCATCGATGAAGGGTAATGGGAAGTGATCTTTGTTTGTTGCCTTGTTAAGTTTTTAGTAATCAATACACATCCGCCATCCTGTGACTATTCGTTGTGGAATTATTTCATCTTTTCCATTTTTACCACTGTCATGCCCCTTTCTTCGGTACAACTTGTACCGAGCTTACCCACTCACTATATGGCATGGGATAGATTATCCCTGCATGCAATAGATTGAAAACCTCTTTCTTCACAACTTCTCTCATCGCATTATTAAGCCTACGTTGGGGCTCCCTAGAAGGTGGATATGCTAGATCTATGGGAATGCGATGGGTGCAAAGGGCAGGCCTAATCACCTTGACGTCTTCAAGTGAGTAGTCGAAAGCAGAGCGATGCTTTTCTAAAATGGTAAGGAGCCAGAGGGTCTCATCCTTAGAGAGTTTATTACTAATAATCATAGGAGACTCCCTATTGTTGTTTAGAAAAGCGTATTTCAAACCTGAAGGAAGGGGTTTGAGCACAATGGGGGGTTCTGGCGGCTCTTGAGTTTCATCCAAAGGGAAAGGATCTCATGGTTCTTCTTCATCTTGGATGAAATCCTGGGCGTCTTCTTCAAGATGTTTATCAAAAGCTTCTAGGAGAGAAGCAACCATAATCTCCTCCATTGGATCTTGCTCGGGACTCAACTCTGTCTTAGCATATAACGAGCGAGTAATGGGAATAGAAAGATTTATGCTTTTCCCGAGACTTACATTTATACTACCCTTTCTTCTTCATGTAGGAGTCTCTCTATTGGATGCCCTATCAAAAGATCGAACTCCCAAATATCAAAAATATAAAAACTAAGATATACCTTGGTTTCGTCTACTTTGATAGGGATGAGGTGGAAAATTCCTTCACTAGGAAGGATTTGCCCTGAGAGACTTTTTAAGAGTTTGGTTGTTGGAGTTAAGTGCAAATTTTCAGGAAGGGTATGTGCAAAAGATTTAGACATAAGATTTACTTCAACAACTGGATTATAAAGAGCATCGAAGGAGGTTTTACGAATTTGACAACGAATGGAGATAGAGGGAGAATCTAAATGAATGACTTTGTTGTCAACTCCTTCATAGTCTTTTTAAGGAACTTCTCTTCAGTTGGGTTAGGAAGATGCTGGTTAGGTGCTAATGGTGCTGAAGATTTCTTTATTGCATAATAATTCGAGGTGTTTCCAAAATTAGAGAAAAGCTAATCCTCGAATTCAAACATATTTTCCAAAGTTGGAATTTGTTCCTCCTTTGGTGGTTCGGGAACTTGGAGGACAATTGAGGATTCAAGTGGTGTAGTTAAAGGCCCAGGCTCAACTATCATAGGTTCTTCCTCAGGAGTTTCCTCAACTACGTCTTCTAGGCCATCATCACGAATGCTGGTGTAGGGGATGTTTTCTAGGATTTTTATAAGGATAGTTCTCCCTTCACTAGCAGAGCAATGTAAGAAGGCACCACCAAAAGATGTATCAAGAAGCTATGCAGTCTCCCCACTAAGACCCATATAAAAGTATTGTAAAAGCATATGGTCTTAAATGGCTAGGTCGGGGCCAGAATTGACTAGGTCATTAAAACGTGCCCATGCCGCACCAATAGATTCTTTTTCTTTATGTTTAAAAGATTGAACCTCTATTTGAAGGCTAACCACTCTAGAGATGGGAAAGAAAGATAAGCAAATGCTAGAGCATAAGGCTTCCCAATCTTCTTGTACACTCCCTACGGTTCGGGTATACCAGTGTTTAGCTTGTCCCATCAAAGAGAATGGAAATAGCTTCCACTTTAAAGTTTCATGTGATATGCCTGCATATGCAAGCATGCATAGGTTTGCTCAAACTCTCATAGGTGGGCATATGGGTTTTCATTGCCTTCTCCTGAGAATGATTGTTCCTAGACCAAATTTATTAATGATGGATGAAACTCATAGCCAAATGTAAGGATAGGTTTCGAAGATTCTGGTGGCCCAAGTTGTGCGCCCATGGGAGCAGCGAATTGATTGATAGGCGTGATGTTATCCATGCTTAAAGAGAAATAAAAAAAGATACAAGGACAAACCTGGTTCGACAAAATCACAGCAACCATTTCCCCGGCAATGGTGCCAGAAAACTTGTTGACACCTGTGGAGGCACACAGAGACAAAATCCGCAAGCGCATGGGTATCAAAGTAGTTTTCACCCGGAGTATTATCGAGTATCATATCCATAGGGAAATGTGTGTATGTCGTCTAACAACTAGTTTGTCTAGGGATAGCAATCAAGGTTTAAAGTATGAGTAGAGAGGATTCCTATGATTATGACCCTATGCAAAGCAAGGCTTATGATTCTATTGTTCACTTCAGGACGCCGTTTAGATGATAAAGCACTGCTAATAGATAACTTTACCGACGCGACTATGGTCTACTAATTTAAGAACCTGCTCAATTCGGCATGGTCTACAAAGGATAGACGGGGCTGTCACCTCCCACTGCTACCACATAACCAAGAAGCAGGGAGCAAACATAGGTAGCCGATAGCCTAAGAACCATGCTTATGCTAACGATTACTACTTTAAACAGAAATCAATTACCAGAAGTATCTCAGATGTAGACTTGGAGAAGCCTAGATCTTCCAAAGTACAGGATGTAGAGGTAGCAGCGATAGGCCAGTATTTCCTCCAAACTCTTTTCTCACTCTCTAACTCAATATTTTTATTTACAAGACTAGATCCTATAGAGGACTAATCTTCTCTTAATGCCCTGATCCTGAGATAAGGATATGAATTAGGGTTTTAGGATAGCTCTAGGGAGGGGGGATACATGGCTGTATATATAGGGGGTAGCGTCAATTCTGGACCCTTAGATCAAACCGACTTGAATAAATGGTGTAGATGCAACCTAGGAGGTGGTGGAGAGCTGACATAGTAATGGGAGACTGAGTGGTGGACCCAGGGGGCCGGGTGGCCTACAAGTGGGGCCAAGCGGCCCCACTTGTCAGCCTCTTGGGCTCTGCTTCGGTGGGTAGCCTTCTAGAGTGTTCTAGAGTCTTCCCACATTGTTTACGCGACGGAATTTCATGATTTCCTTTGACAAATAGGTCCTCCTTGATGGTTTTCTAGATAAACCCAGCTGAAAACATATATTCACCAAAACTTATGGAATTTATTAGTTTAGACCTCTAAACCTATATTGGTGATCATTTTTATGCATTTATACAAGTTATGTTGGCGGTTTATCATTGATGTTAATGACCATCAACACTTACCCCTATTGTGAGTAGAATATTGGTTATGGTTTACTTCTCCATCATATGTATAAGTTATCAATATATTCCAACTGTCAGTCCTTCCCTATGGTAAAAATATAAATAATGATACCTGGAATACTCCCGGGTGAAATGCTACAATGGTAAATTATCTATGCACTTGCAGATCCCTTCATATACATATTTGCATTCTCTCTAGTCACATAAAATACTAAAGTACTTCTCAGTGTCATTCTAGAAGTGGCAGTAGGTAGTACCAACAAGCATTTCTAACATCATCGCTAGGGATGACAACCTAGCAAAAGTGATGTTAAGAAATGTCAACAACATTAGGTTGCTACTTAAACAAGTGACAAGTTAATAAATACCAACAAGCATTTCTGGCGCCGTTGCCGAGGAAGGTAGCTTGGCAATCATGGAATATTGATAAACTTTTACTTAATGATGTGATCGAGAAAACCATTGACCTCTGCTCAAATAGGCTTACCCTTGTTATGTCTACTTTTTTATCTTATACAGGGTATTGTATGACCGATTTTGAACTTCTAACAAACTACATTGAAAGTCTAGAAGCACTACTTAGGAGGACTAAGGCTAAACTTAAGAAAATTTTAGCTTTAGAATCGAAAGACAACCAGACAAGGCGAAGCTTAACACTACTTTTTGAAGCCATGGTTGACAAGACTCTCCATGAATTCTCTACTCCAACTACGACCAACATCCATACTGGACTAGCGATCAACATTGGAGACAATGCTTTTGAGCTCAAGCCAGCTCTCATCAACATGGTACAAGCTAACCAGTTTTGTGGAATGGCACATGAAGATGCAAGTGCTCACCAACATTTCCTAGAGATTTGCAGCACTTTCACCATCAAAGGAGTGACCAAAGAAGCCATACTACTCCACCTCTTCCCATTTTCACTTTTGGGGAAGCCAAAGCAAAGGTTCTACACCAACAAAGATAGAAATACTACATGGGAGAACAACTCCACTGCCTTCCTAGCAAAGTTCTTTCCCACGAGCAAGACCAATGCCCCTGTGTGGAAGAATTTCAAGCTTCTAGCAGCAACAAGATGAATCTATCCCGAGGCATGGGAATGTTTTCAAGACTATATATCAGAATATCCTCATCATGGGATGGAGAATTGGCTACTCATGTACACTTTCTACCACGGGTTAACAAACAACACCTGTGAGAATATGGATGCTGCTGCTAGAGGTGCTTTCCTGTCACTCATAATCCCAGGTGCAACAACTCTCGTGGAGAAGATGGCCTCAAACCAAGGTTAGACTGAAGAACGTCTTCAAACCCACAAGAGAGGTGGAGGTATGCATCTACTCAAGGAGATAGACATGTTGTCTGCCAAGATGGATTTGCCGATTGTTGGCGGTTCTTAACGATCAAATCTAACTACCAATTAAGACACAAAAAGAGGAGAAATTAACAACCTTAAACACATATGCATTTACTATTGACCAAGTTCCACATGTATTTGAAGATTATTGTTTTGTAGGACATAAGTACAATACATGGAGAAATCCATCGAAAGGTGCTTTTCGATGCAGATTTGCACAAAGGATAAATGGAAAGGCCCATCAACTCAAGTTATCCGGGCGCAATGCCGACCAAGGAGCAGCCCACGACCATTCACTGACCCACCACATCAAGGCGGTGGCGAGAGGGCTAGGACAAGGGGCGACCGACCCCAGGGGGCAGCCAACCCCCCCCGGCGCCTCTCTGCCGCCCCTCGTATGGCGGTCACATGAGGCCATGCAGAGGCGGTGGAGACTAAGCTTCGTGCCAAAGTTAGCCTCCACACCACCTCACACCTCTATATAAATTGGGGCTAGAGTCCCCTCTACAACACACACCTCTCACTTAAGCTTCATGCTTCATACTTTTAGTGGTAGTGTCCCTCTAGGTGCTTCACACCTAGTTGTAATAGAAAATAGGGAGAGAGGTGAGGAAAGAGCCAAGGAGGAGCCGAGTCTATCAGATCCTCCTCAACTTTGTACCTATATGGAGTCGACTCATCTTGAGTAGCCTCTAGGTTTAACTTTTGGTGATTCCAAGATTTCTATTTGATCAAGTTCATTGCTTACTTTACTTTGCTTACGGGATCTCCGCTCAACCGAGTGCTCTAGACTTAAGATCTGGACTAGAGTAGTAATCGTTAGCATAGACGTGGTGTCTAGGCTAGAGTTTACATGAGTTTGCGCCCAATCCCATGGAATAGTTGTGGTAGCCCCAGAGGTGATAGCTCTAACTAGGCCTTTGTAATCCACCACGTTTGGATCAGTGTTTTTGTAGAGTTTTTGGTAGCCTAACCTCGATCACCTCTTCCTAGTCTTTTTGAGGATCGGAAAGGTACTGTTGCTCAGAAGTAAGTGACTTTAGTAAGCCTAAACTTTGGTTGTCTAGTTTCTTGGGAAAACCTTAGGAGAACCCCTCTCTACCCAAAAAACACTTTTACCTTGGATGACCTTGATCCTTTCTAGATCACTTCTCGTTCCCCATGGAAATCGATACCTAGGAATACTTCGGGTGAAAGCTACAATGGTATCCGTGCGCTTGTAGATTATCTGTTTGCGATAATGAATACCAACACTGATGAAGAAGCTTGAAGACCGAGCCAATGAGAAGTAAGAAGTCATGCACATTCATGATTCCCGCATGACATGTGTAGAGTGTGGCAACACTAGGCATTCAGGAAACAACTACCCTGAAACCCACAAGGATGTCAACTTCATCAACAACAACAACAACTATCGTCCTCAATAGAATTAAGGATGGAGTTAGCAACAAAGGCCAAACTACCAAGGTAACTACCAAGGTAACTATTAGGGTAATAATTTTAATAATTACAATAATCAACCACCCTTGAGAGAGTTAATTTCTGGCCAAGCTAGAATTATGGAGGGCTTATCTAGAAAATTAGCTTCCAATGATAAAATCTTAGAAAACATAAATAATAAAATGGATAGCTTCTCCTTTGCTATTAAGAACTAGCATAACTTTAATAAAATGATAGAATCACAAATAGCTCAGCTGGCGGCCGCTATTCGCTGACCAATAAAGGTAAGATTCTGGGGCAACTAGAAGATCTAAAAACTACAAATCTTGTTGATATTCACAATGCGAGGATTCTACATAGAACCATAGACAGGAGCTTGGAAAGATGAGTCTCTACCCATCAAGAAAGGAGATCTAGGAAGACCCGTCATCCCCATAGCTATTGGACCTCACATTTTCTAAGAAGCTGTCTGTGACTTTGGAGCAAGTGTTAACATTATGCCAAAGGTAATTTATGATAAAATCAATGGAGATACTCTATTGTACACAAACATGAGTTTGCAGCTTATAGATCAGTCACTCTACTACCCCAAGGGAATTCTTGAAGACATCTGTGTATGAGTTGGACAATCGTACATACCGCAAACTTTGTGGTTGTAGAAACAGGTGGAGATGTAAGGGCACCCATTATTTTGGGCTGACCTTTCCTGAGCACCACAAAAAGCCATCATCTACGCGGACAGTGCCAAGATCTGGTTCACAATCAAGGATAGAAGGGAGAAGTTCACTTTCAAGAATCGTATACATCACTCTCCTAGTCATCCACAGATGGCGTATCTGCCCGAACAGACAACAGTGACCAAGAAGAGCAACAACCAAAGAAGAAGAAAGAACAGAGCTAGGCAGCCAAGAGAAGAATCAGTCAATATGATCAACACACTCCAATCAGAGTACGACCACCTCCTTGCTTCACCGTTCCTTACCAAGAAGGAAGATCCTGGCGTACCGACAATCGCATGTACCATTAGACAAAGAATCTTCCACAACACTTTCTACGACATCAGACTGGGTGTCAATATAATGTCCAATGTAACGTATGACTATTTGTTTGGTGATGAACCTTTGTTCCCTACATATATGCAATTGCAGATGGCGGATCAATCTATCTAATTTTCGGAGGGAATAGCAAAAGACATGGTAAGAATACAAGATCACTATGTCCCTGCTGACTTCATGGTTCTTGATATGGAAGAAGAAGAAGAAGACGTACCTATCATCCTTGGAAGACCATTCCTTAACACCACTAATGCGATCATCTATGTTGGATCTGGACAAGTCCACTTCCAATTCCCTAGGCAAAAGGTATGTTGCTATTTCAATAGTTATCCAACTTATGAATAGCCAAAGAAGACTCGCTCCAAGAGAAGACACCAAATGTCCCAACATCAAAGGAATCAACCCCCAAAAAATGAAGATGAAGATAAAGAAGTTGTGAAGAATGAACCTATCATGTTAAAGACAAGTTCACAGACCAAGCAGGTCTAGAAAGAAAAGGTGGCATCATCATCAGAGTCACCATCACAAGAGGTGCAACCATCAAGGTCTCCATCTCCGGGATCGACAGATGCACCCAAAGAATGAATGTTGATGGTAGTTAACAATCACTATAAACCATCAATAAAACATGTATAAGGCCATAAAAAAGATCACCAACATAGACTTAAGGGTTTAAACTGACAATTTCCATGAGTTTTGGTGAATCTGGGTTATTAGCAGGGTTATTCCAGAAAACCGGCAAGGGGGATCAAAACGTCAAATAAAATTGCGCTTATTCACAGCGAAACAGACACCAAAAGGTTCTAGAAGACTCAAGAGGACTCCACAATGAGGCGGAGCCCAAGTGGCTGGGCCCCACCTGTAGGCCACCCGGCCCCCAAGGCCCACATGTCAGCCCCCATCGCTAAGTCAGTTCTCCACCGCCTCCTAGATTGCATCTGTGCCGTTTATTTGAGTCGGTTTGATCCGAGGGCTCAGGATTGACGCTTCGACCTATATAACCAGCCCCTACCCCCCCTCCATAGCATGCTGCCATAAGTCAAGATCAAACCAGAAATTAGGGTTTTCAAAGAGAAGAAAATAGAGCTCCAATTCATCAAAGTTCTAATATAGGCTAGCTAGCAAGGTTCAAGTAGAGTGTGGGCTATTGCTAAGGATTCTGGATCTGCCGTCTGAAGACTGGTATAGCCATTGTATCTCTTTATTTATGACTTTGTGCTACTTCAATATTATGTTGCTATTTATTATGTTCCAAGTTTGCTCTAGTTATATGCTTGATATAGTTGTGATTGATGATGAGTTTATGCATATGTTCACAAAGCGCTTAGCCCAAGATGCGCATGGGTAAAGTGGTCGACATTATGTAAGCATGGTGCTTAGATATTGTTTATCTACAGATGCATTCTGTACTCTAGGTCATGTGGTAGATCACGAATGTGACACTCCCGTTGAGTCCTTTGTAGTCCACTCCCCGTTTATAGAGCAAGTAGAACACGGTTGCGAAGGAAGACAAGCTCTCTTCTTGATCTTCCTTAGTAATGTTCCTTATGCATAGATATAGAGTTAATTATACTATAGATGATAGTATATATACTTAGGTGTACAAAAGACTTAGTAAATAAGGAATGATTTAGGAATCTTTTGCTCTTACCGAATCTTCTGCCTAGCCATACTACATTTTATGAGTCTCTATTTCTATCTCTGAAATTATTGTCAATGCTTCACACTTATCACTTATTTATCATTTGACTTACCCTATCATAGCATGTGAGTGGTTTTATCATAAGTATACATATTTGTTAATATCTCTATGCCAACAATCCCATAGCTCCTCCCTGTGGATAAAATATAAATAACGAAACTCGGTATACTCCTGGGTGAAATGCTACAATGGTAATATTATCTATGTGCTTGTAGATACTTTACTTTGACATATATAATTTTCTCTAAGTCTACAAGTGTCATTAATAATTACCAACCACGCATTTCTTGCATCAGGCTAGGGATGACAACTTAGTAAAGAGTGATGCTAAGAAATGTCAACAATGAACAAGCCTGGAGAAGAGTCCTGTCCGGAGGACATAAAAATCCAAACCCTCGTCGGGAGGTAAACTCGGTAGTTATCCATATTTACTTTTTAGCATTGCATGAATTATTTTTAATTAGCATATTTACTTTTTGCATTAGCATTGCATTTAGAAAAGAAAAGAAAAGAAAATAAAATTCATTATTGCATTATAAATTTTAAGCCTCATGTGAATACTTTTTTACGGTGTGTAAAAACCCGCAAGAATATTCACCGTGGTGGCATAAAAAGAAAAATACCATTCATACATTTGGTTATATTCCATCATATCAGAAAATTCAAAAAAAATATTAGAAAGACATTCTGCTAAAACTGTGCCAATTCAAGAATATTTCTAAATCCCAAGAACGATTAATGCGACAGAACCGCCCAATTTATACAAGATCAAGTATGGTTGTCCCCGCTAACACGTTGACACGCACATACTTTCACTTATATAAATCCCGGTAGTCCGCCGAGGGTCACGAAGGACCTCGGTAAATCAACATCACAACCAAGATCGTGTGATTAAGAAAATACACATCACATACGCAGAGTTGCAGCGGAAATAATATTACAATTAGGTTTACAAAAAAAAGTACAAGTTTGGGTTTCAAAACCGATTAGTGAAAACAACATAGCTTTCAAATGATTACATTAATATAAGTTCCAAATACATTGCTAGCATAAGTGACATCCTCTGATAAAAGCATATAGTTGAGAAGTAAATATAGAGTCACCGAGCTCACCGGTGGTTAGCCACCATCTTCAGCAGGTCGAGAACTTCACCTACAACATGGTGGGATAAACCCTGAGTACTCGAATGTACTCAGCTAGACTTACCCGTCATAAACCAGAAATAAATTGACTCCAAGGATTATGCAAGGCTTTATAAGTGGAGGTAGCTTGATAATATTTTTGCAAAAAAAGCGATTAACTCAGTTATACAGTTGTACTTAGGTCATTAAGTTAATTATGGCTATTCATCTCTAGATTAGCAACTATCTTGTGCCAAACATGTGATATATCATTTTAAGAGCATACAATAGTAACCATAGCCGGTGTAGTAATTCCATGTTGATCCGAACCATCACATTCCATACTACAATTATTACGATGTTGGAGCTAGCCAAGTTTCTCACTATCCGGGAGAGACGGCGATTCGAATCGATTTCAACCAGCTGGGAATTTATTCCTAACACAAAACCCAGACATACCTGCGCCAAGGTAGTCTTAGGTCACCTTTGGTACAACTCAGGTCCACATTTCACGGGTCCGCCCAGCGCCGCACAATCAGGGACTGACGGTAGCCAGGTCGCTCAAGCCATGCCTACCCATGGTCCTAGACCAGGTCGCTTAGGTCATGCTTGCCCTCGGTCTATTGATCCGCTACCTGCACATCCTTATTACCATCCAGAGTGCGCACTTTGATAGAGCGGGGCCCAGCCTGAGTTGAGCTACTCGGCTTCACGGTTGGAACAAGTTATCCGGCTAGCTAAGTGATAGGCATGCGTTCAATCTTTTCAGAAGTGCCAACAATGGTACGGTCCTTAATCGGCACAGACGAAATTACATGAGTCAACCCACACATAGACTCTGCCCTACCTCCATTTACATTACCCCATTGCTCTTTCCATGATAGCAAATATTGCCAACCGTGCTTCGGTATCCACCTATATCTCGTAGGTGACAGAAAATCACCCGACTTCTACCGGTCTAAGCATGACTAAGCATATATTCGATCCTGGTCCTACACAGGGTTAAAGGTGTATATATCTGGACAAGGTAGTTCCATGCATCAAGTGTTTCCAGTAAACTCTTATGACCTAATGCATCAATCATAAAGGACTCAAGTAATATTTTGTAAAACATGGGAGACTTAGAATACTCCGAGGCTTGCCTGTGATCCAACACTAGGTTAGTGTTTGTTAGACAACACTCGCTTGGTGAGTATCTCCCATCCTAACACTTGTCCAGTCCTTCCATCTTTGGGATAGGTCCACCATACACTATCTTCGGGTTCGGCTCCAACATCACGTCCTTCATGTGGTTTATCTAGCGTACCAAGATGAGATGCAAGATGCAAGTGCATGAATATGAAGAATGGTAATATGAGATGCATCACATAATAGCATTCAAGGCAAACATAAGATCATGCAAGACATATGCACCTAGAGTCATTTAACTAAACATCACACAACCTACTATAGAGGGATAGCAAGCATATTATGCATGGCGCACAAGTGAACTTAAGTTCAGATATGGCACCCATGCATTGATCAAGAACTAACCAACATGTTTAACCAAAACATGAGCAAGATAAAGCAATCACCTAGCACACGTATAAAAATCTAGATAGCAGCACAATACTCACTTGTTTTATCCCTAACTGGAGATCAAACATCCAAAGAAGGTGATCCTAGACTTTCTGGAAAGCTAATGAAATTGTCTACAACATTGTTATTATCACCAAAAGCTTATTCCAAAGCTAACTAGGTCAAACATGCCAATGTTTCAGATCTGCATAGAACTTGGACAGAAAAGTAGCAGCAATTTCAACAATGCATAACTGGAGTTATGGACATCAAACAAGCATGAACCTTAACTTTCTAGAAATATTATTAAATTATCTAAAATATGTTTATTGTCATCACAAGGTGATTCCTCAATTAACATAGTCAATCAAGCATAATTGAGCACCTCTATCCAGACTTGGACAGATTTTGCCATGCAAATTCATAAGCTTATAACTGAAGATTTAGACCACCAAAAGGAGTGATATTTAACAATTTAGAAAGCTCATAAAAATCACTACACTTCTTCTATGATATCCAAGACATGATTCAAAGTGTAGCTAAGTCAAACAACACAATCATTCAGATCTGTACAGAGAGCATGCAAAATCTGACAATGAATTACAAAATCTATAGCTCCTAAATTATCAGGGCTATAGTCATGAAAATTTAACACAAGCGAGATTATAAAATTAGCTACAACTTTGGTATTTACTACAACCACAGAAAACATCATTTACACCACGAAAATAATTGCACAGGCAAAACTGCACATGCAATCCACACAGTAGTGGTACAGAAAACTGATAGGAATTTCAGAGAAGCATAACTGGAGTTCTAGACCTCCAACAAACATGAATCATAACTTTTTCAAAAGCTTATGAAGTTACCTACAACTTTCTTATTATCATCCTAAGATGATTATACAGTTAATAGGGTCAATTAATCCAATGAATGCATCTCTGTCCAAAACATGGACATAATATTACATGCCACTTTCAATAGCTATAACTAGAGTTATACATGTCCAATAAATATATTTCTAGACTTTTTAGAAATATTAGAAAATTATAAACAACTTTGTTATAAACACCTAGAGCTAATTCAAGTACTAAAAAGACCCCACAGTACCAATAAGGCAACCCTGTCTGTGTTCAGGCAGAAACAGCCACAGAAATTTAAGCAACTGTAACTAAAGATCTATTTCACCAAAAATTATGATCTTTAGCTTTTTAAAAAGCTTAAGAAACGTATTATAACTCATTTATTTTCAACAAGGCATGATTCATAACTTAACTAAGCCAATTAATACAAACATGCAAGCCTATTCAGAATAGGAGCAAAGCAACACAGGGCATTTGTTATTTTTATATCTCTTAAACTATCAAGTCTAAACTCCTAAAATGTTTACATTTATTTGAGCACAACAACTGCAGTTATGAAAAAGACAAGACATAACTAGTATTAACTCATAACTGCATAAATTGATTTTTACAGCAAAAACTTTAAACTAAAGCATGACATATTATAGATCTACTGCATATATAATCTCATAAGGATTCCAAAAAGTCCTAGTTTGCTATTTTTGGATTTTTCTACAATTTGTTATGATTTTTCAAAGTTTCAGCCATAAAAGAAATGCAAACTTGCAGCGAGGACCCTAGACTTTCCTTTAATACCGATTCAGTGAACCAGTCCTTCTTGGCACTATTCATATGAGTCTATGGTTCATAGTTAGACCCTTCCTTTTTGTCGATTTGCTACGTGTGGTCCTTGACGTGAATTCAACGGGGAAGGTCGTCGGGAGTTTGCTGTTTCGACCGGAGGAGGTCACGGCGAAGGCCGGGGAGTGGCGGCGCAGCCTCCCTGCAGCTAAGCGCATCCACCACGGGGCGCACCCCGGCCCGAGGATGACCGTGGCCCCCTGACCACGTGCGTGCACCAGCGGCGGTGGCTGCGGCCGGTGCTCCGGCGACTACGGTGACGGATTAGGACGGCGAGAATGAGCACGGCGTGCAGGAGATGGAGGTGAAGTTGATGGTGGTGCTCATAGGGAACGAGGAGGCTGGGAGTGGTGGGAACGGCCGTGGCTCTAGCAAGCTCGGAGCTCAGCCATGGCGGCCATGGAGGAGCGCCGAGAGAAAGCAAGGAAGAGAGCTGGGAGGGTGGAAAGTGAGTGAGGGAGGCTGAGAGAGGCTTGGACCCTCCACATGAGGCAGGGAGAGGGCAAGGGCATGTGGCGGCAAGGTAGGGCGCTACTGCCCTGCATGGACGCCACGACGTCAATTCGACGAACACCTGGCGAGCGGCGAAGTGGCCACAGTGGGACGCCGTTTTGGGCTGTCTATGGGCTGAATTGGCGAACGGTCTTTAAATGAAGTTTTCTGTACTCCTGATGTTCTCCACCTTTGCTTATGGGGCCATGATTATTGGTGCTCTGGATCAGCGGATAATTAGGCCCCAAAGTGATAGTGTCAGCGCGTTGACAGCGATGAACAAAAGTCCCAATTGATGGTCAAAACAAAGTCAAACGAGTGCCATTTTTTGCACGCTCTTCTGCACAATGTATACTCCAACTTTTATTTTGGGACCCAATCATGTTCCTTAATCAAATCATGCAAAAGCGAGATGCCAAGGTCGATGACGAAGAATTCCATACTTAATAAAATTTTAAGTACTAAAAACAGCTGTAGATTCAAAGTTTGAGCCTCGGTTTGACTTGCTTACAAGCTGATCTAGCTCTTGGTCCAAAAACAAAGTTTGTTCTACTCCACTCAAACTTCAACTTTTATTTAAGTTGCAACTCCATGCAAGCACTGTACTAATTGGTCAACACAGATCAAATAGCATCCCGGTAAAACTTAAATCAGAGTTTTTGACCGATTGAGGCATTTTATTGACCTTTGCTCAACACGAACCCTTCATGACTTTTGTTGTAGAGTTCAATTAGAGTCATTTGGGCATGGTAGCAAGATTTGGTGGATGATCAATAATTCCATTCACTTAATAAAGCAATCCAAGAAAGATTATAACTTGTCATTTCATGTGACTTCTTGATTTCAAACTTCATGAAACTTTCCCACTGGTCAAGAGGGATGCATGTTGATGTAATGTACATGAAATAAGCATGTTTAACATTACTCTTGCATAATCTCAACAAGGGTCCACATGTAAGCAAAGGTGTGTTGTCCAAGTTTAAGTTGGAGCTCACTCTTGTAGATTTGATCTTGACACCTTCATCACCACTTAACATGTCATGTTTGAGCTCAAACCCATTGCTTAACTAGTGACAAACACCTAGGGTGTTACAGCCCTCCCCCCTTATGGGAATCTTGCCCCGAGATTCGGTGCGAAAGACTTTTAAGGGAAGAGAAGCATGTCATCCATTTTCCAAAATCAGTGATATCCTTACGCTACTTAACTTCAAAGTATCAGAGAGGCTAATTTGGTCAAGACACTTTCTGATACTTGCTCTTCATAGTAGGTTTTGTCGGAAGAATTTCCTTCATTGACTTCCGTGAAGCATTGTTACTTTGGGAGGAATCCACGTCAGCACAGCACTTCATTCTCGGGATACGGAGAGTACTATGGAGTATAACCTAATTGCCCATAATATCTATTTCCCTAGTGAATATAGCATGGACCATGTGAACTTTGCATTAGGTTGCAAGCTTCAGACATCTACTCATTACAATGGTTCCATGTTTATTCACAAAGTTCAAAAAGCAGCTCTCTACCAAAGTAGCTTGAGTACAGCCTTTCATAAGGGATGAGATCACAGACGGGGTAATCATCCTCCTAGGCTGTAAGAAACCAACTCACCAATAAACAATGTCTATGCCGGTCGTAACTGTTCAATTACTCAAATGCCAACCGATGGAAAACTACATAATGTTCCATGTGTGTAGTTCTCTTTCTCTAATGATAACACTTTATTATCTGAGTCCATTGAGTGAGCGGTTAATGTGATAGCTGACTCTGTTGACTCAGTGTTTTTGACGATCATCATTTGGGGGAATCCTTGTATCCAAGCGGCAACAGGTCTCTGGGTTGATCCTGAGGCAACCTCTTGGGTAAAAACACATAGAATGTACCAAGGACAAGTCCGCCTTGGAAAACATTGCTGAAGAAGGATGACAGCAAGTTATGGAGGTCAATGAAAGTTGCAAGCATACACCGATTGGAAAAACAGTACACTACTAAGCAGGTTGAACACAATTTGCCTTCATGGTGCAATGGCGCAGTAAGTTGGGTTGACTTGCACTATTGCAAAATTAGCCTAGTTGGACTACTTTTGACATTGAGGCTTCCTTTCTAATGTCAATCAACAACTCATAAGCAAAATCTGAAATCTGTTGTTTGACACTTTTCAAGTTGTCTTTGACTCGCAAAGGCACAAATTGACTTGCAGAACACCTTGATAGCTCAAGCATTGTCGATATGAGAGGGAAAAAGCATGGCACAAAGGGGTGCTAGGAGTCTTCTCTAGGGCATCTAAAGTATTAACAATCATCACATTGCCAACATGACCTGAGCTACAAACACAACCTTCTAATATGAGGGATGATAGTAGTCAAACAAGAAAATTATAGATTCTATTTCCCCTCGGTAATCAGTTCATATTTTACAAACTACTACTCCATTGTTCACAAATTTTTGTAGGCATTTTGATCCAAGAGTCCTTTAACTACTGACTAGAATTTAGCGCAAACGGACATCATTTGACTATCCAAACAAATCATCTACCAAAACTGCTTTGTTCTAAAATTTTAGGACCAAACTATCAAAACATCTCTCAAATCTGATGCTTTACTCAACCAATCCTCAAACCAACTTAAGACACCGAAGTGCCTTAAGCGAGGAATGAGATTACCAAGTTTGGTGTGAATTTGACCATGTTTGAGCCACTAATCACTGGCTTAAGATAACTAGTAGAGTGCCATAAAACCTTGATAGATTTCCCGCTCTTCTTTTTCTTTGCTTCACGCGTTATGGAGTGTGTTCTACACTCTCTAATTCTCTTTATAACTGTGGTAACTTTCTCATTGAAGATGGAGGCTAGGGTTTTCCTCATATGGTTCCCAGGGAACAACTTCAACCGTTGATGCAGGGCACCAGCTCAACGATACACAAGCATTGAACTGGTGGGAGGTTCTTGCAGGGCACAATGCATACTTCATGTGGAGGGCAATCCTACTAGATAAGGAAATGTCTCTGATTATCCTTCTATGCTTTATCCAATAGAGTCTTGAACAAATCCTTTGATAGAACCATATACATAATGATGCTGACCGAAACTAGGGGCGTGCTTTCTCTAGCTCTTTACTTAGTTGATACAGCATCATGCACTATCTATGTGGTTGTCCAAGATGGAATTGACTTGATGACACAGGGCTTGGAGAAGAAAGCAGTACTAGTATCTCTGACCGGCTTTGTTGTTTCTTTGCTTAACATTGTTCTGTGAGATCTGGCCTTCATAGTTACCAAAGAATCGCTACCTAGTTCGAGACTAACTTTCCTACCGGTAACTAATTAGTTGTCTCTCAACACTAAAAAGGTTCCAAATCTTCACTATTGACAATAAAAATTATGGTTGAAGCATAAACAGATGGTCGCCATTGAAGTCAGTAGAAAGGGGTCACACTGAAGAAGGTCGGTTGATCATCTTGAACATAAAGGTCAAGACTTAGACAAAAAGCTCATAAGCACCAGGGGACCTGTTGTAGGACATAATATCTTGGTTCATTTATCATCCGACTGATAACTTGTCCAACTTTAAATATTGTGTAGCCTTCTGATCCAACGGTGATATAAGTTGCTCACTAGATGACTGACATCATTATAGGGACCGTCACGTAAAGTCACTTGTCTACCACCTCTTACAGTCTGTTTATGTTTATGTCAGTGACCTGTTCTTCAAGGTTATCCTTTGGACGACTTCAGAAGGAAGTCCTATTGTATCTGGTTTGACATATAGATCTTCCGACAAGATAAGGAGAGATAACCAAGGAAGAGCTCACGTGAAAATAACACATCGGTGTAGTTCTACAATGGATTATAACTAGAAACCTCGATACCAGCGCGCACCCAGCAGCACAACCATGTGCCGGCCAGCCACAAGGAGGCCCTAGGTTCTGTCATGGCACCGTAGTTGCTACTCATAACACCATTACTGATCACACACCCAAAGTGAATTTTCAAGATGCACAGATTGGGTCGTAAGAACAAGCACTATGCAAAGGAGGCAATTCGAAGATCAAAACATAGTGCAAGGGAACATAGCTTAATTGCCGAAGACAACTGAGCAGGGGACTCTTGCTAATTTCCATATATGCCTTGTGTCCACCAAGGTGATTACCAGATAAAGATTAACATGAGATTTGGTCTTATCGAGCAGCAACATAAGATCAAGACTGATAAACGTCTAGAGACTTGAAAGAGTTGGAGACAAAACAAACGAGATTCGAGGGACAGAGCCAAAGCACTGACTAGGGATTCAGTTGATAAAGCAATGACATGATCTGTGAGGAAAAAGTTCTAAAGCTAGGGTAGATAGCGATTAGCGTTGCACCAGATCATTTGTAGGAGAAGGAGCAATGAGGTCTAACAAGGATTTTCTGAGCAAGGTCCTCCCACACAGGAGCGGGACAACCACGAAACATGCGAGCAAACAAGGGAACTAAGCTTGGGCCTAAGGTCAAGCAAAGGCATGGAAAAAGGTCTTCGTAGCCCAACGTTCAAGGGCTAACAACCACGTATACAGGCTTAGGCTCCTAAGAGAGAACTTAATTGGAGGTGACAACCACGAGATTATCAAAACTTGGACATTGTTCTAGGATAGCACTCTTCAACATTCGAATGCTTACCGAGGGCAAAAGGGGTGACAGCTATGACACTACCTAGATAACGAGCATCCCCACCTACATCACGGTCTTAAGCAAGCAATTCGAAACGCTCAATCCAATTAGCTTAAGCAACTATTACTAAGCACAAAGCTCGCACATAACAAGCAGTCACCTACAGCAACACCATTGCACATATCATGCAAAGCATGGTGATAAGGTATTGTTATCTTTTATTTCCTTTTTACTGAATAGGTGGATATCTCTACCAAACAAGTTTTACTTACCTTTAGCAATTTAGTTTTCAAAAGGGTGAAGTTTTTACTAACTATTAACTTGTCACCTATTTCCTTTGGAAGCAAACATACAAGGCAAAGCTAATCACACACTATCTTCAAACATAGCTATTCAAGCGGCATGGAACAAGGCATTTTGTCTAGCTTCACACAGGGAAGATAGTAACATCACATGATCACAAGTTACTTAGTATTAGAACAAAGTGAGGGAAGCATATTTATGCACAAGCACAATCATGATGCATGACCGTCCTATTTGGCCTCACAAAATTGTCAGCCTAAAGTGGCAATCACGTTCTATGTCACTGGCATAACACGTACTCTCTCGACATATAGCTAGTCGTCAACTACATTCAATCTACGCATTCGTGGTTAGCGTACCTGCAGAAGGATTTCATTTCAGCCCAACCCCACAATTATATATGCAAAAATGAAAGTCTCTAGGTTGCAAGCTAAATACATCCATATATATATACCCATATATATATATATTTCCGTATCAAAGCTACCCGAAAGCAAATACGTCTATACATATATATAGAATATATATATATATAGCCGTACCAAAGCTAACCCACAATTAAATACTTCCATATATATATGAGATATATATACTTAAGTATCAAAACTACCTCTCCCCTTTGACTGCACGCTCACATCTTGCGGTCATGACACTCATCAACTTACCTTCTTACTTGGGTGTAGAGGTATAGTGATCCATACATTACCATTCAAGCGAATGGCATCCATACAATAGCATGCCGTATGGACGACGAAATAAAAATTGCAAGAAGTAAACCCCCCATAGTTAGTGTTAGTTTACTTATTGCCACCTAGTAGTCCTTAATTGGGCATAAAGGAGGATGTCGCTAGCATAGTTTTGCAAATAAGTTTTGACAAATTTACCTGTAGCTAAAGTTTTAGCTAAAATAGGATTTTTAAAACCAAAACTTTGTTTTTAAAGCTATATACATGGCAATATTATGCTTAATCTTGCTCTGATCCCAGCTGTGATAGAACCACCCAATTTATACAAGATCAAGTACGGCTGTCCCTGCTAACACGTTGACATGCATATACTTTCACTTATATAAACCCGGTAGTCCACCGAGGGTCACGAAGGACCTCGGTAAATCAACATCACAACCAAGATCGCGTGATTAAGCAAATACACATCACATACGCAGAGTTGCAGCGGAAATAATGTTGCAATTAGGTTCACAAAAAAAATAGTACAAGTTTGGATTTCAAAACCGATTAGTGAAAACAACATAGCTTTCAAATGATTACATTAATATAAGTTCCAAATACATTGCTAGCATAAGTGACATCCTCTGATAAAAGCATATAGATGAGAAGTAAATATAGAGTCACCGAGCCCACCGGTGGTTAGCCACCATCTTCAGCAGGTCAAGAACTTCACCTGCAACATGGTGGGATAAACCCTGAGTACTTGAATGTACTCAGCTAGACTTACCCGTCATAAACCAGAAATAAATTGACTCCAAGGATTATGCAAGGCTTTATAAGTGGAGGTAGCTTGACAACATTTTTGCATAAAAGTGATTAACTGAGTTATACAGTTGTACTTAAGTCATCAAGTTAATTATGGCTATTCATCTCTAGATTAACAACTATCCTTGTGCCAAACATGTGATATATCATTTTAAGAGCATACAATAGTAACCATAGCTGGTGTAGTAATTCCATGTTTATCCGAACCATCACATTCCATACTACAATTACTACGATGTTGGAGTTAGCCAAGATTCTCACTATCCGGGAGAGACGGCGATTCGAATAAATTTCAACTAGCTGGGAATTTATTCCTAACACAAACCCAGACATACCTGCGCCAAGGTAGTCTTAGGTCACCTTTGGTACAACTTCAGGTCCACATTTCATGGGTTCGCCCAGCGCCGCACAATTAGGGACTAATGGTAGCTAGGTCGCTCAAGCCATGCCTGCCCACGGTCCCAAACCAGTCGCTCAGGTCATGCTTGCCCACGGTCTATTGATCCTCTCCGCACATCCTTACTACCATCCAGAGTGCGCACTTTGATAGAGTGGGGCCCAACCTGAGTTGAGCTACTCAGCTTCATGGTCGGAACGAGTTATTCGGCTAGCTAAGTGATAGGCATGCGTTCAATCTTGTCAGAAGTGCCAACAATGGTATAGTCTTGAATCGGCATAGACGGAATCACATGAGTCAACCCATACATAGACTCCGCCCGGCCTCCATTTATATTACCCCATGGTTCTTTCCACGATAGCAAATATAGCCAACCATGCTTCGGTATCCACCTATATCTCGCAGGTGATAGGAAATCACCCGACTTCTACGGTCTAAGCATGGCTAAGCATATATTCGATCCTAGACCTACATAGGGTTAAAGGTCTATATATCTGGACAAGGTAGTTCCATGCATCAAGTGTTTCCAGTCAACTCTTATGACCTAATGCATCAACCATAAAGGACTCAAGTAATATTTTGTAAAACATGGGAGACTTAGAATACTCTAGGGCTTGCCTGTGAACCAACACTAGGTTAGGGTTTGTTAGACAACACTCGCTTGGTGAGTATCTCCCATCCTAGCACTTGTCTAGTCCTTCCATCTTCGGGATAGGTCCACCATACACCATCTTCGGGTTCGGCTCCAACATCACGTCCTTCACGTGGTTCATCTAGCGTACCTAGATGAGATGCAAGATGCAAGTGTATGAATATGAAGAATGGCAATATGAGATGCATCACATACTAGCATTCAAGGCAAACATAAGATCATGCAAGACATAGGCACCTAGAGTTATTTAACTAAACATCACACAACCTACTATAGAGGGATAGCAAGCATATTAGGCATGGCACACAAGTGAACTTAAGATCAGATATGGAACCCATGCTTTGATCAAGAACTAACCAACATGTTTTACCAAAACAAGAGCAAGCTAAAGCAATCACCTAGCACACGTATAGAAATCTAGACAGCAGCACGACAGTCACTTGTTTTATCCCTAACTAGAGACGCAGACATCCAAAGAAGGTGATCCTAGACTTTCTAGAAAGCTAATGAAATTGCCTACAACATTGTTATTATCACCAAAAGCTTATTCCAAAGCTAACCAGGTCAAACATGCCAATGTTTTAGATCTACACAGAACTGAGACAAAAAAGTAGCAGCAATTTCAACAATGCATAACTGGAGTTATGGACATCAAACAAGTATGAACCTTAACTTTCTAGAAATATTATTGAATTATCTAAAACATGTTTATTATCATCACAAGGTGATTCCTCAATTAACAAGGTCAATCAAGCATAATTGAGCACCTCTGTCCAGACTTGGACAGATTCTGCCATACAACTTCACAAGCTTATAACTTGAGATTTAGACCACCAAAAGGAGTGATATTTAACAATTTAGAAATCTAATGAAAATCACTACACTTCTTATATTATCTCCAACACATTATTCAAAGCTTAGCTAAGTGAAACAACACAATCATTTAGATCTATACAGAGAGCATGCAAAATCTGACAATGAACTTACAAAATCTATAGCTCCTAAATTATCAAGGCTATGGTCATGAAATTTTAAAATAGGCTAGATTATGAAATTACCTACAACTTTGGTATTTACTACAACCACAGCAAACATCATTTACAATACGAAAAGAATTGCACAGGCGAAACTGCACATGCAATCCATACAGCAGTGGTACAGAAAACTAATAGGAATTTCAGAGAAGCATAACTGGAGTTCTAGACCTGCAATAAACATGAATCATAACTTTTTCAAAATCTTATGAAGTTACCTACAACTTTGTTATTATCATCCTAAGATGATTATACAGTTAATAGGGTCAATTAATCCAATAAATGCATCTTTATCCAAAACATGGACAGAATCTTACATGCTACTTTCAACAGCTATAACTAGAGTTATATATGTCCAATAAATATGGTTCTAGACTTTTTAGAAATATTAGCAAATTCTAAACAACTTTGTTATAAACACCTAGAGCTAATTCAACTAATAAAAAGGCCCCATAGTACCAATAAGGCAACCCTATCTGTGTTTGGGCAGAAACAGCCACAGAAATTTAAGCAACTATAATTAAAGATCTACTTAACCAAAAATTATGATCTTTAGCTTTTTAAAAAGATTAAGAAAAGTACTACAATTCATTTATTTTCATCAAGGCATGATTCATAACTAAACTAAGCCAATTAATATAAAAATGGAGGCCTATTCAGAATAAGAGCAAAGCAACACAGGGCATTTGTTATTTTTATATCTCTTAAACTAACAAGCCTAAACACTTGAAATTTTTACCACAGCATCCACATAGCATGAGTATCCTACCATAAATATTTCACATTTATTTAAGCAAAACAACTGTCATTATGAAAAAGACAAGATATAACTAGTATTAAAAACCTAACTGCATAAATTGATTTTTATAGCAAAAACTTTAAACTAAAGCATGCCATATTATAGATCTACTACATAGATAATCTCACAAGTATTCCAAAAAGTCCTATTTTGCTATTTTTGTATTTTCTACAATTTGTTATGATTTTTCAAAGTTTCAGCCATAAAAGAAAAGCAAACTTGCACCGAGGACCCTAGACTTTCCTTTAATACCGATTCAGCAAACCAGTCCTTCTTGGCACTATTCATATGAGTCTATGGTTCATAGTTAGCCCCTTCCCTTTTGTCGAATTGCTGTACATGGTCCTTGACATGATTTCAACGTGGAAGGTCGTCGGGAGCTCGCTGTTCCGACCGGAGGAGGTCACACCGACGGCCGGGGAATGGCGGCACAGCCTCCCTACTAGCCCAAGGACGACCGTGGCCCCCTGGCCACGTGCGTGCGCCGCCGGCGGTGGCTACGGCCGGTGCTCCGGCGACTATGGTGATGGATTGGGACGACGAGCATGAGCAAGCGTGTAGGAGATGGAGGCAAAGTTGATGGTGGTGCTCGTAGGGAACGAGGAGGCTAGGAGCGGCGGGAACAGCCATGGCTCCGACAGGCTCGGAGCTCGGGCATGGCAGCCATGGAGGAGCGCCGAGAGAGAGCAAGGAAGAGAGCTGGGAGGGTGGAAAGTGAGTGAGGGAGGCCGAGAGAGGCTCGGGCGCTCCACATGAGGTAGGGAGAGGGCAGGGGCGCGTGGTGGCAAGGTAGGGCGCTGCTGCCCTGCATGAATGCCATGACGTCAATTCGACGAACACCTGGCGGGCGACGAAGTGGCCACTATGGGATGCCGTTTTGGGCTGTCTATGGGCCGAACTGGCAAACGGTCCTTAAACAAAGTTTGTTGTACTCCTAATGTTCTCCACCTTTGCTTTAAGGAGCCATGATTACTGGAGCTCTGGATCAGCGGATAATTAGGCCCCAAAGTGATAGTGTCAGCGCGTTGACAGCAATGAACAAAAGTCCCAATTGATGGTCAAAACGAAGTCAAACGAGTGCCATCTTTTTGCACGCTCTTCTCCACAATGTATACTACAACTTTTATTTTGGGACCCGATCATGTTGCTTAACCAAATCACGCGAACGCAAGATGCCAAGGTCGATGACGAATAATTCCATAGTAAAATTTTAAGTACTGAAAACAGCTGCAGATTCAAAGTTTGAGCCTAGGTTTGACTTGCTTACAAGCTGATCTAGCTCTTGGTCCAAAAACAAAGTTTGTTCTACTCCACTCAAACTTCAACTTTTATTTAAGTTGCAACTCCATGCAAGCACTGTAAGTGATTGGTCAACACAGGTCAAATAGCATCACGGTAAAACTTAAATCAGAGTTTTTGACCGATTGAGGCATTTTATTGACCTTTGCTCAACACAAACCCTTTATGACTTTTGTTGTAGAGTTCAATTAGAGTCATTTGGGAAAGGTAGCAAGGTTTGCTTGATGATCTATAATTCCATTCACTTAATAAAGCAATCCAAGAAAGATTATAGCTTATCATTTCATGTGACTTCTTGATTCCAAACTTCATGAAACTTTTCCACTGGTCAAGAGGGATGCATGTTGATGTATGTACATGAAATAAGCATGTTTAACGTTACTCTTGCATAATCTCAACAAGGGTCCACATGTAAGCAAAGATGTGTTGTCCAAGTTTAAGTTGGAGCTCACTCTTGTAGATTTGATCTTGACACCTTCATCACCACTTAACATGTCATGTTTGAGATCAAACCCATTGCTTAACTAGTGACAAACACCTAGGGTATTACAATTAACCTTTGGACGGCTGATCACTAACCCCTTATCCAAATCCATTCCATGAGTTTTGGTGTTCTTATTTGTATTTTGCAGGATGATATGATCAAGAGCAAGTTCACCCAGACATCTTCATCTCACTCCACCCGAAGTACATTTTCCCGAACCGCTGCTACACCTGTTGCACAAGGGAGCCCAACTTCCTGATGGAGGAGAAAGATATCTGTTGGAAAAACTGCTCTACCTAGATAAGTATTTTTTTCTTTTGTTCTATTATTTCTAAGTTTGCTTTATAAAAAAAGATGCATAACTAAAAACAAAATAAAAATTTATCTTTGTGTTATTTATATATATTAGTAATGTGTGATCTAAAAATGAAAACAAAATAAAAAGTGTGTCTAGATTTCTTTAAGTTTGATTTTTAAGAGCTGGATAAATAGAATGGACTCTGAAGATAATCTCTTGAAAGGAAATGATGAATAGTTGCTCTGTTGTAATTCCTTTCAAGTACCTAGTTTTTAGCCCTGAATTCTCCCGAGTTTTGGATAAGACTGTATTAATATAAGAATTTGCTCTGAACTTAAAACTCGTGGGTAGCATATGCTTGATTGGATAAGACTGTATTAATATAAGAATTTGCTCTAAACTTAAAACTCGTGGGTAGCATATGCTTGATCTAAGTCTTGGTAATTGACGTATATAATTTGAGAAGGTCTGAGCTCCTATTTATTTTGTTCCAAGCGATGATGAACAGCTCCTCTTTTGTAACTTTTATTATTCATATGTTTGCTACAATTGATTTGATATTATTTTAATATTATTCATGTTCCTAATATCATGTTCATCGTCTACTGTGATTATATGCCTAGTATAACTAGATTATCATTATATTCAAGCATAAGTTCGTATAGCGCTCACTCTAAAGTACATGGGGTGAGTGGTTGACATTGTATAAGCGTGGTGCTTATACGTTGTTTACCTGCGGATGCACCCTATATTGTGGGCCATGTGGTAGATCGCGGATGTGACACTCCCATTGAGTCCTTTGTAGTTCACTCCCCGAATATAGGTCAAGTAGGATCTAGTTACGAAGGAAGTCATGCTTTGTTCTTGATCTTCCTTAGTAATATCTCTTATGTGTAGACATGGAGTTGATCTTAGCCATGACTACTAAGTGTAATTGCAATAATCATAGTATGCTTTGACTTGTAATTAAGAATGACTTAGGAATTATTTCTCTAATTTCTACTTAGCTATACTAGTGCCATAGAAAGGAGTACTCTGAGTGACCAATGATCAGTTATTATTTACCATTCATATATATTTATCTCTTGACTTACCCCTATTGTGAGTAGAATATTGGTTATGGTTTACTTCTCCATCATATGTATAAGTTATCAATATATTCCAACTGCCAGTCCTTCCTTGTGGTAAAAATATAAATAATGATACCTGAAATACTCCTGGGTGAAATGCTACAATGGTAAATTATCTGTGCACTGCAGATCCCTTCATATACATATTTGCATTCTCTCTAGTCACATAAAATTCTAAAGTACTTCTCAGTGTCATTCTTGAAGTGGCACTAGATAGTACCAACAAGCATTTCTGGCATCATCGCTAGGGATGATAACTTACCAAAAGTGATGTTAAGAAATGTCAACAACATTAGGTGGCTACTTACACAAGTGACAAGTTAATAAATACAAACAACAGGTTAGGAAATAAAATAGTTACCAGTAAGCGTCCAGGAATTAGTCGTTCGAGGGTTAATCGTTCTGCTTGCTAATAATTTTCTCTAAGAAAAATTTCAAGAGAACTTCTACCCTTAATCTCTTTGTCTCTTCCTAATTGGGGTGGCTTTATGTCCTCCTGCATGTCAAGCACTACAAAATCCACTAGAACAAAGAAGTTTCTTATTTTTCACTAAAATATTCTTGGTGATTCCTACAGGGTAGCGGACCGATTGGTCAGCTAGTTGCAGGCATATAGATGTTGGCATGAGTGTGGAATAGTTGAGCTTGTCGAAGACGGCTTTGGGCATGACACTAACGCTTGCGCCAAGGTCACATAGTGCATTTTCAAAATTCTGATTTCCGATTGAACAGTCGATAGTGGGGCATCCTAGATCCTTCTTCTTTATTGGTGATGTGTTCTGGATGGCCGCACTATACTCCTCCATTAGTTTGATTAATTCAGTGTTGGGCAGTAGTCTTTTGTTATTCAAAATGTCTCTGAGATACTTCGCATAGGTAGGCACCTATATGGCATCTTGTAGAGGGATATTGATATATAGCTTTGGAATTACCTCCACAAACTTACCAAACTGCTCATCCACTTTGGCTTTTCAATTTCTGCATGGAAATGGTAGGAGGTTGGTGTCATGAAAATCTTGTAGCAATTCCTGTTATGGTAGCTCAACTTCATCGTCCTTCTTCTCCTGCTATACTGCTGGTGTCTTACCTGTCCTTGTTGGATATGGAGGATCGTGAGTAGACTTGACACCTCTTGTGGTTATGGTGTTGACCTTTTCAAGGTTAGTGGCAAAAGGCAGAGCAGCTGCCAATAGAGCTAATTGTGATTCTATCCTTTTATTATAGCTAAGTTGGTCTTTTATGGCAGAAAAAACTTTCCATCTTAATATTTATATTTTCTAAAACCTTATCATTAGAAGTAAGCTTTTTAGAAATGTTCTCATTAATCTTAGCCTGTTCTATGATCAAATCTCTCAAGGATGGTTGTTTAGGATTAGAAGAATTATAGTAATTACCTAGGTACTTACCTTGGTAATTTGGCCATTGTTGATGTTGTTGCCCCCATCCTTGTCTTTGTTGTTGTGGTCCGGAATTGTTGATTACCATGTCTATATTCTCTTGATATTCGGGGAAGTCAAACCCCAAATATTCTCCACATATGTTCTGGGCATTATAAGCATCTTGGATGACCTGACGATCTTTCTTGTAATTGGCTCGCTGTTCGAGCCAATTCATTGGTACACCCATCTTGGTTGAAAGTACGCACACCTCTTCTGGTGCTTCTTCGCTCCAATTGTATTATTGGATATTGATTTGAGACTAGCCTTGATTAGAGGCTATCTTCTCCATGAGAGTTTCAGCTTTTCCAAGGGTGAGTGACATAAATGCTCCTCCTACAATAGTGTCAAGTTGTTCACGAGCTTTTTGGGTTAATCCAAGCCTTGCATGAGCAACCAATCTTCCATTCCATGATGAGGATAATCTAAAATATATTCTTGGAAACATTCCCATGCCTCTGGAATGGTTTCTCCTTCCTACTGTTGGAAGATGGAAATTTTTCCTCTTAAGGCATTGGTCTTGCCTATAGGGAAAACTTTGCTAGAAAGGCCTTTGAACATCTTGCCCATGTGTTGATGTTATCTTTGTTGGTGTAGAACCACTGCTTTGCCCTTCCCACTAATGAGAATGGAAACAGGTGGAATAATATGATGTCTTGAACGATGTCCTTGATGAAAATTGTGCTGCTAATCTCTAGAAAATTCTGGAGTTGAGCACTAGCATCTTCATGTGCCTTTCCGCTGAATGGGTCTTGGCTTGAGTTCAAACTCAAGGTTGTTGGTTGTTGATGGTAGTTAACAACCATGATAAACCATCAACACAACATGTATAAGGGCATAAATATGATCACCAACAAAGGTCTAGGGGTTTAAACTAACAAATTCTATGAGTTTTGGTGAATTTGTATTTTCTGTAGGGTTTAACCAGAAAACCATCAAGGTAGACCTAGATGTCAGACTTAATTGTGATTATCTGCAGGATAAACAACTCTAGAAGATTTCAGAGGACACCAGATGAGACCACACCAAAACGGAGGGTGAGAAGCCGCTAGGTGGGACCGGCTGGTCCCACCTACAGGCCGGCCGGTCCCTAGCCCCACCTTCAGCCTCCGCCTTGCTAGGTCAGTTCTCCACCACCTTAAGGATTGCATCTACATCATTTATTCAAGTTAGTTTGATCCGAGAGCTCAGGATTGACGCTCTGGCCTATATATACCAGCCCCTGCCACCCCCAAGAGATCATCAAAACCCTGATCAAGTCATTGGAGAAGACAAAAACCCTAATCATTCTTAGAGTTCCATCATACTCTAGGGCATAACTAGTTAGGCTAGGTCAAGAGAGAGGCAAGCAATCTTCGCTTGGATTCCTGATCATGTCAAGAGCATGGTTTGGTATAATCTTTGTACCCCTCTCTCTTTTGTATCTCTCATTACTTTTATATGTTTGCTACAATTGTTATGACAATATTATTCATTTCTCTTATGTTCCTAATTATCATATTCATCGTCTACTTTGATTATATGCTTAGTATAGTTGGATTATCAACATATCCATGCATAAGTTCGTATAGCGCTCGCTCTAATGTACACGGGGTGAGTGGTCGACATTGTGTAAGCATGGTGCTTATATATTGTTTACCTGTGGATACACCATATATTCTGAGCCATGTGGTAGATCATGATGTGACACTCCTGTTGAATCATTTGTAGTCCACTCCCCGAATATAGGACAGGTAGGATCTAGTTACGAAGGAAGACAAGCTCTATTCTTAATCTTCCTTAGTAATATCCCTTATGTGTTCTTAATCTTAGCCATATTACTAAGTGTGCTTTGACTTGTAATTAAGAATGACTTAGGAATTATTCCCCTAATATTCTACTTAACCATGCTAATGCTATAGAAAGGAGTACTCTAAGTGATCAATGATTAGTTATAATGCACCATTCATATATACATTTACCTCTTGACTTACCCCCATTGTGAGTAGAATATTGGTTATGGTTTATTTCTCCATCAATATCATAAGTTATCAATACAAGTCCTTGCTAGACCTTCCCTGTGGTAAAAATATAAATAACGATACCTAGAATACTCCCGGGTGAAGTGCTATAATGGTATATTATCTATGCGCTTGCAAATTATTTTCATTCATATATATCTATATATTCTTCCTAGTCACATAAAATAATAAAGAACTAGTTAGTGTTATTCTAATAGTAATACTAGGTAGTACCAACAAGCATCTCTGGCATCATCACTAGGGATGACAACCTAGTAAAATAATGTTAAGAGATGTAGACATACATTAGGTGACTACTAAAACATGTGACAAGTTAATACATACAAACATTGGTTTTGAGTGTTGGTCCAGTGTGAATGTTCTCAGTCCTTGGAGCAGAGAACTCGCGCAGTGTCTTGTTAGCCATAGCTTCAGAAACTAATGTTGAGCTGCCTCTTGATCGGTTTGATTGTGATTGATGGAATTTACTGGTGGATCAAAACAAATTCCTGCAGTACCCTGTACAAGATATGAACAAAGACAAACAAGGGTAAGCCTGCTAAAGCAGAGGTGCATAATTATGATTTCATCAATAAGTATTTATTTGATCACTTCTCTTTTAGCCTTGTGCCCCTCGCCGCAACGGTGCCAGAAATGCTTGTTGACATTTCTTAACATCACTTTTACTAAGTTGTCATCCCTAGCAATGATGCCAGAAATGTTTGTTTGTACTTATTAATAACACTTGTAAATTCAGGAAAGATTATATATGTTGAAGTAATCTGCAAGCGCACAGATAATATACCATTGTTGTATTTCACCCGGGAGTATGCTAGGTATTGTTATTTATATTTTACCACAAGGAGGAGCGGTGGCTAGAGATATTGATAAATATGTCCTCTAACAGGGGTAAGCCAAATAATAAATAAGTGATAAGTGTAAGGCATTTATAATAATCTAGAGATAGAAATAGATACTCATAAATGTAGTATGACTAGGCAGGAGATTAATTAAGAGAAAACATTTCTAAGTCATTTCTTATTTACTAAGTCTTTTATACACCTAGTATATATACTTTCATCTATAGCATAATTAACTTTGCATCTAGGCATAAGCAACATTACTAAGGAAGATCAAGAACAGAGCTTGATTCCCCTCACAACTAGGTCCTACTTGTCCTACCAATGGGGACTGGACTACAAAGGACTCAACGAGAGTATCACACTCGTGATCTACCACATGGTCCGGAATGTAGGGTGCATCCGCAGGTAAACAATATTTAAGCACCACGCTTACATAATGTTGACCACTTAACCCACTCGGGTACCGAGCTAAGCACTTTGCGAACTTATGCATAAATTCATTATCAATCATGACTATATCAAGCATACTACTAAAGCAAACTAGGAACATAATAAATAGAAACATAGTATTGATAAAGCACAAAGTCTTGAAATATAGAGGATACAATGGCTATACTAGCCTCTAGATGATGAATCCAGAATCCTGAGCTATAGCCCAACTCTACTTGAATCTTGCTAGCTAGCCTATACTAGAACTTGAAGAATTGGAGATCTATTCTGTTCTCTCTGGTGGATCTTCTCGAATAATCATGGTAGCTCTTGTCAAATGAGATGATGCCTCTAGGGGGTGGGGGTTGATATATATAGGGGGTAGCATCGATCCTGGACCCTCGATCAAACCGACTTAAAACAACGATGCAGATGTGATCTTCAAGGCGGTGGAGAACCGACGTAGCGAAGAGGGACTGCCAGGCGGGACCGAGTGGTTGGCTGGCCTACAGGTGGGGCCGACCGGCCCCACCTATCATCCTCCCATGGTCTGCTTCGGTGCGATGCCTTCTAGTGCCTTCTAGATTCTTCTAGAGTTGTTTTCGTCGTGAATAATTATGATTAATTCTGACAAATGGGTCCACCTTGATGGTTTTCTAAATAAACCCTACTAAAAACACAGATTAACCAAAACTCATAGAATTTGTCTGTTTAAGCCCCTATACCTATGTTGCTAATTATTTTCATGCTTTTATATAGGTTTTATTGATGGTTTATGATGGGTGTTAACTATCATCAACACCTTGCACCTTTCCACAAAGGGATTCGTTAGGAGTGGCCTAACGTCTAGGTCGCCTACTGGGGGCGGGGTCAAATTTTCATCGATGAAGTCCAACACCGGCCTTATCTCCGCAATGATGGTATTCATCTTGTCCCGAGTGGCTGCAGTCGCAACTCATAGTCTTCATATTGGGTCTAGGAGTTGGTGTGGACCGCTGCAGGTGCCAAAATAGTATGTTGAACATGCTCTTCTACAAAGCAAAGTGGCTACTACCAAATCGACATACTCTCAAGTTCATCGGCAACCTTCATATGTGCCTATGGTGCTTCGTCCCTATCCTTTGTTAGAAGATCTATTGCCTCCATGGCTTGCAAGAGCCGTGTTGCCAGTCCTATGTCAACAAGGGCTACGTTACCATGTCGTGCTTAAAAGAAAGGAATTATAGAACAAGACCCAAGGACTTACCATTTCTCTCTTCAGCAATGGCGGTAAGCTCTGTCCTAACTTTGCCTAGCTCAGCCTCGGTGGTATTGAGCTGGCTGGTCAAGGAGAGATTCTTCAAACCCAACCGCTCCATATGTGACCGCATCCTCTTGTTGTCTTCATGGGCTCTGGCTCAGTACCGACGACCGTAGCATCTTGTTCTTCTCGAGGGTGGGAGCAACTCGCTCCACTTGTCGCCGTCGATGCTGGGTAGTTTTCATCATCTCTCGCAATTGAGCCAATTACATATCAGCATGCATGAGAAACAAATAACGACACAAGACTAACTCACTTGTATTTGGCTGTTCACCGATGCAAGAGTGGCTTGGAGGCCCCTCATTTGTGGGACGCATCTTCCTCCACTACATCGACTCGATCCCCTCGCTTCAGAAAGTTTCACGACACATGAGGAGGGGCATCCCATGGTTGCGGCGGCACCAGGGTGATTTCTTTATCCCCTTGGGAGCTTTCCCCAAGGGTCCTACCCTCTCTTCTCGCTGGGGGCGGATTGGCGTGCCATTGCTCATCCCTAGTGGGGGCACTAGAGGACTGGACACTAGTTCTGCTCCAGCGCTCAGGCCTTCGCTAGTGGGGACGCTTGGGGACTAGACACTCACTCTACGTAAGCACCCAATCCCAGCATCCCGATGTCTTCCGCGGGCTCTGTAGCCCGTGAACTTCTAGTGCCGTTGTTGGTGGACGTCTCCTCCACCCTAGCCACCCTGGCCGACTGCTCTCTAATCACGCCCTCGGTGTTGGTGGGGGCAGCGGGCGGCATCATGCCATGGCACCGCTCTTTAGCGTTGGCCGGATATAATGGTTCAGTCGATGCGTAGCTGTTCCAAGAAGACTGTTTGTCAGAAACTTTAAGGCTCACAGAAATTGCAACAAGTTTATGAAAGTACTACTTACACGTTTGACCACCTGATGGTGCGCTTAATTTTCCACGGACGCTGGGGTCACCCGTGCCAATGGTCGGCATAGTTGTCTTCTCAAATCTTGGGGCACCAAGCTCGCCCCCTAGGTCTCCATGCCTATGGATATGTTTTCCCCAACCCGGGCTTCATGCTTGGGCTCGGGGACTTTGCTTTCACTCCGGCCGACAGGATTGTGTGCCTGCTGACTAGGGCTCTTTCTCTACCCAGCGCTCCTCACCGACTAGTACCTTTGGTCACCAAAGGAGGGGGCACAAAGGCTGCTTTGCAAGCAGCCCTCGTGGCCAGAGTCTCTCCATCTTCCTCCTCATCGTCATCGCTGTCGGACTCTACCCAACCGATGTAGTTTCGCTGCTTGCGAGGTGGAGAGTCCTAGATGCTTATCCCGCCCTCCTTGCGGGGCGGTGTTGCGGCACTCTTCTTCCTCTTCTTACTGGCTGGCTTCTCATGGATCAGCTATTGGCCGCTCCACAAATTGCGTTGGTCTAGTGTGGCTTCAGGACTAGGTGTGTTTTCTTCACCTTCGTCTACGGGGTCAGATGGCTCACCACCGCCCATCACTGCAGCAATCTTTGCTCCTCCTCACGGCCATTTGTTGCTCTCGATCGCTGGTTGGCCAAGTCCCATCCGTCACCTTGGACACATAAATGTCCCGATCCTGAGGCAAACAGACAGTTCAAGATTTGACACATACATCATAGAAAAGAAGAAACACTGGCTAAGCCAATCGGAGTTTATTACATGTTGACATTTCTTAGCGTTGCTACTAAGAACAGAGTTTTAAATCTAGTCCCCAGCGATAGCGCCATAAATGCTTGTTGGTATTTATTAACTTTGTCACTTGTTTTAAGTAGTCACATATTATAAACCTATATCTCCTAACATTACTTTACTAGGTCGTCATCCCTAGTGATGATGCCAGAGATGCTTCTAGGTACTACATAGCATTACTACTAGAATAATACTAAGTAGTTCTTTATTAATTTATGTGACTAGGAAGAATAGATATGAATATATGAAAGGAATCTGCAAGTGCATAGATAATTATACCATTGTAGCACTTCACTCGGGAGTATTTTAGGTATTGTTATTTATATTTTTACTGCAGGGATGGTCTAGCATGGATATGTATTGATAACTTATACTATTGATGGAGAAATAAACCATAACCAATGTTCTACTCATAACAGGGGTAAGTCATAGGATAAGATATATATATGATAAGTATTGATCAATGATAATGATAAATCACTCAGAGTACTCCTTTCTATGGCATTAGCATGGTAGGTAGAATATTAGAGGAATAATTCCTAAGTCATTCTTAATTACAAGTCAAAGCATACATTGATTAGTGCAATTATACCTAGTAGTTATTGCTAAGATCATCTTCATATCTACACATAAGGGATATTACTATGTAAGATTAAGAACAAAGCTTGTTCTTCCTTCGTAACCAAACCCTACGTGCGCCTATATTCGGGGAGTGGGCTATAAAGGACTCAACGGGAGTGTCACATCCGCGATCTACCACATGACCCAAAATATAGGGAGTATCCGTAGGTAAACAATGTATAAGCACCACGCTTACACAATATCGGCCACTCACCCATGGTACCTTAGAGTGAGTGCTATACGAACTTATGCATGAACACGACGAACATTATAATGAAGAACATGAATAAGATGAATACTAATATTGTCATAACAATTGTATCTAGCATATAAAAATAATAGAGGTACAAAAGAGAGGGGGTACAAAGATTATACCAAACCACGCTCTTGACACCATCGGGAATCCAAGCGAAGCCTGCTTGCCTCCCTCTAGACCTAGCCTAACTAGCTATGCCCTAGAATATGGTAGAGCTCTAAGGATGATTAGGGTTTCTGTCTTCTCAAATGACTTGATGACTGGAGTTATGGGGGTGGCAGGGGCTGGTATATATAGCCTAGAGCATCCACCATGAGCCCTTGCATCAAACCTACTTAAAGGACAGCGTAGATGCAACCTAGGAGGCGGTGAAGAACCGATATTCGAAGGAGGGGCTGACATGTGGGCCTAGGGGGTCGGGCGGCCTGCAGGTGGGGCCACCTGGTAGCCTCTGCCCCTCTACCTTGGCGTGGAGTCCTCTTGAGTCTTCTAGAGTCTTCTGGTGTTCGTTTTACTGTGGATAAGCATGATTAAATCTGACATGTAGGTCTACCTTGATGGTTTTCTGAATAAACCCTGTAGAAAATATAGATTCACCAAAACCCATGGAATTTGTTAGTTTAAGCCCCTAGACCTTCATTGGTGATTATATTTATGCCCTTATACATGTTATTTTGATGGTTTATAATGGTTGTTAACTACTGTCAACATTACCTTTGGACACGGATTCCCCAAACTATATGGTGTCTGTCGCACCTTAGTTTTCATCTTTGCATCAGATGCGAACAGCTTCTAGGCGCGGATGGCGATTTCACTCCTTTCTAGCCTCTCGAGCGCCTCCCGAATGAAGTATTCATCATAAAACTCATATGCGGGGTGGCACCTCTCCTTGTAGGGCTGGATCCAGCGCACGATGAAGTTGACAATCACACCGACTCCATTGATGTCAGTACGAGCCAAGATATCCAGCAGCTTCTCCACCTGGTGCATCTCCTCACTACTCGGCCTCATCGTCCAGTTGACATTTGACCCCACCATGGTGTCAATGTCAGTCGAGTGGCTGTCCTCAGCATTTTCTATGTAGAACCAGCGCATGTTCTAGTACTTCACCAATGAATTTAATGGAACCACCTTGTACTGATGGGCCATTCCATCACGCAACACCAGATAAACTCCACCAACAACTTTTGGGGCCCCATGCCCGGAGAAGGGTTTGAGTTGGAAGAAATGACGTAAGTGATCGAAGTGTGGATCTATGCCAAGATTGCTTCGCATAGATTGATGAAAATGGCTATATGGAGGATGCTATTGGGGGTGAGATGGCAGAGAAGAATGTTGTAATATTGAAGCAGATCATGTAAGAATGGATGTACCGGCAGCCCAAATCCCTGATAAAAGAAGGATTCAAAAACCACAATTTCACCATCATGGGGGTTTGGGAAACACTGGCCTGCTACTGGGCACCACCCAATGGTTGCTTGGTCCGGTAGGACACCGTCGATGACCATCTGCTCTAGATCTGATTGGCCATGGGTCGACGCCACCCATTCCTTGCTCTGCGGGTTCTCCTTGCATGCGTGCCTCTTCGCCATGGCTCGGCTTGGATCTAGATCTGGGTGGCGGCGGTTTTTTGGTTCCGCTCTAAGAGCAGATGTTGATGGTAGATAACAAACATTATAAATCATCAATATAACATGTATAAGGGCATAAATATAATCACCAACACAGGTTTAGAAGTTTAAACTAACAAATTCCATGAGTTTTGGTGAATCTGTATTTTCTGCTGGATTTATCTAGAAAACTGGTAAGGTGGACCTAGATGTTAGAATTAATCACGCTTAATCATCGCATAAATAGCTTTAGAAGGTTCTAGAGGACACTAGAGGACACCACAGCGAAGCGGAGGGCGAGGGGCCACCAGGTGGGACTGTGCAGGCTGGCCAGTCTAGGGCCCCACCTGTCAGCCTCCGTCTCATTATGTCGGTTCTCCACCGCCTCCTAGATTGCATTTACGCCGTTTATTCAATTTGGTTTGATCCAAGGGCTCAAGATTGATGCTGCAGCCTATATATATCAGCCCCTGCCACCCCCCATATCATCAAGAATCAAACCCTGATCAAGTCATTTTAGAAGACAGAAACCCTAATCATCCTCAGAGCTTCACCATATTCTAGGGCATAGCTAGCTAGGCTAGGTCTAGAGGGAGGCAAGTGAAAGCTCTAGTTTGGTTTTGATGAATTGATGAAACCCTAAGTGCTAACCTAGTTTATCAAGTGATCATGATATAGGTAGCACACTCCAAGTGGTGAAGCAAATCAAGATCATAACATGATGATGCTGATGCCATGGAGATGATCAAGTGCTCGGACATGGAAAGAAGAGAAAAACAAAAGGCTCAAGGCAAAGGTATAAATTGTAGGAGCCATTTTGTTTTGGTGATCAAGACACTTAGTGAGTGTGATCAAGTTTAGGATTGATAGCCGTACTATTAAGAGGGGTGAAACTCGTATCGGAATGCGGTTATCAAAGTGCCACTAGATGCTCTAACTCATTGCATATGCATTTAGGATCTAGTGGAGTGCTAACACCCTTGAAAATGTTTGTGAAAATATGCTAACACATATGCACAAGGTGATACACTTGGTGGTTGGCACATTTGATCAAGGGTGGTGAAGTTTGGGTGCAAGGGTAAGAAACTCCACCGGTAGAGTGTCCGCCCATAGAATGCGGACAGTCCGACGGTGCCACCGGCGCCCTAGATAGAAAAGACGGAGGTCACTGTAAGTGACCGGACGCTGGTCTCGGTTGGACCAGCGTGTCCGGTCAGGTGTAACAGCAAAGACGCTGGCGTCGGTCAAACGACCGGACGCTGGGTCGCTCTGCGACCGGATGCTGGCAGGGTGCGTCCGGTCAGTGCTGACGTGGGGCACACAGAGGAGACACTGTGTGACCGGACGCTGGCTGTGTCCGGGTCAAGCATGACCGGACGTGTCCGGTCGGGAAAAATCGTGTTTGGAACTTTACTAGAAACGACTAGACGCTAAGGTCCAGCGTCCGGTCACTTTCTAACTGACGCGTCTGGTCAGTAGATGACCGTTGAAATCTGATGAATAGTATTTGAAGCTGGGGACACGTGGCGTGAATCATGTGACCGGACGCTGAGGGCCAGCGTCCGGTCGATCGGATCGGAGCGTCCGGTCACCCCGCGTTGCGCCCAGTGAAGGGGTACAATGGCTCCATTTCATGGGGGCTTCTATTTAAGCCCCATGGCCGGCTCAAGCTCACTCTCTTGGTCATTTTGCATTTACATAGCAACCTTGTGAGCTTAGCCAAAGCCCTCCCACTCATTTCCATCATAGATTAAACATCTTTGTGAGATTGGGAGAGAATCCAAGTGCATTGCTTGAGTGTTTGCATCTAGAGGCACTTGGTGTTCGTGTTTCGCTGTGGATTTCATTTGTTACTCTTGGTGGTTGCCGCCACCTAGACGGCTTGGAGCAACAAGGATCATTGAGCGGAGGGTGGTGATTGTCTTCAGCTCCGATCATGGTGATTGTGAGGGGTTCTTGACCTTTCCCGGCAGAGCGCCAAAAGGTACTCTAGTGGATTGCTCATGGCTTATGTGATCCTCATCTTGTGTTGGTTGTGCGGCACCCTATTGAGGGTTTGGCGTGTGAAGCCAATTAGCACGTGAACCTCCAAGTGAGTGAATCGCCACAACGAGGACTAGCTTGCCGGCAAGCAAGTGAACCTCGGTAAAAAATCATTGTGTTCATCATTGATTCCGAGGTGATTGGTCTTCATTGTTATTCATCCTTGTGATTGATTGGTTCCTTCATCTACATGGCGGTATAACTTTCTTGATCACTCTCTTTACATTACCGCAAACTAGTTGTCAAGCTCTTTAGCGTAGTTAGTTGTGAGAGCTTGCTTGGTTGGTTGCTGTGGCTCTTTAGTTAGCTTTTGAGAGCACACTAACATAGGGTAGTGTTATAGCTATTGTGTGATTAGATACTATCGAAACTAGAATTGCGGTAGGCGGCTTGCATTTTAAGTAGGCTAGCGCAACACTTGCTTCACCTCATAATTGTCTAACCATTTTGTTAAGTGTTGTTGTAGAAATTTTATTAGGCTATTCACCCCCCCCTCTAGCCATTAGGACCTTTCAAGTGGTATCGGAGCCGAGGTCACCGTTATTTGAGGCTTAACAACCTTTGGTGTTAAAATGGCTCAAATCAACAACACCAAGAAGCCACCCCAATTTGATGGCTCAAATTATCCCTATTGGAAGGCTAAGATGACAACATATATCAAGTCAATCAATAGAAAGATTTGGAAGGTGGTAGAAATAAAAATTGAGATAGAAGATGAAGACGCTTCCACCGCCGTCGAAGAATTGCTACTCCAAAACAATGACATTGCTCTTAGTGCCATCCATGATGCTTTGGATGAGAGAACATTTGAGCAAATCAAGAACATTGAGAGAGCTCATGAGGCATGGAAGAAATTGGAAGAATCATTTGAGGGCACCAAGGCAATCAAGGGTGCAAAGGCATACATTCTCAAGGATAAATTTGCTAGTTTCAAGATGAAGGAATATGAGAGTGTGCCGAACATGTTCCATTGGATGGAAGTGATTGTAAATGATCTCAAGGCACTTGGTGAGAAGATAGAGGACAAGGAATTCTTAAATAAGTTCTTGAGATGCTTACCCTCAAGATTTGGTACATTGGTCACTATTCTAGTGAGGTCCGGTTTGGATACAATGACACCAAATCAAATCTTGGGAGATATCATGACCAATGATGCTTATAGAGATGATGATGAGAAGGAAGAAAAGAGGGAGAAGAAAGATGAGAAGAAGGATGACAAGAAGAAGAGCGTGGCATTCAAAGCCACATCATCCAAGGGAAAAGCCAAGCAAGAAACATTAAGTGAAGATGATGATTCATGGGATGATGATGACGATGAGAAGATGGCTCTCTTTGTCAAGAGATTTGGCAAGTTCATAGTGAAGAAGGGCTACCATGCAAGAAGAAAGAAGTCTTCATCCAAGAACAAAGGTGAGTCAAGAAGGTGCTTCAAGTGTGGAAGCAAAGATCATCTTGTTGCCCAATGTCCATACAATAGTGACAATGATGATGACAATAAGAAGAACAAGAAGGACAAGAAGGAGAAGAAGGAGAAGAAGGACAAGATGGGCTACAAGAAGAAGGGTGGTTCATATGTAGTCACTTGGGATAGTGATGCCTCCTCAAGTGATGATGATGATAGTGATGATGACAAGACCACCAAGAAGAAGGTGTTTGCAAGCATTGCAATCAATGAGAAGCCTTCTCTCTTCGAATCTCCATCATGCTTCATGGCTAAGGCCACTAAGGTACAATCTTGTGATGATGAAAGTGATGAAGAACATGATGATGAAAATGAACATGAAAATGAAAATGATAGTGATAATGATAATGATGAACCTACTAAGGATGAATTATTTGACATGCTAGAAGATGCTAGAGAACACTTTGACATCAAGAGAAGGAAATGCAAAAGTTTGCATAAGGAAATAAAAGCCCTTAAGCAAGCTTTTGATGATCTCAATGCATCTCATGAGAGGCTAGAGGATGCCCATGAGAAGCTCGGCAAGGCTCATAAGAAGCTCAAAAAAGCTCATTTCTCTTTGCTTGATGAGCAAACTAAAAAGAAGCATGTTGAAACTTTCAATGTAGGTTTAACTTGTGATATAATTGATGAATCATCATCTATGCCTATCATTGTTGCTCCTACTAACCCTTCTTATAGTACTTCCACATCCACCTCATCTAGTAGTGATGGTCTCACTTGTGATACCTCACTAGTGGTTGAGAATGAGAACCTCAAGGAGGTAACTAAGCTCACTCACACCTTAGCTAAGGCTTATGGTGGTGAGGACCGCTTGCTTATGTGCTTGGGTAGCCAAAGAGCATCTCTCTACAAAGAGGGATTGGGCTATACCCCCAAGAAAGGCAAAATGACCTTTGCTCCTCACAAGACTAGTTTTGTGAAGAACAATGGTCGGTTTTGCACTAGTTGCAAGCAAGTTGGTCATAAAGAGCAAGAATGCACCAACAAAAGCAAAAATGCTAATGTATCCTCCATTAAGCTTAATTCTTCCTATATGCTTATTAAGGGTAGAAATTGTGTAAAGGCTAAGTTCATTGGCGAACCATGGATGGGCTCAAAGAAGAAAGCCATTTGGGTGCCAAAGAGCCTAGTAACTAACCTTCAAGGACCCAAGAAAGTTTGGGTACCTAAAAAGAATTGATCTTCTTTTGTAGGTCAATTATAAAGCCGGAGGAAGGCATTGGGTTCTTGATAGTGGGTGCACTCAACACATGACCGGTGATGCAAGAATGTTCAACTCAATCAACACCAATGGTAATGATGGATATGATAGTATCACATTTGGTGACAATGGTAAAGGCAAGGTCAAAGAGCTTGGTAAGATTGAAATATCCAATGACATGAGCATATCCAATGTGTTGCTAGTAGAGAGCTTGAATTTCAATTTGCTATCCGTGGCTCAATTATGTGATCTTAGATTTAAGTGCATGTTTGGGGTAGATGATGTAGAAATCATAAGTGTAGATGGCTCCAATTTGATCTTCAAAGGCTTTAGATATGAGAATCTATACTTGGTTGATTTCAATGCTAGTGAAGCTAGATTGTCTACATGCTTATTCACTAAGTCAAGTATGGGCTGGTTATGGCATAGAAGGCTTGGTCATGTTGGAATGAAACAATTGAATAGATTGGTTAAGCATGACTTAGTTAAAGGCTTGAAAGATGTTGTGTTTGAAAAGGATAAACTTTGTAGCTCTTGTCAAGCCGGCAAACAAGTTGGAAACACCCATCCTATGAAAAGCATGATGAGCACTAGTAAAGCATTTGAGTTATTGCACATGGATTTGTTTGGGCCAACACAATACACTAGCATTGGTGGTAACAAATATGGCTTTGTGATAGTGGATGATTACACTAGATACACATGGGTATTCTTTCTAGTGGACAAAAGTGATGTGTTTGCAACATTCAAATCATTTGTCAAGGGCATTCACAATGAGTTTAAAACAACTATCAAGAGAGTTAGAAGTGACAATGGTAGTGAGTTCAAGAACACTAGAATTGATGAGCTATGTGATGAATTTGGAATTAGACATCAATTCTCGGCCAAGTACACTCCACAATCAAATGGCCTTGTTGAGAGCAAGAATAGAACACTCATTGATATGGCAAGGTCTATGCTTAGTGAGTACAATGTGAGTCAATCTTTTTAGGCTGAAGCTATCAACACGGCTTGCTATTGTAGCAATCGCCTCTATTGTCACTCATTTAAAGAGAAGACACCATATGAGCTCTTGAATGGTAGAAAGCCCAACATTACATATTTTCGGGTATTTGGTTGCAAATGCTATATCTTGAAGAAAGGCACTAGATTGGACAAGTTTGACTAGAAATGTAATGAAGGATTTCTACTTGGATACTCCACTACAAGCAAAGCATATAGAGTTTGGAATTTGGATAGTGGTACTCTTGAGGAAGTTCATGATGTTGAATTTGATGAAACCAAGGGTTCACAAGAAGAGAATGAGAACTTGGAAGATGTTAGAGGCATTCAACTTTCAAATGCCATGAAGAACATGGATATTGGTGAATTGAGGCCTAGGCAAGTGAATGATGATGAAGATGATCAAGTGCAAGTGCTCTCTAACTCATATGTGCAAGATGATACACATCAAGCTAGTGCAAGTGACTCTCATGACAATGAACAAGATCAAGTGGCTAGTACATCATCTCAACCCAATGATCAAGCAAGTGCAAGCAATCAAGTTCCAATCCTCCAACCAACCAATATTGCAAGAGATCATCCATTGGATACTATCATTGGTGATATTACTAGAGGTGTACAAACAAGATCAAGATTGGCTTCATTTTGTGAGCATTTCTCTTTTGTGTCATCCATTGAACCAAAGAAGATAGATGAAGCATTGAAGGATGTTGATTGGGTGAATGCTATGCATGAAGAATTGAATAACTTCACAAGAAATCAAGTATGGGAATTAGTAGAGAGACCAAAGGGACACAATGTGATTGGAACCAAATGGGTCTTTAGAAACAAGCAAGATCAAGATGGGATAGTAGTAAGGAACAAAGCAAGATTGGTAGCACAAGGCTATACACAAATTGAAGGTCTTGAGTTTGGAGAAACATATGCCCCGGTTGCTAGATTTGAAGCAATTAGAATCTTGCTAGTCTATGCTTGTGCCCACAACATCAAGCTCTATCAAATGGATGTTAAGAGTGCATTTCTCAATGGTTACATCAATGAAGAAGTATATGTTGAGCATCCTCCCGGTTTTGAAGATGACAAGAAGCCCAACCATGTGTACAAGTTGAAGAAGGCATTGTATGGCTTGAAGCAAGCACCTAGAGCATGGTATGAAAGATTGAGGGACTTCCTACTCTCTAAAGGGTTCATGATGGGCAAGGTTGACACCACTCTTTTCATCAAGAAGATTGGAAAAGATCTATTTGTATTGTAAATCTATGTTGATGACATCATATTTGGATCAACCAATCAAGATTTTTGTGATGAGTTTGGAAAGATGATGGCTAATGAGTTTGAGATGTCCATGATTGGAGAGTTGAGTTACTTCCTTGGTCTTCAAATCAAGCAATTGAAGAATGGTACTTTTGTGAGTCAAGGCAAGTATATCAAGGACATGATCAAGAAGTTTGGCATGAGTGATAGCAAAGTCATTAGCACCCCAATGGGAACCAATGGCAACTTAGATAGTGATGCAAGTAGAAATATGGTGGATCAAAAGTTGTATCGGTCTATGATTGGAAGTCTACTCTATGTGACCGCATCAAGGCCGGATGTCATGTTTAGTGTATGCATGTGTGCAAGATTTCAAGCCTCACCAAAAGAAAGTCATTTGAAGGCTACAAAGAGAATATTGAGGCACTTGAAGTATACACCAAATGTTGGTTTGTGGTATCCCAAAGGAGCAAAGTTTGAGCTAGTTGGTTACTCCGACTCGGATTATGAGGGATGCAAGGTTGAAAGGAAGAGCACTTTGGGCACATGTCAATTGTTGGGAAGATCACTTGTTTCATGGTCATCAAAGAAGCAAAATAGTGTTGCATTATCAACCGCCGAAGCCGAATACATATCCGCCGGTAGTTGTTGTGCACAAATACTTTGGATGAAGGCCACATTGAGTGACTTTGGAATCAAGTTCAAGAAAGTGACATTGCTATGTGACAATGAGAGTGCTATTAAGCTAACAAACAATCCGGTTCAACATGCAAGAACAAAGCACATTGATGTCCGCCACTATTTCATAAGAGATCACCAACAAAAAGGGGACATTTGCATTGAGAGTGTAGGCACCGAAGATCAACTTGCCGATATATTCACCAAGCCATTGGATGAGAAAAGGTTTTGCAAGCTAAGGAATGAGTTGAACATATTGGATTTCTCAAATATGTGTTGATGCACCCCCACTTATATGACATGCCTCTCCTTCGAGCAATCCAAGGTAAAAGTTGATTGGCATGGCATACATCCTTGCTAAGGACATGTTTAGTGCATCTAGTCATCTCTCCATTTTATTAGGCTCATTCATGAAAACCAAATGAATTTGATGTTTATATGGTATCACTATTGCTTCTATGCTTGACTTGATCTAGTGATAGCATATGACATGTTTGTGGGCTTATAAACCTAGTGTTTAATGTAGAAAATGAGCTCTAAGTGTTTAACTCAACATGGTACAAGATAACCCTTATTAGGAGGTGTGAAGAAGCTTGTCCTTGGATCAAACCGAGTTAAATATCTTTGGCAAATATTCTAGTTTGAACCAAATTTGGGAATATAATCCTCACCCCATTGATTGACATTGATAATCTCAACCTATCCACCTTTTAAACCTTTATGGTCATTGATGGCAAAGGGGGAGAGAAACAAAGATATAAGTGATAGGGGGAGAAATAACAAAGAAATTAGTACATGGGAGAGAAACAAAAGATATTAGTGATATTAGTGTACTAAGATTGTGAAAAGACAACGAAGGGGGAGAACTTGACATAGGGGGAGAGATATGATAAAGGAAAGGAATCAATTAATATTTTGAGCACACAAGTAGGGGGAGCAAGCTCATGAACTTGTATGGTGCAATTGAATGTGCATTTCATATGTTTGCTTGCATGGCACAAGTTTTAAAATTTAAATATCCATGCTTGTGTGGTGTATGCTAGTTATAGGTTTGAATGATGAAATGAAAAACTAGCATGCATAGGGTATCTAATGATTTCATTTCCAAGTGTTATCAAGCTAAACATGATGCTAAGGATGGTATATTGGTGCACTCCGATTGGTATCACGCTTCAAAGGTCCATCTTTTATACCTTAGCATCATTTGGCAGATATTGTCTCCTATATTTCCTATCTAAGCATATGTGCAAGCTTCAATCCAAACTCTTAGCACATATGTAGGGGCAGCAATTGCTACCATATAGGATTCATGAAACTTGTCCATATACTTTTACACATGGTAAATATGCTTGGACAAGCAACATGGATTCAATTGAATTTTAATTCATATCTTTGTATAAGGGTTGTCATCAATTACCAAAAAGGGGGAGATTGAAAGCTCTAGTTTGGTTTTGATGAATTGATGAAACCCTAAGTGCTAACCTAGTTTATCAAGTGATCATGATATAGGTAGCACACTCCAAGTGGTGAAGCAAATGAAGATCATAACATGATGATGGTCATGCCATGGTGATGATCAAGTGCTCGGACTTGGAAAGAAGAAAGAGAAAAAACAAAAGGCTCAAGGCAAAGGTATAAATTGTAGGAGCCATTTTGTTTTGGTGATCAAGACACTTAGTGAGTGTGATCACATTTAGGATCGATAGTCGTACTATTAAGAGGGGTGAAACTCGTATCGGAATGCGGTTATCAAAGTGCCACTAGATGCTCTAACTCATTGCATATGCATTTAGGATCTAGTGGAGTGCTAACACCCTTGAAAATGTTTGTGAAAATATGCTAACACATGTGCACAAGGTGATACACTTGGTGGTTTGAACATTTGATCAAGGGTGGTGAAGTTTGGGTGCAAGGGTAAGAAACTCCACCGGCAGAGTGTCTGCCCATAGAGTGCGGATAGTTTGATGGTGCCACCGACGCCCTAGACAGAAAAGACGGAGGTCACTGTAAGTGACCGGACACTGGTCTCGGTTGGACCGGCGTGTCCGGTCAGGTGTAACAGCAAAGACGCTGGCGTCGGTCAAATGACCGGACGCTGGGTCGCTCTGGGACCGGATGCTAGCAGGGTGCGTCTGGTCAGTGCTGACGTACGCTGACATGGGGCACACAGAGGAGACACTGTGTGACCGGACGCTGGCTGTGTCCGGGTCAAGCATGACCGGACGCGTCCGGTCGGGAAAAATCGCGTTTGGAACCTTACTAGAAACGACTGGACGCTAGGGTCCAGCATCCGGTCACTTTCTAACTGACGCGTCTGGTCAGCAGATGACCATTGAAATCTGATGAACAGTATTTGAAGCTAGGGACACGTGGCATGAATCATGTGACCGGACGCTGAGGGCCAGCGTCCGGTCGATCGGACCGGAGCGTCCGGTCACCCCGCGTTGCGCCCAGTGAAGGGGTACAACGGCTCTATTTCATGGGGGCTTCTATTTAAGCCCCATGGCCGGCTCAAGCTCACTCTCTTGGTCATTTTGCATTTACATAGCAACCTTGTGAGCTTAGCCAAAGCCCTCCCACTCATTTCCATCATAGATTAAACATCTTTGTGAGATTGGGAGAGAATCCAAGTGCATTGCTTGAGTGTTTGCATCTAGAGGCACTTGGTGTTCGTGTTTCACTGTGGATTTCATTTGTTACTCTTGGTGGTTGCCGCCACCTAGACGGCTTGGAGCAACAAGGATCGTTGAGCGGAGGGTGGTGATTGTCTTCAGCTCCGATCATGGTGATTGTGAGGGGTTCTTGACCTTTCCCTGACGGAGCGCCAAAAGGTACTCTAGTGGATTGCTCGTGGCTTGTGTGATCCTCATCTTCTGTTGGTTGTGCGGCACCCTATTGAGGGTTTGGCATGTGAAGCCAATTAGCACGTGAACCTCTAAGTGAGTGAATCGCCACAATAAGGACTAGCTTGCCGGCAAGCAAGTGAACCTCGGTAAAAAATCATTGTGTTCATCATTGATTCCGAGGTGATTGGTCTTCATTGTTATTCATCCTTGTGATTGATTGGTTCCTTCATCTACATGGCGGTATAACTTTCTTGATCACTCTCTTTACATTACCGCAAACTAGTTGTTAAGCTCTTTAGCGTAGTTAGTTGTGAGAGCTTTCTTGCTTGGTTGGTGTGGCTCTTTAGTTAGCTTTTGAGAGCACACTAACATAGGGTAGTGTTATAGCTATTGTGTGATTAGATACTATCAAAACTAGAATTGCGGTAGGCGGCTTGCATTTTAAGTAGGCTAGCGCAACACTTGCTTCGCCTCATAATTGTCTAACCATTTTGTTAAGTGTTGTTGTAGAAATTTTATTAGGCTATTCACCCCCCTCTAGCCATTAGGATCTTTCAGCAAGCTTCGCTTGGATTCCTGATCATGTCAAGAGCGTGATTTGGTATAGCTTTTGTACCCCCTCTCTTTTATAACTCTCATTACTTTAATATGTTTGCTACAATCGTTATGACATTGTTCTTCATATCATTCATGTTCCTAGTTATCATGTTCATCATCTACTTTGATTATATACTTAGTATAGTTAGATTATCATCATGTTCAAACATAAGTTCGTATAGCGCTCACTTTAAGGTATCAGGGGTGAGTAGTCGACATTGTGTAAGCATGGTGCTTATACATTGTTTACCTGCGAATGCACCCTATATTCCAGGCCATGTGGTAGATCATGGATATGATACTCCTGTTGAGTCCTTTGTAGTCCACTCTTCAAATATAGGACAAGTAGGTTCTAGTTACGAAGGAAGACAAACTCAGTTCTTAATCTTCCTTTGTAATATTCCTTATGTGTAGATATGAAGTTGATGTTAACCATGATTACTAAGTGTAATTGCACTAATCATAGTATGCTTTGACTTGTGATTAAGAATGACTTAGAAATTATTCCTCTAATATTCTACTTAGTCATGCTAATGCCATAGAAAGGAGTACTCTGAGTGATCAATGATTAGTTATTATTTACCATTCATATATATTTATCTCTTGAATTATCGTTGTTATAAGTAAAAGTTGGTTATTGTTAGTCTCTCCATCATGTGTATAAGTTATTAATATATTCCAAGTGCCCATCCTTCCCTGTGGTAAAAATATAAATAACAATACCTAGAATATTCCTGGGTGAAGTGCTACAATGGTATATTATCTGTGCATTTGAAGATTCCTTTCATTCATATATATTCTTTCTAGTCGCATGAAATACTAAAGTACTTCTTAGTGTCATTCTAGAAGTGGCACTAGGTAGTACCAACAAGCATTTCTGGCACCATCGCTAGGGATAATAACTTAGTAAAAGTAATGCTAAGAAATGTCTACAACATTAGGTGACTACTTAAACAAGTGACAAGTTAATAAATACCAACAAGCACTTCTAGCGCCGTTGCCGGGAAGGTAGCTAGGCAAGAAGAAAATATTGATAAACTTATACCTATTGATGTGATCGAGATAACCATTGACCTCTGCTCAAACAGGCTTACCCTTATTTTGTCTACTTTTGTATCTTATGTAGGGTAATGTATGACCGGTTTTGACCTTCCGACAAACTATATTGAAGATCCAAAAGCATTAATCAGGAGAACAAGAGCCAAACTCAAGAAAGTCTCAGCTTTAGAATCGAAAGACAACCAGACCAGGCGGAGCTTAACACTAGTTTTTGAAGCCATGGCTGACAAGACTCTCCATAAGTTATCTGCTCTAACTATGGCCGACATCCATACTGGACCAACAGTCAATGTGGGAGACAATGGATTTGAGCTCAAGCCAGCTCTCATCAAGGGAAAGGCACATGAAGATGCAAGTGCGCATCTCCAATACTTCCTGGAGATCTGTAGCACTTTCACCATCAAAGAAGTGACCAGAGACATCATACTACTTTGCCTCTTCCTATTCTCACTCTTGGGAAGGTGAAGCAATGGTTCTACGCTAACAAAGATAGAAACACTACATGGGATAACTGCTCCACTACCTTCCTAATGAAGTTCTTCCCAACAGACAAGACCAATGCTCTCTGTGGGAGAATTTCAAGCTTGGGGGTCCGTGTCGTCCTGCGCGCACACGTCCTCTCTCTTGCACTCAACACGCGTTCGCTTTCTGTTTTCTCCACACGGGCCATTAATTGGGCTGATTTACCTGGGCCGTTCACTTCCTTCTTAAAGAAGGCAGCAACAGGCGATGTAGTTATTTTATCACCATTAATTATACCACAATGATAGGTTGGTGGTCAAGTGCTAACTTGATTTTGATCTCATTTCTCTAGAGCTAATTTTGACTTAATTTCTTTGACCCTGCTACAAGATTCATTCTTTATCTTCTAGCAAGCTCAGGGACTAAGTGTGTACACTTCACCTTACGGTGACTGTACTTATTTATTTTTTAGTTAATCATTCTCAACTAAGCTGGGGACTAGTTGCATTCTCAGCTAAGTTGGGGACTCACTGCATTTTTTGTTCCAAACTTGAAATTTTCTAGTTTTTTATCCTACCACTAGGTGCATTCTTCACCTACTGTCAGGCTCGGGGACTATAGTGTGTACACTGTACCTTGCGGTGAATGCATAGATTTTGTTTGCAGTAATAAGAGCTCGCACTGACTAAGTCATTGTTGATATTTATTTGCCCCTATTTCTCTCAGATGACTAAGTCATAGGGGATATTCATCTAACTTCACCAAAGGCACCTAAGTGTGTACACTTCATCTAAGATGAAGAATTTTAAAAAAAATGAGCTCCTTAAATCCTATTGGTGAGCCTTACTTGGCTAAGTTCAAGGTCTGTTGTCCAGTTAAACTGGTCGGCAAATATTTTTACTGGTCGACTGATCAGTTAAACTGATCGGCGTCCATTTCAACAGGTCTGGCAACTAGTTAAACTGGTCGGCTTTGATTTTCACCACTCAGGTCACCAGTTAAACTGGTCGACTTTGATTTTCACTACCCAAGTCGTCAGTTAAACTGATCGGCTTCATGTTGGACTTCTCGGACTTGATCAAGACGGCGTCACCAAGCAGATAGAAGGTGCTCAGGGACTAGCTATGGGGGTTCAACCCTAGGTACCCATGGAGCAAGACACGGGCCGCACCGCAAGGGACGGTCTAGCCCACAAGATGAAGACTTGTGACTCATAGCACTGCTCGGCGCATGCCGCAAGGCACCCTGGCGATATCCTAAAGATAGCATAGGATCTCCAAGGATATATTAATTGTTAGATTCCCTGTAAAGATTATCTCTTACCCGATTAGACTTAGACCTAATCGGCGTGTAACCCTACTCCCAGGCTATGTAAGCTAGGTAGGGGACCCCCCCAAAACACATTCAATCATTAGGATAGCCAATACAAACCAATAGGACACAAGACTAGGGTTTTACGTTACATTTATGGCCTGAACCTGTCTAAACTTGTGTCTCTATTTGCCTCTCGTTCCAATTCATGCACACCCCTCCGTACAATCTACCATCGTGGGCATATCCCTCGGTGGACTGCCGAAGATATTTTGTCGACAACCACTCCCTTGAGAACGCAAGAACACCTTCCACTCACTCCCTTGCTTGAAGATTGATCAAAAGTGAGATTAGGGAGAAATCTAGTGCATTTTCTTAGAGTTTGTATCTAGTGATACTAGTTTATCGTTGTGTTTGCAGATTTCTTATTACTATTGGTGGTTACCGCCACCTAGACGACTTGAATCATTGAGGATTGTTGAGCAACTTGTTAGTGATTGTGGGGTGGCTTCGATCAATTGATTTATGAGGGGTACTATGCTGACCGCATGGGAGATCATGAAGAGCAACTCTAGTGGAATGTTTGAGGCTAGTTGGAGTGCTCTTGGTTGATTGATTTCTTGCGGCACCTAACATTGAGTGTCAAGATTCAGAGCTTGCTTAGCACGCAAAGACCTTGAGACTTGCCTCAACAAGGACTTAGGTTGTCGGCAAGCAACTAGGCCTTGGGGAAAATCTTTTGTCATCTCTTGCCTTGTTGGTTTGCATAGTACACTTGTGCTTTACATATGAGCACTTTGCTTGTGTAGTTGTTGCTTAGTCATGTTGATCTCTAGTAGTAATTGTAGCATTAGTGGAGTAGAGTAGCTAGTTTAGTTGTTTTACTAGTTTATCTCAACTAGAGTAGTTGCTAGCCTTGTGTGGTTGGGTGCTTTAGTAGTAGTGCTAGCCTTGCTAGTAGATTTAGGAGGCTTGCTTTGGTGTATTAGCAACAATGGCGCTCTAGGGTTATGACAATGCACGGTCTCCCTCCTACCAACATATCACTATGTCATTAGGACTATGACAACAACCCTCCCATGCCTATTACTACATCATCAGGACTATTACAACAACCCTCCCCTCATATTTATGAGGAGATCGGGTTACAAGACTGAAAGGTCCTAATGGCTAGAGGGGGTGAATAGCCTAATAAAAACTTCTACAAAATACTAGAGCAAAGTGTTAGACAAATATGAAGCGAAGCTTTTTCCTCTAGCTCTACTTAAAATTGCAAGCCACCTACACCAACAATTCTAGTTGCTATGATCACTAGGCACACAAGAGAGGCTAAGTCACTACTAGATAAACTAGTAAGCTAGCTAGCTAAACAAGTTAACTACAACTACACTTGTTACACTAGCTAGCTACTCAAGCTACCACTACTAAAAGTATATGAGAAAGTAAATGCAACAGAGTGGTAGGGAGTGTGATACCGACCGAGGCAAGAGATGATCAACAAGAATACCAAGTGAATACCGAGAGAAATCCAATACACAATTGACACAGGATTTTTCTCCCAAGGTTCACGTGCTTGTCGGCACACTAGTCCCCGTTGTGTCGACCGTTCACTTGGTAGTTCATGAGCTAATTGGCACCATGCCAAGCCTGAAACATCCTCAATTTTCCTTAAAGGGAAAATCCACAGAATGAATTTTAATATGATAAAACCAAGAACTGATTCCATCATATTATCATATTTCAGTCGATGTCACAGTCATACATCGTAAGATTACAAGAATACGAGATATTACATCACTGGGGAACACACCTATTACAGAGTTAATCTAGCGGAAGACTATCGAGTGAAGGCTCCTCCTTCACGGGTCATCATTAAAGTTGGCATAGTGCAGCGTAGATTCCATCTCTGAACCAAACTTGAGCGTAGGCACGAGACCTCCTAATCCTTCTAAAGTTAGCATCTCTGAGAAGCAGGAAATCTGCACACCGCCAGATGTGTGCAGGCCATGGTCAGCACCGATGAGCTTTAGTGGAAAAGATAAACAAGGGATCTGGCGATCCTAGTATTTGGCTGTGGTTTGCATCCTTAGCGCATGAGAAGTAAATAACATTAGTAATATAATGATAATGATATCCAATTTTTAACACATTCACCACCACACCATCCATATCCATCCGTCAACCATCCATCCCAAACCATCTCCACACCACCACACCATATCTCATCTCACACACTCAAGTCGATAGGCCAACTCTCTCTCGGCCTTGTCTCAACGGCCCACAGCCCCCAAGGCTCATGACCGGAAAAATATCCCAACCCTAGAGGGTGGAGAGAAGGACTCATCTCCTATCTAGTTTAAGCGAAACCCAGTAAAGGTCCATAGCCGACGAGTCGGCATATGTATCGATCGATCAACCAAACACTCTGCAGAGGTTTTACATACCCACAAGATTAGCCATCCTCGGAGCCATGTATCTCCTAGGCATAATTCTGGTTGCTTGCTAGCCTAGAACGATGCCACCCTACCTCTCAGCCCTAGAACATCCCAAGTCTAGTCTGGGATGGCTGATACTGTGAGTCATAGACAGAGCCGGGGCCCTCCGGATGTCAAGAGCTGGGTCCTCAAGGCCTCCTGAAGTCTCGGAAGGGTGTGGGGGGAAAACCGCGTGCCCCGTACCTCCTTGCACACATTCGCCTAGCAGTAGTGGCATCGCTCTACCAAGTAGTCTGACCATCCCGCACCATATAGGGCGAGTGGGATGTAAAGGATTCCCATTGAATCTGAGTACTAGTAAGTCCTTAGGGATTGACCAAGCCAGAATGTCTTCATCAGGGTTTCCATTTTACGTGCCACCACAGCACCTCCACCCCGGGCTCCACCTCTCCGAGGTTTGCACCCAAGGCCACCTCCAATTACCATTTACCCGCCACAGGTATTCCATATCCAAGTGCCCAGGTAGCACCACATGGCAAGACTCGCCCCAGGCTCGTCGTTATTCCAGCTCGGTCGACACAACCCTCACTCTCCATGCACCCAAGACACACGCAGCACGCTCACACACCACCAAGTCCGGCACCCATAGCCAAACCATTCCTAGGGGGTTCACCACCAGCATCACATCCCCGACATAATGCGAAGTGGAGTTAATAATAAGTATAGTGGTGTAATATGCAGGCAAGCAGGCAAGTAAGCATATATAAGCGAGCGAATGCGCAAGGCAAGGTGACGTGGTAGAGTGGGTTGCATCAGGGTAATAATGGCTCAGGTAGTAGCATGCATCAAAGTACTAGCAAAGGAATAATTTATAAAGCGCTAGCAGTTCTAGATATTATGCAATGTCTAATAGGATTCTCTAAAGGAGGGTGTTGCCATGACACCTGCGATGTCGAGGTAGTAGTGGTACAGTTCTCCATTCGTTGGTGTTCCATTAGCGGGGTCACCTCCTCCTGCGTTGACTCCATTCCTCAGTCCTTGTCGTCGTCCACGTTCTCTTGGTCCGATCGTCAGCTACTTCGCGAAGCGACACGCAAGGCAAGAGAGCACCCAACACTTGAAAAGACGACAAGACGCAGGAAAATCCAATAACACCAGCGAGGCAATAAGAGATACATGGCTTAGCCCTCTTGGCGGTAGTCCGATTTCCTCGGGCCAAAGAATCACAAGTGGTGGTTTGCTAAGCACAAGCTTAAGTCATGGCCAAGCCAGTATGGCTTTAGGATAGATGGTTTAAGCCAAAGCTTATCCATAGCAACACCACGGCTCATGATCTTTCGATCCGGTGTCATTGAATTGATGGGGATTGGAAGTCGGGCCCCAAGAAGAAGAACGATGGGGTTCGGCTCTTGTAACCTTATCCCGCAAGTCACAATTGGACACAAGTAGCAAACAAGAATGATTAACACTATTGTAACTTGGCTCCAACGTACTTCGGCTCGCCCGCTATGGTAGAAAGCGGTAGCACAAAGAGATTGCACATCAACGATTCCCCTCGATCCACACGACACAATAACGTCGAGAGCCGAGAAGAGAGTCGCTCAACACGGCAAAAGATGCGGGGGTTAGCTAGGCACGTCCATGTCACGTTCTCAGACACATCTTCGGGAAAGATGGTTTTAGACGGTCGATCGGGTCGACACGCACGGGTCCGAGGTACGACTTAGACCATAGCTTTGCTAACCCAAAGGGAATAGTCCGGTCTTTGATCCAATCGTCATGGGCAAGACAGAATCAAATAGAGCGGGCTAACAGTGCAACAAGAGCAAGAACAACAAGGGACAAGGTCTACTTCTTCCAACATTCACGCCACGATGAAAGACGGGGCATTAGAAGGAAGCGACAAACACCAAGTGCGCAACTACTCGTAGGGTACCCGACTTAGGTGCACTGGCACTAAGACATCTCTAGGGTTCTTAGCGATGCGGTTGTCACCGCAAGAACCATAGAAATGCTATGGTCCAAATGGGTACAACCATACAAGAGCTTAAGCATGAAAGAGAGAAACACGAGATTCACATTCCTTTGATCCACTTGTCATAGCAACGACGAGAATCGAATGAATGAAATCAAAAGGGCAATAAACACCAATCTAGCAAAAGGCTCAATCCACATCTTTACTGGATCGATGGGGATGGAGAACCAAAGAGAGAGAAGAATGGAATCTATACTCTTTCGACCAACTTGTCATGGAACGGACGAAGGTTGGAGAGAAGGGGTACAGTCCCATGACCCAAACCAACTCATAGGGCATCACGACCGTGCAACTAAATGGCACAATGCTATTCCCTTGGTTCGCAGCAGTGCGGTTGTCACCGCTTAGGTCCAAAGGAATGCTATGGTCAAGGTGGTGCAATCATATAAGGTGGCTAGGATAAACACAGGCGAAAAGAGGTAGAGCCCGATGGTCATGGCAAGAGGACTCATGGCCATGAGCTTATCCTACACGAGTTGACATCCATCTTCTACAATCATCATATCCCGACTCATCCACTAAGTTAGGCCACAAAGGGCTCATTGTGTGTGGGTGATATCCGCACCAATGTTTAGTCCACAATGGCCAGGTCCTAGGGCCGAATCGGATTACTAATATTTGTAGTACGTCGGAGACAACTAAAAGTGAGGGAGCGAGATATGCTCACCATTACGGCCACGGTGGGGCGAACCCACTACCGAAATGGTCGAACGAGGTACGATCCCTCGACCGGCTTGAAGGCACGGTCCTTAGGCAAACAAGCACAATCATAAGAACAAGAATCCCGACAACCCAACATAAGAGCTAAGACATGACCACACGAATGGAGTAGCACATATCCATAGCGAGAAAGGTAGATAGATAGACCTGCATAAGGGCATGGTGTAGGCATTTATAGATAGGTAAAGATCGTGTAGAATAAGTGTATGAACGAGTGTAAGAATGAGCAAGGGAGGGATTTTGTCGGCGTCAGGAATGGCATTTGACTGGGTTTCAGCCTTGCGACGAATATGAGGATGGCCAGAGGCTGTTGTAACTTGTCCCAAAGGGTTGCGGCTTCTTGTGGCCAGCTGCTGTAGGACACAGCTAGGGTTGGCGACGAGGGTATTCGGCCAAGGCGTCGGGGCCATTTGCAAGTCTAAAAGAGAGGCAGATCTTGGTCTCGAGTTTTGCGGCACGAACAGCAGGTGGGGACAAGTCCACCGCATAGAGCTTGATTTTAGAAAAATGTGGGAACTGGTTTCACATTTTTCTGAGGTCATATGAATTTGTTATGACTTTCCGAAGATTAAATCCATTTCTGAAAATAATTAGGGCTGATTTATTCAGGGCTGATATGTGTCACACTGTGACTGGTTCATGTGGCATGAAGGGACTTGGAGTGGTGTACCAGCTGGTGAAGTGGTCAGAGAGGTCACCGAAGTGGTCGGAGAGCTCGCCGACGTGGTCGGTGAGATTGCTGAGGTGGTCGAAGTGGTCGCCGAAGTGGTCGGAGAGCTCGCCGACGTGGTCGGAGAGATCGCGGGGGTGGTCGGAGAGCTTGCTGAGTTGGTCAAAGTGGTCGCCATCGTGGTCGGTGAGATTGCCGAAGTCCCCGACGCTGGCGTGGTCTCTTTATCGGCATGACGTCAGCATGGCGCCATCCGAGCTAAACCGTGGCTGACAGGTGGGTCCGGGGTCAAACGGTGTCTGACAGGTGAGGCGCGGTTCATGGTGAACCCGCCTGCGTTGGTCCATAGACCGCAGAGCCGGTCTATGAAGGACTTGGTCCACTTACTCCTTCCCCGTGTTCGGTTCACGTGCACCAAGTGCTCGGACGTGTGGCCGACGAGGGGAAAATTACAATCTTCTTCCCCGTCGTGCTCCCGCTGGTGGTGAGCTCATCAGCGAGCCCCTACAATAGCGCGGGTGTGCAATTAAGGTGGGCAAAAACTTGGCCTGGCCATGGCAGGTGTCCAGGTGAAGTTAACATGGTGGTCGGGTGGCTCTAGTTGGCTGGCCACGGTGAACGGCGGCGTGGGTTCGTCGGCGTGCATGGACAGGGCTGCAGTGGTAGCGAGAGCCCAGTTGGAGGAGCATGTGAGCTCCACGGTGCTTCCACGACCATGGTGAGCAGGTCAAAGGGCTCCGAGAGCTCTCAACGCCTCCGACCACGATGATTGGGGCAAAGCGGAGGCGGTGGCGCTCCGACAAGGTGCGGTGCGGCAACGTAGGGCTCCGGTGGGCTTCATCCTCGGCTAAGGTGAGCGCGGTGTGTCTCTTGTCATGGCGGAGCCAGTCAAGGTGTCAACGTCGCCTTTACCGCGACGTAGAACATGCGGTGGTCTCGCCATGGTTGTGCTCTGGCCATGGTGAGCGCGTGTGTGCGTGCGATGCGTACGCATGGCATAAGCAGAACACTCGGCGCTGGCGTTCCCGAGCAGAGGGCTCGGTGTCGCCCCCTTTCTTCTCTATGCTTCGTGTTTTCGTTTGGCTCAACAAGAGGGTCGTGGTGGTTCTTCTATGCTACCGGTTGGCTAAGCCGAAGCAAGAGCTCGTGCTCCGACATGGTCCGTTCATGGCGTCCGAGAGGCTAGGAGTGGTCGTGCCGGTGTTCCCGAGCCGCTAGGGGTCGGTGAGGCTAGGCCTTGGGCTTGTGCGCGTGCGGTGTGTGTGCAGCGTGTCCAGGAGCAGGAATGCTCCGCCTCTGCATTCCCCAGGTGCGGGGACGTGGTGGTGTTCATGGCGAGTACGACTAGCGCGGTGAGCGGCGAACAACGTGGCTCACCATAGGGCTCATGGCGGTAGGATGGCGGTGCGGTGGTGAGGCGAGGCCGTGATGAGGCGATGCAGTGCCGTGCCGAGCAGCTACATCACTATAGCCGATCGGGGCGGTGCTCGTGACTCCGGCGAGGTCCGGTTCCGCAGCGACTTCCTTCCTCCTCCTCGCTTCTTCCTCTTCCCTCTCTCTCGGCTTGACGCGGTGTGGTGTTGTGCCACCAGCGGCGGCGGCGAACGGGCTGATGGTTAGGGCTCGTGGGTGTTGGCTTTTATAGCCGAGCTCCAAGGGCTCCAATGGCGGACGGCGATCGGGCGGTGGTGATGTGTGCGACGCATCTAATGGCCTACGTGCGGTAGCGTAGGCGCGGTGCAAGAGGGAACAAGGTCATGCGATGTGCGTGACCCCAGGCCCGTGTCTGCTCCGTGGTCGGCTCTCGGTCACGGAAGAGGTTAGCGTGGGGAGGAAGATGATCTGTTCTTTGGGGTGGGCGACGCATGGGGTCCGGTTTGTCGCCTTATCGACGCGCGGCGGCGTGCGTGCGTGACGGACCGACAGGCGGGTCCGGCTTGTCGGCCGGCTTGCGCGCGCTTGGGCGGCGATCTTGGGGCAAGCACGTGGGAGGCCTGCGAGTGCTACTGAGCTTATGGCCATGCTGGGCCGGCCGGTTGACAGTTGGGCCATGCGGCCAGGAGAAGAGGATGGCGCGTGAGCTGGGCCAGCTCGGGGAGGCAGGCCGAGCAGGTTGCTGTGCTCTGTCTGGGCCGAAGGCACGTGCGGGGCTAGGAGGAGGGTTGGGCCGGTCGCGCATCTTGGGCTGGCTGGTCATGTGCTTGGGCCAGATTGGCTTTCCTATTTTCTAAATAAACCAAGGCTCCTATATTGAATACATGTGTCGCCAACTTGTACACCTTCTAGTGGGGTCCACTAGAGGTCAACTAGGGGTAGTGGGGTCCATGTCAAGGGTTGGCAATTCACGGGTATTGAGTTGATAAAGATAGTTGGTTGATTATAGAATTTAGGTCAAGGGGTTCATGAGAGATTCCAGAAGGAGTCAAAAGGATTCGCTACGGACTTGTGCTCTCCAACACAAAACCCTAAACCAAATAAGGAACTTTGGCAAGCTCCTACAAGCAACACTATATGTATGCAACAATTTATTTATAAATTGTTCTTTGTTTGACCTAGCATCTACATGCTTCACACATTGCAGGAAAAATTTTAAAAAGTTCGTATTTTTGGCTTCTCCAAAAACCCGGGTTGTTACAAAGCCCTACACTAGGACGCCACAAGAACCTACCCACAAGTGAGGATAACTCAATGACATGAGTAATTTACTAGAGTTATATTTTGGCTCTTTGCTAGGGAAAGTACAAGAACCCTCATAAATCACCGGGAGATGGCCACGAACAATCACCAACTCATGCCAAAGCTCCTCTGCTGCTCCAAGCCATCTAGGTGGCGGCAACCACCAAGAGTAACAAGAAAACCGCAGCTCAAACGATCCCCAAGTGCCATTAGATGCAATCACTCAAGCAAATACACTTTGGATCACTCTCAATCTCACTATGATGATGAATAAATGAAGGAGATGAGTGGGAGGTGTTTGCTTTAGCTCACAAGGATGTATCACTAATAAAAATATGCTAGAGAGTGGGCTAGAGTTGGCCAACAAGTATTTATAGAGCCCCAAAAGAATAGAGCCATTATACCCTTTCATTGGGCTCTCTGTGAGGTGACCGGACTCGCATGTGCAATTGACCGGACTCACCGGTGCCAGAGTCCGGTCACCAGATCGCCGCCACGTGTCATCATCGTTTAACATCAAGCGTTCGATCCCAATAGTCATCTCACGTACGCGCGCTTGCTTAAGTTAGGACCAGACTCGCCTGTGCGTGACCGGACTCTCCTCAGCCGAGCATCTGATCTCAACACAAAGAGGTCCATAACGTGAAATTCTTGACCGGACATGTCCTGTCAATAGTGATCGGACTCGCTACTAGGTCTGGTCGCCTATTGCACGCTGTGTCGGCTGAGGAACAGTGCCAGGGGCACGTCAAGTCATGCCCCCACGCCTAGGTCCGGTCCCGCCCTGCTGCTACGCTGCCTCTGCTGCTCATGACCGAACTCGGTGCCATGGGTCCGGTCGCGCCTCTGCTAGGGTCCAGTCCAGCCAGCCGATCTAGCCGAGACCAAGGGTTAGGCACCGGACTCGTGTCCTCAGGGTCCGGTCACACTGAGACCCAGAGTCCGATCCCTCTGAACTTCTCCTTTTCATTTTCTAACACTTCAACCTCTTCACTCTTGCTTCTAAGTTGTTAACCACAAAGAGTCTTACCATAGTGCACGTGTGTTAGCATTTTTCAAGGGTTAATTGTTAGCACACTAGGCCCTAATATATATGCATGATCAACTTCACCTAGTGGCACTTGATAACCGCTTAACCATGATTTTCCCCTCTTCATAGTACGGCTATCTATTCTAAACACACTCACACCTCTATGGTGTCTTGAGTGCCAAAACAAAAACTTATTTGATACATTTGCCTTGATCAACCTTGGTTTTTGTTTTTCTCTTTCTTCTTTTTTAAGTTGGGGCACTTGATCATCTTTTTTTTGTCACCTCCATCACCATGACCATCTTCTAGCTTCACCACTTGATGTGTACCACCTTAGCTCAATCACAACACTTAATGACAAGGGTTAGTACAAAACCAAACTAGGGCTTTCAAAGACTCTTACTCCAACTCTACCCTATACTCTCAAAGTTCTAACGTAAGAAAACTCATACGTAATAGAGTTGGAAACATTCACAAAGAAGCGTTGCTAACTTGCAAGTTGCAGCAGTCAATAACACTTACATGCTTTAGTGCAATTATTATCGACCAATCATAAAATTTTGGTATTTACCACATGTGCATTTTAAAAATCCACAGTAAAGTAGTTTAAACAATCATAGCACCATCTAAATAACAAACTCCAATAGGATTTTAAAATTTTAATGCTACAGCTCCACGAAATAACTCTGGACTACCTACCACTTCTTAATTTATAAATAAATTAGTGATAGGAAAACAGAATTTAAGTTAGCAGAGCAGTGTAATAGTACATCGATGGTAATAGGACTCAGATTCTCTTCATTGTAATGCAGGAAGGCAAAAATAACAAAATGAAGTCAGCCCTCTCACTGTAACAAATATTATTATCTTATTGCAGTGGAGCTGCAAAACAATCATCGGCTGGCATAGAGACGCATAAATAGATAATGCACACTTATGAGTTTTCAGTTTATTATTTCTCGTATTGTGCTGCCGTGTTGAACCATGAATTATTGAATTTGATATGGTGCATTATTAGCCAGGAGGCCAGGAAGCATTCTAGAACCCCATATTCCTCAGATCTCGCTGAATGATTTGATAGTGCGGAAACCATTATTCTCAGGAACCGGAGCATTTCCCTGATGGATAGATATTACCACCTCAAAACCTGAAATTCGGTGCTAATTTGATATTAATGATACAAGACCATATTTCAAAACCGCATGAAAAATGCAAGTTTATATCAAACATATGAGTTAATGACTGCTTCAGCATTTTTCATATTTCACATGACCATAAGACACAAAAACTTGAAGATACCATGACATGATTACATGATTAGCACCGCACAAAGTTAAAAACTAAATAAATATTGTGCAAAAACAGAATAGATCTGAAATGGCCCGAAGGACGTGGGAAGCACATATACACGATTTGGTCTGCACAAGTTCAATATTATAGAGTGAACTAGTAATTACCAACGTTTTTTTGCAGCAATGGCTTCTTGGAAGACATCAGTTATGAATAAGATTTGAGATGGATTGTCGACCCCAAGTGACTGAAAGATCTCAAAATAGTTCCTAGTTTCTCTTTTGTTCCTGTACGTACAAGTTTAAATCAAAATTTTTGCATCAACATTTTGATTGTAAAGAAGAATGGAACAAGGGATGCATTGCTAAATAACTACCTGAATCTGTTTTATTTCTGTGTATGAAAGAGAATGAAATCATTTTCTTTTCTTTTATGTTGACTCATAGGCAAATGGAAGGAACAAAAATCAGAGCTTACCGATAGTGGTATCAAAATACCCACACAGGAACTTTCTCAGGTCACCATACATTGTATTGCCAAATAGAAGCCTTTGTGCCTCTCTACTGCCACTTGAGTATATGTAAACCTATTGAAAGTATATATGATTTAGCTCCATGCGAAAATGTGCTAGCTGTTATAGACCCTTGCCCCTGCCCTAATCCAAGAAAATGTGATTACATACTCTACAAATTTGGGAATGTGAATTGTAATGTCGCAGTTCTGGATCTTTACCGCAGAAGTGCATTTGTTTTCAACTATGAGTGACTAAAACAGTTTGGCAATGTATAATGTTACAATCTCAAGGCTCTCATGAACAAAGTCGCTACAAAAAAAAACAATGCCTGAATAGTTATGGGGCATCAATTAGGGGCCCAGGGGCCACAAGATCAATTAGAAGGATTTGATCAGTTAAAGATAGGATTAGATTTGGGTCAATTAGAGATAGCATTGGATATGATTTGTTATGATTTGATTGGGCCTTCCTTAGGTGGCCTGGAGTCCTCTCTATATAAAGAGAGGTGATGTACCAAGAAGGAAATGAATGAAGAAAGAACAAACAATCAATTCCTGTTATGACCGGTAAGGTCTATAGGCGTAGACGCCTGGATAGGAGTCCGGCTTAGCTGGCCTGTTGATTCTCAGGTCCTAGAATCTAGGACGGTTATCTATTAGAGTTGGTTATTGGATTGAATTAGGTTTGAGACCGTTGAGATCTCCTTATATAAATATTAAAGAATTATAATAGAAGAGGTAACCTGGGATTGAGACTTACCGTCTCCCTTGGGTACCCAGCCTTGTTACTGTTCATCGTCACTTCTTGCCGCCGCCACCACGGCTCCTGCCCGCCAAACCCTAGCTCGCTCTCGCGTTCCTCGATCTCCTCCGTACTTCCTTCGAAGTAAAGCCCGTCGACGTAACAATTCCCCTAAATACTCTAGTCCCCCTCCACGCCGACTTTGTCCGGCCATCTTCCTGGCAATGGTTATCCTCCAATGATCTAAGGATCATAACAATAGGACTTATACAATTCACATGTGTGTGTGAGCAAAATGATACATTTATGTTCCTAGAATGCCAGTTCTTTTGTGCCTCGGGAACATCCTCAAAGATGACTCCTTGTATTTCCTTCTTTTCAAATCCAGTCCTCCATATATGACCCTTAATATAGAGAATTAGAGTAGTTGAAATATAACAAAATTGGAAAATAAGCAAAGAATGTGAACTGTAAACTAGGGTACCTGAAGTTGTTTCAGTGATGTAATCTTCCGGTCTGCTTTAATCATCGATTCAACATTAGAGACCAACGAATCGATAACCTCTTCTATGCCAGCCTCATCAGGTGGAACTGGCACAGCCCCAAGAATTCTGTTACTTAAATCATCTTCAATCTGAATAGTTGGTCACTATTAGTTAGAATATGAATAAAACAAAATAATCTGTGGAAACTATCAGTTTCAAATAAAAATTGTTTCTGCTGGCACTTATACAGCACAAACCTATATTGTCTGTGTTACTCACTACTTACTTTGATGCGCAATAGTTTGATGTCTTCTTTGGTTTCTTCAGAATCAAACGTAGAAGTCAGATGTTTTCATACATTATCACGGGCATAAGGGAACATAACATCAGTCACGAATGATATTGGAGTGGTTGTGCCCTCAATGTCAAGTACAACACACTGCTACAGCAAAAAAAGAAGGGTCCAGTTGAAGAGAAGAGACATGAAAAAAAAAGAACTTTCGCAAAATGTTAAGGAAACAGTATGAACAATACAGCTTTCAGAAAATTACATGAGCAACAAACACAAAAAGTATGACACACGGTGTTCTCAAAACTTTTTAGAAACAATGAACTGAACTAACCGTTGGTGATTCAGCAGCATGACCTCCATTAGAAATTCCAGGGCTCAAAATTCTGCGTGGTTTCTTTGCTATTGGACCATGTTCAGGAGTTGTCCAATCAATACCTAAATGATAGAGCTTGATGGCGGCATCTAAAAGATAATGATAACTTTCAGCCTGAAACGTGAAGCCATAGCATGAAGTAAAAATCTAAAGCAGTGGATGTTCATAAGAAATAAAGAAAGTTGTGGTGAGTGTTCATCGAAGAAATGGTAGTCGGCAGTCAACACCTGGAGCATTTGAAAACTCAGACAGAAAACATACCTGTGTCTTGGCACTGATCCAGGAGTCACCCCACACAAATATTCCATGGTTTCGTACAAGGACAGCTGTTGTCTTTGGGTATGCTGCAATCTGTTAAATAGTTCGCGTCAATTGCCCACATATAAAATCTATATAGTGTTGCAGAAAACAAATAAGGGGGCAATTCGTTTCTGAAGATGGGTAAACTGTCATGATTTTTGCAATTAGAAGTTGTTAGCAGCAGAAGGGTAGGCCTGGTGCAGTGGTGAGAGTGTCTCACTAAGTCATCAGGTCGTGGGTTTGAAGCAACCTCTCCGTAGATTTTACGGAGGAAAGGCTTGTCTCGGTTTATCCCTTTCCCCAGACCCCACTCATGTGGGAGCCTCCGGCACTAGGTCTGCTCAGAAGTTATTAGCAACAATGAACAATTAGTCAGTCATGTTTTAACATTTATTTATTTTTTTCTCGAATGCGCAGATGTTTTAACATTTATTACTATACTAGGTAGCGTGCCCGTGCGTTGCTACGCATATCTAACAATTTATACTAAAAACACACAGATCGCACGATAAAATAACAATACTGTTAAATTAAATACCAACGTTAAAGTAACATTTAATCCAAAAAGCAAAGTTTATGAATTTAACACAGTCATGGAGTGCGCGGCGTCGTAGGCTCACAAACTCTAGAGCTTCCAGAGATTTGGTCGAATCCAACCTAGAGCCTCGGAACCCTGCATCTTTTCCTGGACGGGCTTCACTTCGGATGCGCCGGTAGCAATATCAACGATCTCCAGTCGATGCATCAAGTTGTATGGATCCCCATACAATGGCTCAGACATGTAAATTTTGTTCTCCTTGTACTTGGATACACTTATTCCACTGAAGCTTTCATTGAAATGTTTAGACACGAACAGTGTCTGATCACCGATGTCCCTCACCCTGGACCACTCCGGCGTACGGTCGTGGAGGTTGCACTTGTAGATCGCGCTGCTATAGGTGAAACTCTGTGTCTCATGGAACGTGCTCACCATGGCACCCACAATGTGTAGTTCACTGTTTGATTCCAGGTAGCTGCGGTGGCAGACCCTCGCAGGTGGCGACAGCGATGGCAGCAGCGTCGCGGTTGGAGTAGCGCCGGCGGCGTTGCTGCTGCAGACGGAGATTTCTCCAGTGCAGTCGATCGCCAAGAACTTGTCTTGGCAGTGGACGATGAACCCCACGGAGAACTCCAGTTTGGTGTCGAGCAGCGTCCATGCGCTGTCGACTCCAACCCGGCAGAACGCGACCTCCGTGGAGCACCCAAGCATGGCCATGGTCACGGACTCGCGGCCGGCGGCGGCAGGCGACGCCGAGAGCACGATCTCACGGAAGAACACGTCCCTCATGTCTTCTAGCTTGATGGCTCTGCCTGCGCATCCGCGTCCCTGTAGTCGTTGGTGGGATGGAGGACCCACCGGCCGTGGACCCTAGACACGTGTTCCGATGAGGACGCCGCCGCGACGTGTTCGCCTGCTGGCGGGAGCTCAACGCGGGGGGCACGGGCACCGACGAATGGATTCAGCAGCGTCACGGACGCCACCTCGTCCATGAGCGCTAACCACCCACACGAGGAGCCGCACGCCACCTTGCTGCGCACGTCGGGCAGCGTCTTGGACAAGACCTTCTCCGGGACGCAATAGAAGCCGATGCGGTCCGAGTCGGGGTCGAACGAGAGCAACAGGAGCGGCTCGAAGGTCACGAACGGGACGGCGGCGCGCCATGGGGAGCAAGCGGATCAGAAGGACGCCGCGTCGTGGCCTGACGCGAGACGCTGCCCGATGGACTCAAGGAGATCCTCTAGCAGGCCGGATCTCCGGTCAGGGAGAGATTGAGACCTTCTCTTGGGATTGGAAGACTGAGCCATGGAAGACAGATGACATCAACTATGGTTCACGCAAGAAACAACAAGCGAGGGCGATGGAACACTTGAGCGTGAAACCAAATGAAAGGAGGAAAAAGCTGTCCCTTTTGCAAATGCAAAGAGAGAAAGTAATTAAATGTAGGCAGATTTGGCAAGGTTCTTAGAAATGCAAAGAGATTCCTTTTGTCTTAATTCTCTTTCCTTCTATGTTAATTCTTTTTCCTTTTGCTCGTTGCCAAGTATGCTGGTGCATACAAACATGCAATGTGTATATAGATAGCACAATAATTTTCTACTTTCTATTTTGTCGTGATTCCTCTATCACATGGCATGCAATATTCAATTAAGGAGAATGGCACGATCAATCAGTAATTAAGATGTCGTGGGATCGCAGGCGTAGGCAGACAGACGAACCAAAACAAATGTCGCACCAAAAAATATCCACACTTTATTCTTTTTAGTCATAGGAAAATAAATTATATTTCATAGTACTTCACTAAAAGAGCGTGAATATGCCTTTAATCCCTAAGTGCCTGTTTTTGGTAATTCAGATCCTTACCTAAGCCCAGTGATGGAATGATATCTGTTTCTAAGAGCACCATGAGAACTGAAAACTCCAAAATGACAAGATTGTCTTTGAACCTACACATAGTATCTCTAGGATGGGATGGAGATGATTTAGAAAAAGATATTGACAACATACCGCCTCACTTAAGGAGTCAGTGAGCTCATACTCATAAGGAGTGTTCTCGACGATAGGAAAAAACAATTCATCACGGTAGCCATGGCTTTGATTGCTTTAATCATTTCCATATGCGTCATCTGCATTAACCTCAGCTTAGTAAAATAATAAAGTTTTTCTGTACAAAAATTACTTTAGCAATTAATACAACATTAAGAAGGGCGGGCCTGGTGCAAGCGGTAGAGTCTTACCGCATATGACCGGAAGGTCCCGGGTTCGAGTCGCGGTCTACTCGCATTGCACAGGCGAGGATAAGGCTTGCCACTGACATCCTTTCCAGACCCCGCACGGAGCGGGAGCTCGGCTCTCTGCACTGAGTACGCCATTTTTTTTAATTAATACAACATTAAAATATAATCAGCATGTAACAGAATCTTCTACAAATTCTAGTTTGGATATCATACATCATCATCCGCCAACTAGTGTATGATATTGCTGACAAATCAATCAACACGTCACTGTCTTCTCAATCTCCCTCCTTTTTTTAGTTCTTTCTCAATATCTTTGTTAGAACTCCAAAGTGGGTATAGTATTAATGTAGCACCTTTGTTTAGTATTGTAGCCTATTCCATCAAATTTTAGACAACACATTAAACTATTAAGAACAGAAATGGGGTTTTGACAACCTCGTAAAACACCCACTCACTCAGGTCTTACGCGGAATTGAAACCCTTGACATGGAAATGAAAATTTGATAAATATCCAATTTCACATATTAGGGAATCCTCTTAATGAAACACATGTCAACAGACACGTTCTAAAAAAAACATATTTAGGGAAGATAGAAAAGGAGGCTTGGGCAAGGGGATTCACCCTGAACTCCTTTGCACCAGGATCAAGCATTGACGCGAGGCAAGTCTCTATTCCATGGCTGTGAATTACTGCCCCAGCTCCTCTCATCAGATATGCCTTCAAAACACCAAATTCCAAAAAAGGAGATTAGATAGGATAGTGAAATAAAAACGATCTGATGCATCAACAAAAACTAAACCGAAGAGCATCACAAACTTTCATGAACAGAGGTGCACAATCTGTACACTATGGCGGCTTGTTTGGCCATGGCTTTGCTGCTATTGCAGAGAGCACCTTCCCATCTGCAGAAAAACACATACATGTCCTCTGCCGCCATTCTCTCCTTTTGCACACCTGGCAAATGGAAATAGCAGAGATATTCAGTGCGGTGCTGGAAATCTTATATATTCTTTCAGAATTTCGACACTGCATGTCAACGTCAACCCTCATGTTCGTTCAATGTACTGTATTATCCAAAACTGGACATTGCAGAGTAACATTACATATACACCTGAATAGCTCAAGCTTTATTTTGTGAGCTCACTTGGTAACTAAAACTTAGGTTAGTCTCATAACAAGTATGTAATTGCTGTTATAAGCTTTTCCAGTGAAACAACGTCGTAAAGTAGTTTCTGAATTTTTCATGCGGATTTCGTTTCAGACTCTAATTTTGAATTGGAAACAGGAAACATATAGCCGGCCTGCGGTCCGGAAATTGTAATGAAACTGGTTACCGGAGGGCGACACACCACGATGAGGCGGTCGGCGAGCGGCACGTCGGGGTCGTGGACCTTGGGTCTGTTCGGCAGGACTGAAAAATAAGCCAAAATATTGTTCCGGCTGATTGTTGTGAGAGAAAATATTCTTCTGTCTGAAAACACTGTTCACGTGAACAGTGAAAGTGTGAGTGCGCAGGCCAGCCCAGCCCCAACTGGCCAGCCAGCCGAACGCAGCGCTTGACGGTGATGCTGCCACCGGTGCCGGTGACCCACCCCGGCGCGTAGAAGTGCCGGCACAGCTCCGCCACCAGCTCCCGCACCTCCCGCACCGCTGGCCCCGCGAGGTACGCCTCTGACCGCGACGTTTCTCCGCACGCCATGCCTAGCCCTTGCCTAGTCGCCTGCTCTTCCTCCACTGACTGACGCCGGCCGGCTGTTCTCGCCTTGAGATTGGTCCTCGCCTAGTCCCCTTCCCCTCTGCTTAGGCCTTGTTTAGTTGCTCCCAACTCCCAACTTTGGTACTATGCAAAAAGAAGATTCCCCGTCATATCAAACTTGTGGTACATGCATGGAGTATTAAATATAGACGAAATCAAAAACTAATTACACAGCTTAGGTTGTACTTTGCGAGACGAATATTTTGAGCCTAATTAGTCAACGATTGGACAATTATTATCAAATACAAACAAAATGCTACAGTGCACTAGACGCACAATGAATCCGGCAAGGCGTCGAATTCGGCCTAACTAAAGAGGTCCTTATTTTTTGAACGATGGGCGGGCTATTAATTGCGTTGATATGCAACCTGGGCCCACACGTCAGTAGCGTACTTGCGGGGATCCGGGGAGTGGCGATGGCCATGGTCGAGGCGGTTAGTGGGATGGGAATAAGAGGACAGGACGTACTCTCCCTCTGCCATGGACGGTGCTGTGTCGGATTATACGGATATTACTATATTAGCACCACTTGCAAACAAACAATCGTCCCGACAACAGAGCTAGCGAGTAGTATAGGTTACTGTTGAGTGGTAATGGATCAGAATCTACATCCATATATAAATGGGAAACTCCGATTAGAATCAGGCGGACGATCCAACATCCAATCCAAATTACTAATGTCCAATCCAATAAACTGCTTTAAGGTGTGTTTGGGGCCGCATTTTCTACGGTGACAGCCAAAACTAAGCCAAAAATCATACCAAATGTCCCGTGGTGAGAGCGATTTTTTTCGCCACACACGGCATCCACACCGTGAAAATGAAGTGGAAGTCATCCACACTGCACGACCGCGATACACATAAATGAAGTGGAAGTGTCTAAAGCTAGACTTCGAATTTAAGGCCCACATTTAAGGGGCACGGTGGGACAACGCTTTGGAGCCGCTTTTTGCCAAACGGGGTAAATGAAACGGCTCCACCGATGAAGCCCCTAAAACGTGTCCTCAGAGCTTTGGGGTGGGAATGAGCCAAAATAGTGGCTTCCCGGCTCCTCCTCCAACCTAAAACATGCTCCAGGGAAGCCATTTTGCCAAACGATTCACCAAAACCGTCTAAATCCAGAGCTGTTCGTGGAGTCCAAAAAAATGGCTTCACCAGTGAAGTGAAGCCCTGCCAAACGGGGCCTAAATCTCACGCTCACACGTTAGAATTTTAGCAAAATTGATTGAAATTCGTTTGAAATGACTCGGTATGAAAGTTGGGTATATATATACATGTAGGTCCCACGTAAAAAGTTGAACCCTAAAATTAAGAATAAATTTGTTGCAAATTTTGATATTTGCCAATAGACACTACTGAAGGTTGTCTTTGCTAGAGAACACTTTTCGGTTGTGATAATTAGCTCTTCAACAATATGTCTATTAAAATAATACTTCATCCATCCGGAAAAATGATAGACGTAGGGGCGTGTTTGTTTGCTTGGACGTCACCAGCCTGCATGTACCAGCTTAGCCAGGCTAGGTAAGGCCAGACCCAATAGGTGCAACGCCACCTTGTTTGGTTATTTTTCCCAACTGGGCCAGGCCTATGCGGGACTGTGTTTGTTTGTCTGGTCCTGCTGTCAGTGTTCCCAACCACCTCCCAATCGTCAAGTTGGGATGGTATTTGGTTGCCTAGACAGCTCGCCATGCAGCAGATGGAACACAGTTTACGGATAAGGCAAAAGAGTAGCTATTCCAACATTTGAGCAAAGAACCATGACAAAGTGTTTAGTGGTACTAATTAAAGAACTGTTTACACAATTACAGTGACATTAAAACATGATAAAGTACAGATTAGAAGTTCTAAGTAATTGATACATCCAAAAACAAGTACTCTAACAGCTATTGCACCTATTCATCCTCATCCACATGACAGCAACCAAACCACAAAGGAATAGTATGACAGTCAAGGAGAGTGGTGGAAGGTGGAGGAACTGCATATATAATCCTCAATTGCTTCCGATCCCTCCAAGTCCAGGGCAAGCCCTAGAGCATCTACATGTAGTAGTGCTTAGCAAGGAAGGTCCTTAGCCACAGAACCCTGTGACTGTCAACCATCTTCACATAGGTAGTGGCCTGGGCTTTGTTGTCCAGCAGATGGGAGAAGGCAACAATGAGGGCTTCCTCACTAAAGCCAGGCATGTCCATCACAACATGATACAAGTCAGCATCAACATGAGCAGGGCCAGTCTCTCTAAGGGCATTGGCTACATTGTTCACTGCATCTGTCATGTTGGTCGTGATGAGGGCCTCCTCCTCACTAAAGTATGGCATCTTCCTCTTTCTACCACCATCAGAGGTAAGCAGCTCAGTTGCCTTGCTGCCTTCCCCCTACTCAGTCTTGTCCCTAGCCCCATGGTTACCATGTGACCCTTCCACCATTCCTAGGCCACTGTTAGCTTGGTAAGAGTTGACACCCAAGGGCTCATTTGAGCCAACAGCAAACCTGCCATTAGCCATACCACTACCACAGATTGTTTGCATCTCATCGTAGAACCTCAGTGGGGTGTTTAGAAGCTCAGCATCTTTTGGATGGTCCTACATTTAGTTTTGCCTAGGTTATTAGACCATGCAGTGAACAAGACAGAGAACAAGACAAGTAGGAACCTAATAAACAAGTACCTTGATATGGCCAATGTAATGCTCATGATCTAGCATGATTGCCCTCACTTCCTCATCCCACAGGGCTCCAGTAAGGTCCTTAAGTTTGTAGATTCTACCCCACATCTGCCTCCACTTCCTCAAGTGGTTGTACACCTAGGTGGAGGTCACTTCCTCACCACTGTACTCTCTCAGGAGCTTGGCTACCTAGTTCACCTCCTTCTCCTTAAATCCCTTATCAGTTCTAGCCCCACTCTCAATCAGTTAGCTCATCCTCTTAAGGACAAAGCCTGAGGTGTTGGTTGTCCACCTCATTGCTGGCCTAGCTACAGCAGCAGCAGCAGCATTAGCAAAAAGAGCAGCAGCCTTAGTAGGAAGAGCAGCAGCATCAGCAGGAGGAGCACCAGCATTTGCACCAGCTGGGACAAAGGCAGACCCACCAGGGAGCATCGCAGTGGCAGCCACAAACCCACCAGTAGCACCACCATTCCTAGCCATCTAATACCCAAGATACAATACACTTGTCATGGTCCAAACACATTATAGTGAGTAGCAGAGAAAACAGATAAGCATCATCAATACAAGTCTCAGTTGGTGTCCACGGATAAAAGATTACACATGTCTAACAATGTAGCACTAGTTCCATGTAAGGCAGCCTTAATTTATTACACATGTCCAACAGTGAAACATGAAAGGCACAGCTAAGTCCTAGAAGAACCCCTAGATTCCCACATGGCATCAGAGATCTCATCCCTAACTAATGCCATGGTAGGCACCTCTTGTGACTGCAAAGAGTTGACATGTGGACCAAGAGAAGAAGAAGCAGGGTTTGCATCCCACTCTGCTTTAGTTGGGACAACTGCATCGACCCCAAATCCCAGGATCCAATTATGTAAGATGTAACATGCCTGAACAAGCTTGACTTATGTCTTGTATTTATGAAATGGCTTGTTATCTATGATTCAAAAGCGGTTCTTCAAGCACCAAAGGCCCTTTCAATGGTCACTCTAAGGGAGTTGTGCCTCAGGTTGTACAGCTCCTTGGCATTAGTTGGGTTATGCCTAGGACCATACTCAGACAGGTGATACCTAACACCCTGTAAGGAGGCAGGAACCCTAGTCTACAAGTATAACCAGCATCCACTAAATAGAATTTCCCTACAAGGCAGTGGTGGATTGGCTTACAAGACAGAACATAAAGGTTTAAAAATAATTTGGCTATGGGTAATGAAGTTACCTTTAGGAACACTCGGACCCCATCTCTCTCTATGGCATCAGCTAGAACCAATGCATCATGAGCAGAACCCTCCCACCCACCTAGCACATATGTGAACTTTAGATCAAAATCAACAGCTGCCATCACATTTTGTGTACAACTTTGTTTCCTACCCCTAAATGGCCCCTGCATGTGCCTGGGCACTCTTGCCAACACATGGGTGCCATCAATAGCACTTATACAGTCCTAAGAGAAAGGATAAAACATAAGTATGGAAATAAGAACATAAACCCAAGATAATGGAACCAAGGTAGCCAACCGTTACCTTGAAAAAAGGGTTCCATCTGTGACTACCTAGGATTTTTGGATGTGTTTGTCGGTGTTTCAAGTCACCACCGACGAGTAAATTTCTAGTATTGCGCATCTAGCTCGGATGGTGTGCTTAGAGGACACAAGGTTTATACTGGTTCGGGCAGAATGTCCCTATACCTAGTTTGTCGCTGTTGCTCGTGTTACTAGCACCAAAAGTTTGTAGTAGGGGTTACAAACAGGCGAGAGAGGGACAGGTCCCAAGTCTCTAGTGGAAAAAATGAACGGGTGCTGAGAGCTCGGTCGCTGCTCAATTGTGCGCTCATGTGTTTGTTATATCGTGGTTTGGGGTTTGATGGGTTCGTTGGTCAGATGCCCCTCATGGGATGCCCTGCTTTCCCTTTTATAGGCCAAGGGAAAGCACATGTTACAGTGGAGGGAAAGAGAAGAACGAGAGACAGTCGTAGGCCTTCGGGATCACCGGTCCCTTCTTCTCCTACATGCAGGTCCCACCGACCCTATAGATGTCAATAGGGATGGCGCCATGTTGCGGCCTTGTCCATCACCGGCGCCATGCGTAGGCATCATCTATCGGTCATGGTGCTCCACTCCGCCTGGCAGACGTCATCGTGAATTGACACGCCTGTCAGTGTTCATATGCCTAATGTTGTTCTTGATGTGAATCCTAGGTATGGCCCGTCGTGGTCGTGGGTTACATCGAGGCATGCTAGTCTCTTCCTTGGTGTCAAAGTTTTGACCCAGGCCCATATGCCTGGACCTAGAGTGGTTGGCGGTGATATGGGACCTCGTCGAGTGAGGCGGAGCCCGTGGCCATGGTGTCGGGCGATGTGGAGCCCGCAGCCTCAGGGTCAGGTGAGGCGGAGGCCACGGCCTTGGTGTCGGGTGAGGCAAAGCCAGCAGACTCGGTGTCGGGCGAGGAGGAGCCTATGGTCTCGGTGTCGGGCTAGGCGGAGCCCACCCCCGGAGGTCGGGCGAGGCAGAGCCCGTGGCCTTGGGGTTAGGGCGAGGCGGAGCCCACCCCCAGAGGTCGGGTGAGGTGGAGCCCACGCCTCGAGGTCGGGCGAGGCAGAGCCCACAGACTCGGTGTCGGGCAAGGCAGAGTCCGCCCCCAGAGGTTGAGCGAGGCAGAGCCTGCGTCCTCGGTGTCGGGCAAGGCGGAGTCCGCCCCTAGAGGTCGGGCGAGGCAAAGCCTATGGCCTCGGGGTCGGGTGAGGTGGAGCCCATCCCCCAGAGATCGAGTGAGGTAGAGCCCGCGACCTTGGGGTTGGGTGAGGCGAAGCCCGCGGCCTCGGGGTTGGGCGAGGCGGAGCCCTCCCCCCAGAGGTCTGGCAAGGCGGAGCCCATGACCTTAGGGTCAGGTGAGGTAGAGCCCGCCCCCCAGAGGTCGGGCGAGGCGGAGCCCATGACCTTGGGGTCGGGCGAGGCGGAGCCCATGGCTTTGGTGTCGAACGAGGCGAAGCCTACCCCCAGGGGCTCCCTAGAGGTCGGTCGAGGTGGAGCCTACCCACCCAGGGGCCGGTTGGAGCCGTAGTCGCGCTCTTGACTGCTCAGATGAATTAATGTTGATGACCATTAGCCTCCACTCTCCAGGTACCCTAGTATTGGTCCCCACAGTAGCCCCCGAGCCTATAGAGGAGTAGAATACTCCTTCGGAGGCTTTTCTGAATGGGAGGACTCTAGGGGCCTTGGCCTTCTTTTGTCGCCCATGGCATGACTTGGGGACGGTGATTCCCTTTCGTCGAGATCGGACTCCTCGGGGGTATAGCTGTGAGATTTGGTGGGTCAGAAAAGGTCTTTCCTGATTTCGACCATTACGGGGGTCTGTTGTCCTACAACCATGCATTCGACCTTCGTGCGAGTCTAACTTTCCTCGAGCCCCTTAGAGGGTCGGCTCGTCTTTGTTATTGTCTTCCCTCGAGCATTTTTTTCGATAAAACGGAGGGGTCGAGCCATGCCATGATTTTCCTCTTTGGGCAAATCATGTTGCTTGGTGAGTTGTTAATGGGCTAGTCTGATTAGGGCCCCAGCATCCCATTCACGAGGATCTGGCTTGGGTCAGCTTAGTGACTGACTCCAAATTCTTAGCGGTCAATCCACATAGTTCTCGGGTCCGTTCGACCGGTCTCGAGGGCTCTGTGCCTTTCTTCAAGGAAAAAACCATGGATCATATCTAGCTGAGACTCAAATGTGGGCTAGGATTGTAACACCCTAGGTGTTAGGCTTGCATAATTTGACTTGCATTGCATGAGCAAAAGCATCAAGCATTCATATATAAGCTTTTACATGTGAAACATATGATTGAATCATATGAAACATGCTTTGTTATTTTATGTTTCTTTTGTGTATGCTTATGATCATGTGTGAATAAGTGTAAGTGGTTGATGTTAGTCACTAAAACACCTTAGCTACACTTAGGATGACTAATGGAACATTGTTCATGTAGACCACTTTGTCTAATTAAGCTCCTAAGTGATGATATGCATGTTGACCTGGGAAGTAAAATATGTAACCAATGTATGAAAGGCTTGTGTGACCTTAGGAATACATTAAACATGTTTAGAATGTCATTATGAACAACTTTGGTATTCATGACTAGGGCTAGTTTGGTCACTAAGTCATACTTCTAGTGTAAGCCATCATTTGAAAATAGTATGTTTGACCTAGTTTGAACTATGTCATAGAGAGTTTGCATGGATGTGTTCACTAAAGCAAAGTTGTAGTATTTGAGTAGAGCAACAACTTTTATTTTTGGGCCATGAGCTAATTCAGTGCATAGCTTGGTCTTTTTGAGCTCACAAAAATCCACATTTCACTATTTTTCAACACTTAGAAATTTTTCTAAGTCACAGTTGATTTCCAGTTTGATTGGCTCGACTTTGGGATGATTTTTCTCCTTATCCATTGAGAATTAGGCCTTGATCTTTTAAGAGGAATTGTAGATTGTATATAGGGCTGTGATTTTTGTTTAGGTAGCTTGCGCTATTGTGCCGCGGATTAGGAGCTTGATCGACGCCAAGTCACGTCGTCAGGCTGGATCACGGACTCTGATGGCCAAATTGGGCCGGCCATCAGTGGCCGACTGACTCAGGAACCGGCCGCCGCGTGGAGGCCACTCATCGTCATTGGCCCAGCCAATCAGGCCACGTCGGGCCTCAGCATTCCATTTCACGCCCGCGCTCGACCGTGACCCCCCTACGCTGTCATTTCCCCGCCTTGCTTCTCCTTCACCTTCGCGCAGCAGCCGCAGCACCTCAGCGCAGCGAGAGCCCGCTGTCGTCGCCATTGCCGGCACCTAGCTCACACCGCGTCGCTCATTCGCCACCGTCGTAGTCCCGTCGTGATCCCACCACACCACCGCACCCACATTGCTTGCTATCCGCGCACGGTAAGGCCTCCGTGCCGCGTACGGCCTCATCGTTGTTTTGCTGTTGTGTCCCGTCACCGTGGCCGGGCCATTTCCGACCACCGCGGGTCACGCTAGTAGGTGCGCTAGGATCACCGTAGGAGGTTGATGCTCGGCGTAGCTCTTGATTGAGCTATCTCGGCCAGCTCCGATGGCTCACCGTCGACCTGCACCGCCGTGCCGCCATGAGCGCCGCCATCGTCGTTAGCTCCAGCAATCGGTCCATTTAGCTAGCCTAGTGTGTGCGCATGGTCTCGTGGATCACTGTGGTACCGGTGCCGTCGCTGGAGAGCTCGCCGTCGGTGAACTTCGGTCAGACAGTGCTGCTCCCCTGTTTTCGTGTCACTGACACGTGGGTCCGTCTGACCTATGGACCCCTGCTGTCAGTGGCTTAGGGCTGAAGGGATAGTTCATTTATTTCCAGATTTACATGCCAACTTTGAAAAATCATAAGTGGAGTTCTGGAGGTCCAATTCTTGTGAACCAAATTTTGTTGTGTTCATCATAAAGTGTAGTGTTTTATAAAAATATGATATGTACAGTTTCTAGTATTTTTATTGGTGAATAAAATATAGCTTAATAAGTGCTTTTTGAATGTTTACAATTTTGTAAATTGTGTATCTTGAGCTAGAAATGTGATAAAATTATGATTCCAATTTTGCTAGTCTTGTGTTGACATGCTCTAGCTAGGAAAAATATTAAACTTGCAGTAAACTTGATTGAAATATGATCTTTCTATTTATCTATTAATAAATGGCATTTTCTGAGAAAAATTATAGGGATAAAAATATGTAACATGTTGCTATGCAAATTTTTGTACAGTAGTATGGCACTAATATGAAGCTAGGAAAAATATATAATCTATTGTTTGACACTTTTCTATAGGGTTTACTATTTTCACTAAAATAGGCCTTGCTAGATTGTCATTTTTGTAGAGGATGTTATACATGTGCAAATGGTATGAAATTTTTACAGTAGTCTATTGTGAGAACTAGGAAGCTACTGTAATTGTTTGAGAATTTATTATGCACATTTGGTGTATGTTTGTTATTTCCCCTAATTATCTAATTAAATTAATAAAGGCATTTAAGTAATTAAATTGTCATTGACCATGATGTTTTCTATGGTGCTTGTGATGCATAGTAACTGCTGATGTTCATAGTAAGGCTTAGAAGCAATTGGTTGTATGCAACTAATTAATTGTTACTTTGTAATTCAAATAGTTGTTGCATGTATAGTTTCGGTTGTGTGGATGATTTCATGTTGATAATGGTCTTTTCTGTAAAACTTGTTAATAACAAAGTTGTAGATAACTTACTAATCTACCTCATGTTAAATTTTCATGGTCATAGGCCTTAGGGTTTAAGAGTTTTAGTTGTTAGAAGTTGTTGTCCAAAATATTTACTTTCTAGACATATTTGTTATTACTTTGACACCATGCTGTTGAAAATACTTACAAGGATGCATTCATCATGTTTTATCATATTATACGTGTTGTTATACATGCATTCGCGATATCTTATTCTATGATCATGCATATAGGATCGACCGAGGAGATAACATTACGGGAATTTAATGAAGAAGAGGAAGGGGATCAGCAGGGGACACCTCAAGCCGTAGCTCCCGAAGAAGAGGAGCAGACTCCAGAAGAGCTCCCTGAGTGCCCTGATCACCGCCCCACCTCCTTTCTCAAAGGCAAGCCCTGGAGCATTCTAAATCTCCCAGTGTTTTACAAAATACTACTTGAGTCCTTTTATGTTTGATGCATTAGGTTATAAGAGTTGATTGGAAACACTTGATGCATGGAACTACCTTGTCTAGATATATATACCTTTAACCCTGTGTAGGCCCAGGATCAAATATATGCTTAGCCATGCTTAGACCGGTAGAAGTCGAGTGATTTCCTGTCACCTGCGAGATATAGGTGGATACCGAAGCACGGTTGGCTATATTTGCTATTGTGGAAAAGAACCATGTGGTAATGTAAATGGAGGCCAGGCAGAGCTTATGCGTAGGTTGACTCATGTGATTCTGTCTGTGCCGATTAAGGACCATACCATTGTTGGCGCTGTTTGACAAGATTGAATGCATGCCTATCACTTAGCTGGCCGGATAACTCGTTCCGACCGCAAAGCCAAGTAGCTCAACTCAAGCTGAGCCTCGCTCTATAAGAGTGCGCACTCTGGATGGTAGTAAGGATGTGTGGGAAACTAGACGTGAACCTAAGGGCAGGCTAGGCCTGAATGTCCTAGTAGCTGGTTGTCCCTGATTGTGCGGCGCTAGGCGAACCCATGAAATGTGGACTTGAGTTGTACCAAAGGTGACCTAAGGTGACCATTGATCTGGTCGGCCTGGGTTTATGTTAGGAATAAATTTCCAGCTGGTTGAAATCGATTCGAATCGCTATCTCTCCCGGATAGTAAGAAACTTGGCTAGTACCAACATCGTAGTAATTGTATTATGGAATGTGATGGTTCGGATAAACATGGAATTACCACACCTGCTATGGTTACTATTGTATGATCTCAAATGATATACCACATGTTTGGCATAGGATAGTTGCTAATCTAGAGATGAATAGCTATAATTAACTTGATGATCAAAGTATAATTGTATAACTGAGTTAATCACTTTTTATGCAAAAATGTTGTCAAGCTACCTCCACTTATAAAGCCTTGCATAATCCTTGGAGTCAATTTATTTCTGGTTTATAACGGGTAAGTCTAGCTGAGTACCTTCTCGTACTCAGGGTTTTATTCCCATTGTTGCAGATGGTACCGTCTATCACGGCTATTGCAAGAATTGCTTCTATCCCGTCATGGATGAGGAGTGAGCCTTGGGCAGGCATCTTTAATAATCCTTCTATATGCTTTTGTGGATGGTGATCATGTGTTGGCACTATATTCGAACTATGTTGGCAAATGCTACTTTTGAACTTTAATTTGCTTCCGCTACTATCAATCGAACGTGGTTTCTAATAACTTTATTTCGTAGTCTGATGAAGGAACTATATCTATGAACTTTATGTAATATGTGACATGTATGTTGAATCATGTACGATCTTGGTTGTATGTGGATCATTTATCGAGACCCATCGTGGCACTCAACGGACTACCGGGTTTATATGGGCTCAAGTATGATAGTGCGACCGCTTGCAGGCTGCCATTGTACTTGTGCTCTTATAAATTGGTCGGTTCTGCGACAGCGCCCGCGGCGCTCGTGTGCCTAGGTACTAGCCTCTAGCGGGCCCATCCCTTTCCACCCCTCACTCTAAAGGTGCCCAGAGCAGTTGTCGAACCCATCGGTGGGCCAACCTTCAAACTCTTGGGCCTAGACGGTCCGTACGAGCATTTTTAGCTCTGTATCCCTATTACCTGCGACGAGTCGTGGCCTGTTTGGGAAGGCAAAATGTCCGGTGAGTTTTTCGAGGGATCGGACATAGGTTGCATGCGCACGTCCCATGGTGAGACATGGTTGCAGGTCGTGGTAGGCGCGGAAATCTAGGCGGAAGGTCGGTTTTCTCACACCCATCGCCCCTATAAAACCAAAGGGCTAGCCCTTCGGGTTTCATACGCATGCTTGCATCCTTGCCTCCGCAACCACACCACCGCTTAGGTTTCCTGCCTCTACATCTCCGCCGCCATTGAGCTCGCATCCATCCGCTCCCATCTCTAATGGATTAGTGGTGCCGTTCCGACATCACCTTCCAGCACATGGAGGGCCTCATCCGTCACGATCTTCTCCGCGCGCGGACCTCGGCCGAGGAGTGGCTGTTGCCCGGCGATGAGGATTTGCCGTCGCCGCCCGATGGCTATGTGGTGTCATTCGCCCACTTCCAAGAGCGTGGGCTCATGACCCCCGCCCACAAATTTCTTCGAGGCTGCTGCACTACTACAAGATCGAGTTGTAGTATCTCAATCCCAATGGGATCCAGCACATGGAGATGTTTGTCGCGCTGTGCGAGGGATTTCTAGGGATTAGCCCTCACTTCGACTTGTGGAGGCACTTCTTTGCCATCAACCTCCAGAAGAAGAGGGAGAAAAGCGGCATGCAAGAGCTGCATATGCTGATGGGGTGCGTCGGCATCCAACTTCGGAACAATCGGGTCAGCGAGTACCCATCCATGCGGCTTTCGACGTCCAACAAGGGGGGCATTCGTAGTGGTTCTACCTCAAGAACGAGGCCACTGCCCCTCTGCTAGAGTTCACCGGACGCCTGATTGAAGTGGCACCGGAGTCATGGAGGAAGTGGGGTGTCCAGAGAAGGACAAGAAGAAGATCCGAGACCACATCACCGCCATCCAAATATTGAAGGAGAATGGCTTGAAGGGGTCAGGCGTCATCGGGGCTTACCACGCAAGGAGGGTGGCACTGTTGATGACGCGTGCACTCCCGCTATATGCGATGGCGCCCGAGGCATCATTCGATGGAATGGTGCTCGCCGAGGGGATGCTCCCCAACTCGAGATCATGCAACACATCAAGGAGGTGATGGAGCCTTTGTGGGATGACGCGGGTGCCGCCCTTGACTTCATCTACCCAGTGTCGGGGCATCCTCCAATGCGACCGGAGTCGAGCTACATCGTCTTCGTAAGTTCCCTTTTCCCTTGCCTTTTCTTTAATTGATTTCTTGACCCTTGATACTAACCTTGAGACGGGCGGGACCATCCAAGGATCTCATCCTCATGGATCATCTGGCGCCGTTGCCGAGGGATTCGGCTATGAGGCCGGTGAATCGTGCCGAGGGTGAGCGGCTGAGGAAGGCAAAGGAGGACAAGAAGAGGAAGAAGCAACGGAAGCTGCATGCATAGGAACAAGGGAGGATACTGACAATGATGATGATGGAGATGACGATGAGGTAGCCAACGACATCGAGTGGGACAACCTAGAGAGCATGGATGTGTTGATAGGTATTAGTTCGTCCTTGTAGACATCGGGGCCCTTCTCGTTCCATGGAAGGGAGGGTATGTCCTGGGGAGCCAGCGGAGGCGGGCCATACCATCGGCCTACCCCAGGAGCCAATAGGGGCAGGTGGTTCTACCATCGTGCCCGAGGTGCCAGCAGAGGCGGGCGGCTCCATCGTCATGCCCCAAGAACCAAGGGGAGCGACCCATCTACCCAGAAGCAAGGGGCGGGCTCGAAATGGCCTCATTCCGATGAGGCGTAGCAAAGGTCGGGGGTTCACCCCCCAAACACATCTGCCCCCCGACGGCGTTGAGGTGAGTTGTCGGTTCCTCTATTTTTCCTATTTTAGTCAGATTTTGTCGTGACTTATGCTTTTTGTCCCTTGCAGCGTCGGCAAGCAGCGTAATCCTTTGGCGTTGGCGCTAAAGAAGAGCATCACCCTCCAATTGAAGTGGCAACCGTCATCTTGTGCCACGCACATTTCGGGCGGGGGCAGCGCTAGTGTGACTACGTCGCCGGGCGGTCTGGTGCTGCCCACGGTGGTGCCCATGCCCTCGGCTGGGACAGGAGGACGTGGGGGCTCAAGGGGCGCCTTTGGAGGTCGCAGAGCAGCCGGTGAGGGCCATGATACCATTGTTGACTGTGGGACGCATGGTGCTATAACCGCGCTTGTGGCGCCGACCATCGGTGGGCGCGGTGTAGCCGGTCATGACCCCATCGAAGCAGGTGGAGGTGGCGGTAGCAGTGACAAATGGGTCACAGCCAGGCGCAACCATAGCGGCGCCTGCGGCTCCCACGCGACCCATGCCATCGGTGGCCAAATAAGCGATGGCACCTGGCATGGACTAAATGGAGGAGGATGCGGCCGAGAGGTCCTCGAGAGTTGTTGTACTGGGAGAGGGGTCGGCATCCGCACCGCTTACCCCTTCCATCGGCGGAGGGGGCATCCCGGCGGGGATGTCATAGCGAGAGGTGTCGGCGGCATTTGGAGCCGACGGGGAGTCATCCCTGGCCCTGACATCGGTGGGGAGCGACTCGCCTGCAAGGGGCGAGCCCCTACTCCGGTGGATGAATCCATAGGATCCGGCGTCGATGCTTTTCACCCTTGACGACGCCACCGAAAGCATGGAGCGGGAGAGCCTCAACATGGGGATCGCGTCCGTGCTCGAGGCCCGAACCACGCCATAGGTGCAATATGTGACTTTGTTGTTCCCTCCAGCCAGGTATTGTTTCATCCTGCTTCTTGCCTTTATCTTCCTTTTTCTATTTTTGTATCCTGATCATCATCTTCCTGCAGTCCCTCATAGCTCACAGCCGAGGGAAGCCTCGGTTCCTTCATCGAGGAGGCGCGGCTACACGCGGGAAGGTGACCACTCAGCTTGTTGCCACCCAGTAGAGGGTGGCTGAGCTAACTCCCCTCATCGAGGAGGTGGCCAATCTTTAGTCGTGGGTGGCCGAGGCCCGTTGGGATGCTGATGAGGCCGAGAAGGCGTTCGAGGCCCTATCGGCGTGGTCGTGGAAGGATGAAGAAGCCGCTAGGGTTAGGAAGGAGCGGGATGAGCTACTCTAGAGGGACGCCGAGACCCACCAGTAGATCCTTGACCTTCTGGGCGAGGTTGAGAAGGAAAGGAATCTGAAGCTAGGGGCCAAGGAGAAGCTCGCGGCCCTAGAGAAGAGGGCAAGCCTAGATGCCATGTCGATCGCTCGGCTACGCAAGGAGCGGGATGAGCCACTCCAAACCATGGAGAGGCTCCGCTCGGAACGTGGCAAGGCTTGCAAGGAGCGCAACCTGGCTTTTTGAGAGCACGACCAGGCTTGCCAAGAGTGCGACGATGTGTAGCAAAAGGTTGGCTCCCTCTAGGCCGAGCTCAAAAGCGTGCCAACCCAGAAGCTGGAGGCCGAGAGCATTTCTGCCAGGCTAGCTGTGGACCTCGCCGAGGTGAAGAGGAATCTTCAGCCAGAGAGTGACGAGCTCAGTATCCTGAGTGCCACCCTCGGAGTAGTCTGCGATGACCTTTAGGTGGTGCGGTTAGAGGGGACTAGCTCGCTCATGGCTCATGCCGTCGAGATCATCGGCTCGGTTGTGCCAGCTCAAGAGGAATGCTCTTTGCACTAGGGTCAATCAGGCCTTTGCGATTGCTCATTCTCATTATGGAGACAGCGTCAACCTAGAGACGATGAGCCACGGCTACGCGCCTGGCTATGAAGTCCATGAGCTGGAGGAGATGAAAGCGGCGGTGGCTCCCCTTTCAGAGGACCTCGCGGATAGGATAGAAGACATAGTTCTCCCTGGAGGGGCTAGTTAGTTAAATAGGTCGGATGATTATTTTTGTAATAATCGGACAAGTTCCAACCCCTGTGTTTTGTTCAAACAAGTCTGTTATTTTATTTCGATGTGAACAAATTTGTTTTTTCTCCTTTTTATGTGTAAAAAGGGGTTAATGCGTTCCAACCCTTTCGTTTGTTAAGATCATAGAGCTTGGGGTACGGGTGAACAAACTCTGATCATGCAGGTGAGCAAGAGTGCCGTAGCTGCTAGGCGTAGGTTTCCTGTAGTCCGACCAGCCTTACTCAGTTGTTCATTTCCGTAAACCTTGCCACTAGGTTTTTTAACATGAGGAAGGGGTCGGGCACGATGATTGTTTTAGAAAGGGTATATATACCCTTATCAGCCCCCGAGTGAGACCCGGCCCCTTGTCGTTGCTATTGTCGGGTGTCACTAAAGATCGAGGAGAGGATAGAGAAACTAGTAGGAGAAAGCGTCTCTTGTTTTAGAAACATCATTCTTAGCTTTCGTATGTATCGCCTCCCTAGGATCTGAGCCATCGTTCTGTTACCGCGCATTCAGTCTCCTTATGAGTCCAACTTTCCTCGAGCCCCCGTGCGTAGCAGGGGTCCGATCGAGGGTCGACTCATCTTTGTGATCGTCACCCCATCCGTGGTTTCTACAACCGGGGGGTTTGAGCTAACATCACTTGCCTCGATGGCTCGAGTGACGTGCTCGGTGAGCTCGCTAACAAGTATGTCTGAGTGGAATACAGGTTCATTGTTCATGATAGGGTCGGCATAGCCCTCATGTGTCATTCCATTGCTCCTTAACCATCTCTCGGCAGCGGCCCGAGCCGTCCGATCGACCTGGATGACCTGCTGGCCTCTCCTTGATGGAGATTCCATAGGTGGGCCCCTCCAAACCCTTCCTGGGAAAGCGGAGGCTAAAGCTCAGGATGCGGGGACAAAAACTCTGATCATGTTGGTGGGCAAAAACGCCGTAGCCGCTAGGGCGTAAGTTTCTTGCGGTCCGACCAGTTTTACTCAGAGTTTGTTTCCGCACACCTTGCTTCTAGGTTTTAGCGTCAGAAAGGGTCGAGCATAGAGAATGTCTACCGAATAGACACTCTTGCCAGCTCTTTTTGACGTGAGGCGTTCTTGAGCCCTTCGTGGGCCGGCCTTCGAACCTTAGTCGGTCGGATCCCTGAGTTGGGGTCAGGCAGCTCAAGCCCCTGAGCACCATTGGGCTCGGTAGGGGTCTGCCGAGTTTTATGCGCCACCCCGTCCGTGGTTTCCACAACCGAAGGGGCTGAGCTAACGACACTTGCCTTGATGGCTCGAGTGTCACGCTCGGCGAGCTCGCTAACGGGCTTATCCGAGTGGAATCCGGGTCCATCGTTCATGATGGGGATGGCATAGCCCTCATGTGGCATTCCACTGCTCCTTAACCCACCTCCCGGCAGATGCCCGAGTCGTTCCAAAGACCGACTCAGGTGGCCCATTGGCCTCCCCTCGATGGAGATTATGTGGGCTCGGCTCGAGGTTAGGATTGAACGAGAAGGTCGAGATGACCCTGTTCGCTTCTGAGCGGGTCGGGCAAGGTCCACTGGGGCTCATCTACATTTTCTCCAATGGCTCTATTTGACGTGAGGCAGCGTCGAGCCCTTTGTGGGCCGACCTTTGAACCCCGGTCGGCCGCCCCTCATATCGAATGAGATGACAACCGCTTTATGACGCAATGCGAAGCGTTGTGATGCAATAATTGCATATGCGATGCTTGGATGTATGGGATGAATGCATGTATGAGAATGGATGAATGAATGATCATGCACTAGAAAAGAAAAGTGGGGGCTGATAAAGTTACCTCGATGGCTCGAGTGACGTGTTTGGGGAGCTCTTATCGGATATGTTCGAGTGAAATCTGGGTCCATCGTTCATGACGAAGTCGGCCTAACCCAGCGTGGGGTATCCTACTGTTCCCTACCCATCTCTTGGCAGCGGCCCGAGCCATCCAATTGACTTTGGGCGACCTGCTGGCCTCTCCTCGATGGAGATTCCATAGGTGGGCCCCTCCAAACCATTCCTGGGAAGACGGAGGCTAAAGCTCAGGGTGCGGGGACAAAAAATCTGATCATGCTGGTGTGCAAAGGCGCATAGCCGCTAGGGCATAGGTTTCTCACAATCCAACCAGTTTTACTCAGAGTTTGTGTTTACACCAAAATTTGGGAGAAGAGCGCGGGAACTCGCAGGCTTCCAAGATTGTGCCAATCAAGGAGTCGATTGAGTAAGGATTGATATCTATCGGGTCGAATGTGACACTGGGATTGGTTCTCTCTAAATGACGTCAGTAGATAACTATGACGAGATATGATTGGCATCGAGAAGATACATATTGGACTCTACAAAAGGGGAAAGATTAGAGACCAAGTTATCTTAAAATAGGAATGTTTTCTTCGTACCAAAGATTGTACTAAGTCGTACTCGAGTCGGATTCATTTTTAGGCTTCGGGTATAAATACCAAACCACGGCTATTGTAAAAGACACACAATCAATCAAATACCAGTTATTTACTTTTTTTGGTTTCGGCCACCCCTTAGGAGTAGGAGTAGAGTAGATCTTGGTGAGTTCTTTAGCAAGTATGGCTGCATCGATCCGGTCGACCTCCACTGCTTGTCTGTAAGTACTGTCATGGCTTATACCTCTGTTTGTATGGCTGCATCGATCCGGTCGACCTCCACTATGACTCTGGTATGAGTTAGTTATCGACTCTTCTCTAGTTCAACTACGGCTGCATCGATCCGGTCGACCTCCATTGCTCGAACTAGATTAAGGTTAAGTTATCGGCTCTATCTAAGGGTGGCGCTCCTTTGGATAGATTCATTAAGTTACCGATATTGTTTATTGCTTCCATTATTTATTTAATTACAGCAATATCACTTCACCGATTGGGATTGATCTAGATCGGCCTTATATCTTTTTTAACTCATCGTTTGTTAATCTAAATTGATCTAATATGTACTTTAAATGATGAGTTATGTTTTATCAGCTGTTTTATATCAATCTTGATCGTGCATAGCGTGTGTAGTTAAGGCGTGTCTGATTTTGAGTACATCTATTGGCTAGCGAAAACTATTTCAAGGCCCGTTATAACGGCCTGTGTGATTCTGCCTCACACCCCACTGTTATCACCGTAGAGTGGGGATCGTTATTTGGTAGATCTGTTCCTAAGAAGGCATGACCTTAACTATGCACTATGCCTGAATCTGGCTGTTTTAGCCGATATCGAGCGCTTTCACGAACAGTTCGCATCACGAGATCCTTGAAGTAGCGATAGGTTGAAAGATGTGTTAGCCCCATGATCTTATTATTGTATTACGGCCTGCATGATTCTGCCTCATGCCCCACTGATGTTAGTAATAAGTTAGGGTCATCGAGTCTATTGTTGTTTCTACGGCCTACATGATTCCTCATGCCCCACTGGTCATAGCGATAGATGAGATCTAATATGTTCATTAGATTTACCTCTATTAAATGGTTAAATGATGATGAACTGTTTCTTTTACATAAAAAAGGGTTCGGTTACTCACAGTCATTGGCTTAGCAGGAACTAATTACTGTTGATATCCTTTTGCTAGTGACCAATATTTGTTTAAAGAATGATATTCATCCTAAACAATAACCAATTCTTCTTACACAACCCTATGAGCTTTAACCAATTTATTCTTACGAATATGCTGGAATCGACTATTTAGTCGATCTCCTTTCATATCGGCTCTTAGAGCCGCACATTCGGGACTGTCTGGCAACACCGGCATGTTTCGCCCTTAATTACTGATAAACTTTCTCTCCTTGTCAATTGTAGGGCCAAATTGACTGGCACATCTTAGGAGGAGTGCGCAGTATCGACCACCCCTGCGCTGAAGCTAGGCGGATCTCTAGCTCCATCGAGCGGACGCTTCTAGCTTGCTCGTGTGTCCTCAGCACGGGATGAAATTCCGTGTCAACATGCATTTCTGGCACGCTCGATGGGACCCCACAATCATCATGGTGGTTCACAACAACGACATCCTCATGATGCATTATGAAGATCTACCTGATGGAGATAAAGGTGTCATCAGCAAAGCTATAGAAAAGTTTTAGAACAAGTGTTTGTTGTCCAACACAAAAACACATGACAACACAATTTTTCAGAAATTTCCACTACCAAGAGTTCTATTACATGGGCAGACAGATACAACTGAAGCTGAAGACAGGCGTTTCTTTACGGAGGTTGTAGACAAATCTATTTATGATGACATATCAAGCCAAAATGAAGCTTTCTTGGACACATTCACAACGCCATGAAAGAAGCGATTCATGGGTGTCCAGTTGGTCAAGTTGGGACAGCTTATTACAACATTCCAGATCCGTCGACCCAAGGGACTAATCAAGTCAGTACCAGCCATCAAGAAGCAGCACCAGCTGGTAATGGTGATGTCCAGGCAGTTCTGGGTTCATCTGAACAAACTCAAGGTACTACTATGAATCAAATACAGTATAACCCTGGACCGTCAGTACAGCATGTGCAACAGCCGGCGGGGCAAAGTCAGAACCAGGTGATCAATTTTGGCACATCAGGCCACATACCGTCGTCGGCTCAAAAAATAGCACCATCAATTCAAAGGATCCATAGAGATATAGATCCTTATGTCTATAATCAGATACTTCAAGCAGCAAGCCAGCAAAGAACCCAGCAGATGGAGATTCCACAAGGGTATCACTATGGATTAGATTATAACACCCTTCACATGATTCCAAATCCAGGGTATCAAGGCACACGGGATTTCAATCCACAGATGGGTCAGCAAATACAGAGAAATCCAAATTCAAATGCTGATGAGTTGCTACTGAAGGTGACCGAGATGATGAAGAATCAATTCAGTCTGAAGCCAAAAGGGCTGACCTTCTCATATAAACGCCCATATCCAGAATGGTATGATTTGGTCGCTCTTCCCACAAATTATAGGCTCCCAGAGTTCCCTAAGTTCACTGGCCAAGATAGTACAAGCACGATAGAACATGTCAGTCAGTATCTTACACAATTGGGTGAAGCATCAGTGGAGGATGTCCATCGAGTTTGTTTCTTCTCCTTGTCCTTATCAGGGCCAACCTTCACTTGATTTTCATCATTACCAGTCAATTCCATTGCCAATTAGGCTGACCTAGAGAAGAAGTTTCATACATATTTTTACACTAGGACTGGGGAAAAGAAGATAACCGATTTGACAACTATAAGGCAGAAGACTAATGAATCGGGCACTGAGTTTCTTCAGAGGTTCCGAGAGACTAGGAACTTGTGCTTCTCTTTAAACTTGGCTGATGATCAACTAGCTGCTTTAGCTGTTCAAGGAATGCTGCCAATGTGGAAAGAAAAGCTGCTGGGACAAGAATTTGACAACTTGGGTCAATTGGCTCAACGAGTGGCAACGCTCAATAGCCAATTCTAGAGTATGCGCAAAGATACCCAATTCCAGAAGAGTACCACAATGGCCGAAGCTTATAATCCATACTCAGTTGATGACAGCTATGAAGATGAAGAAGAAGAGGTTGCTGCGGCTGAATAGAATTAGGGCAAGAAAACAGTAATGGTGCCAAATCCTTGGGGAAGAGGAATCGAGGAGAGCTATGACTTTAATGTCACAAAATCAGACAAGCTCTTCGAATTCTTGCTTGAGAAGGGGCAGATCAAGTTGTTCGATGGTCATGTTATGTTGCCCCCTGAACAGTTGAAGAATAAGAAGTTCTGCAAGTTCCATAACGCTACTTCTCATTCCACTAATTAGTGCATAATCTTCTGGCAGCATATACAGAGGGCTATTTAGCAAGGAAGGCCCAAATTTGATACGCCTTAGAAAATGAAAGTTGATGATAATCCTTTCCTAGGAGATCAAAACATGGTTGATGATAGGCTAATCAAAGGAAAGACTAAGGTCCTAACATTAACCAAATCAAAAGAAGCTAGAACCGTCGATCCCAAGTTGCAAATATCGGCCGACAAATATAGAGAAATTAAGAGACATTGCGATGAGCAAAAGAGCCGATATGAGCAGGAAGGAACGTCAAAAGCAGGGACGACAAAGCCGTGAGTTACCTCTCGAATTTTGTTGAATAAGTGGTAGTGGCAGAAGGAAAAGGATTATCAGCATTGGTTAAAGGATCAAGAATACCAGCGTCAACTGGAAAGAGAGAGATATGAAAGGAAACAAGCCGAATCACATTGGAATTGTCCTTTCTTTAGACATTGCTGGAATGAAGGTTTGAAGTTGCCTATCAGACATGACTGTCCAGAATGCAGCAATCAGTATTGGGAGTTTAGGCAGTGTCAAACCAACCACCAGTCTATCTATGCTCAAGATGCGTACCATCATAATAATATGGATCGGCGCTTAAAAAATGGAAGTGTTCATAATCGGCTGGGAAAAAGAGTTGTTGACCAAGACTGGGCTGATTATGAAGAAGAAGGCAATGAGAGAAAATATGTTTGGTAGAAAGGCCAATGGTGTCTAGGAGGTTTGACAAGAAGCCAGAAGAGAAGGGTGCAACGCATAAGGAATAAAGAGTTAGAGCAGGCTCAGGCATCCGGTAAACCTCAAGTATGGCGTACTAAGCAAATAGCCGATAGAAAGCAGCCATCGGCTAGTATACAAATGGCTTTTCTATTACCATCGGAATTCAGAGCTCGTCAGATCAAGAAGCTTATTCAGATTTCAATGAATCGGAGTATGAGGAGATAGTTGCTAAGTTGACGATTGTACAACAAGCAATATTTGATAAACCAGTCAAACATCGGCACTTAAAGGCTTTATATATGAAAGGTTTTGTTGATGGGAAGCCGATGAACAAGATATTGGTGGATGGAGGTGCTTCTGTCAATTTTATGCCTTACACCACTTTTCGTAAATTTGGCAAAGGACCAGGAGTTCTGATGGAGACTGACATGATGCTTAAGGATTTTAGAGGTAATGCTCTGCTCACCACATTCTTCATCATCGATGGAAAAGGGTCATATAGCCTTTTCCTCGGTCATGATTGGATTGATGCAAACTGTTGTGTGCCATCGACCATGCATCAGTGTTTGATTCAATGGCATGAGGATGATGTCGAACTGGTCTGCGCTGATGAGTCTACGAGCATCGCAACAGCCGATCTAGTCTTCTAGGAACTAGGAGACTTTGAGTGCTTTTCTGGCAAGTTATGGGAAGGAGGCTTCATTTAGATCAGCAATGAAAGCCAATAGCCAATGCAAGCAATCGGCTCTGAGAGTTTGTTTTAGAAAAGTCATGGCTACACGTCGGCCATTGGATTAAAGGAAAAATAAGCATTGAGTCCTGGAGATGGGTTTAGGCCCATGTATGTGGATGCTGAGTCAAATTATAAGTGCAATTCAGAGTTAATGGATTTCTTAAAGAAGTTATGTTTTGCTTAATAGGATGCTTGACCTAGGTTGATTAATCATTTGACCTTTGATATGAAAAGTTCTACGAGACATTATCCTGGCATTTGATCAATACTTGATAGCCGACTCATTCAGTCATCGGCTCTAATAGCCGGTACCAGAAAGGTATCGCCTCTAGTTCAAAAAAAACAAAGATAAAAACAATTATACACAAGGGCATTACACTAAGACAATCATGGAAAAGCAGAAGATTTCATTCATCAGTTCACCCTAAATACAACCTAATCGAAGACCTTGTTCACCACATCCTGAGCGGATGTGATATCCACTATGGCCTCCACTGCCATGATGAATTCTTCGAGCAGGTCTTCATGTTCCTCAGGGCCGTCGCCCATTGGGAAGCCAGTCTCCATGGCATGGAGCTCGTACCCAGTCTGGACCTGTGCCATGGTCAGCGCCACTGCCGCACCATGATGAACGCCATGAAGGGTGATCTCCTGAACGTGGGCTGGAATGTCATGGAGGCGAGAGTCAATAAGGGGACCCCGAGCGTTGACAGCGTCCATGGCCACGTTCGCCGCCAATTGGAGAGACTCCAACTACACTGCCAGGGCTGATGATCACAAAAGACGGAAGGAATGTCAACATGAAAAACAATGGAAGTCAGAGTAAAAGCCTTCATGGAGTTCATCTTACCCGCCACCATGGCGTCGGATTCAGCCAGCCGTGCCCGAATGGCACTGGCCTCCTCTTCGGTAGCATAAAGGGTTGCTTGAGAGACCCCGAGATGGATCTCAAACTGACCATTTTCCGAGTTGCTTCGGAATAGCAGTTCTGGGCCACCCTCCACTCTCGGAGAAAGCGTCGGGCGTCGTCGCCATTGTACGAGTCAGAGGAGTCCGACGATGAGGCCGGCGTGGAAGATGCAGCGTCAAAGGGCCGCTAGCTTTGGGAAGAGGACGGAGACTATCATTCACAACAAACCTATAGGCGAGTCAGAACAGTTCATCATCATAAACAAGAAATGTCAATCTCACCTCATGCGTCAGAGACACTGGTTCATCGGCATGTTCTCCTTCAGGATTTCCTCCGCCGCGCGCTTGCCTCGGTTGTCCTCACCAACCATGAAGGATGATTGAATCTACGGAAGGGAGAAAGAAAACCGCTATAGGGTTTCGGCAGGTGGAGAAGAGCAAAGGAACAGTTGCGAGTGGAGATGTGTTCGAGGTCGAAGCCATCGGTTGCTATTTGAAGACATGAAGTGAAGAGGCGGACGCCTCGGGGCACGCAAAAGGCAACCACAATTAATAGAATGCGAAGCGCCACTTCACTAATGCCAATGAGAATGCGGCATTGGGCGACTAAGGGTAGAAAAATCGAAGGGCTCTCTTGATAAAGCCGGGTTTTCAGACTTAATTGGATTGAGATTGGAAATATGAAGTTGGCTGTTTTCAAATCGGCTCTTTAGCCGAAACGAGAAATACAATGAGGCAACAAAAATATGGTTATTATTGATCTTACATGAGACACGTGTTAACATATAGATTACAGGTTTAGGACATCCTGGATGACTTTCAGTACTTCTAGCCGGATAGCATCAGCTTCTGCAATCTTTTGCTTGTATTCTTCGGCTGTTCCAGGAGTGCTCTCAAGGCTGCTTTGGATGGCTCTGCCTTCTTTCACCTTGGCCAACAGTGCTTGTTTCTTCTATTTGATGGCATCAGGTATTTGGGCCAGAGTGGACTTGTGATGATCAATGGCAGCCTTCACATTTTCTAGCTCCTTCTCAAGTTCTGCACGCTTGATTTCCAATTGGGACAACTCTGGATCGGTCCTGAGGGAGGAGTTCTTCAAGTCATCAATCAATTGCGCCAGCTCTTTAGCCTCTTGCCTGTTGGAGTTCCCCCGGGCCAGCAGGGCTTCACGATTGGACAAATTTCTCTGAGTCTTTTTCACCTTCAAAGCCTGGTCTTCAAAGATGGACAAAGATGACAAGACTCTGGAGAGAGCGAGGATGGATCACCCTTAATATCCAAGAAGACTCTCTGCGTTGAATCAGTATCTTAGACCAAATCGGCTATATTCCTCTCAAATATTGGTAGTATATTTCTTAGCCGATTTCTAGTCTCCTCCGGTAGAGCTTCCCTAGAGGAAGTGGTTGATGATCTGATCTCATCTTCATCAAAATATTCCTTAAGATTGAAAGAGTAGCTCCGGGTTGGAGGATCGAGTGTCTATGTGTAAGGAAAAACTTGATTAGAGGGATCGGATCAGTTTATAATAGAATGAACAAGTAAAATGAGATACAGTACCTTTTCTGTGGTAGCTTCTATCTGAAGGGAAGGAACAGCTGACGATACACCAGTAGTATCTGGTTGAATCGGCTCAGAAATCTCAACATCGGCATCTACAAACATCGGAAGATTTTTAGTTCATGTTTACTGCAGAGAGATAAGTTGAGCAAATAACTCCCTCACCATCAGTTGTTTGTCGGACTGAGAAATCAACAGTCTGAGTGTTGACGGCAACAAGACCACCTTCAACGTTGACAGGATTGTTGAGCGGACTATCAGGCTCCCGATCTTGCACAGGTGTTTTGTCAAGAAGTATCTAGTGCAACAAGAAGTCAGATGAAGGGTAAAAGACTGAATGAAAGAAGTTAAAGAAAAATACCCCGGTAAGCATCGAAGATAAAACTCACATTTTTTGCTGTTATGGAAGTATCGGTTATTTCAACCAAGATCGGCTCCTTTCGTGGAACAGGCGATGGGAGTTCAGTTGGTGCTGAGTCAAACGCCTAGGGTAGCAGTTCCACACCCAGGGTAGGTTGGGATGCAATGCTCAATAGCTGTGAAGAGACGAAGTCAGCAAGTGAATATCATTTTGAGAAGGGGATGAATTGTTTACCTGAGCAGCTGATGGTCTTGTTCTACGGAGTCTCTTCCCAGTAGTGGTTTTCTGGGTTGCCCCTTGGACCACCTTGCGCTTTAAAGATTGATATGTCACAATTATGGGGGCATCGAGAGTTTTCATCAATCTCTTCAGGGAAGGCGCAGCTGATCCCATTCTCAAAACCGGGCACGGTGGCTGGTAATCTATAGGACGCCCCTTCCTATCCAAGCTTGGAGGATCAAATTCAACATCTTGAAAAGGTTGATTAGGACGGTTAACAAAGGAATTCGTCAAGCAGTTTTCTTGAAGAGAAATAGCAAATTACCTCTCCGTCCGAAGCAAATTCTCCATCCAAGGCTATACACAAAGGGTGGACCGATCCATAGAAAAGATGGGAATGCCATTCTTGCCACCAAGAGTCAAAGAGAGTAGAAGAGAAGCTGACTTTAATCCAATCGTGCAAGCAGAGGGAAGGAAGATTTGATCCCAGCTGAAAACTCTTCCGTCTTCTAGTACTTCACTGATATCTTCCCGTGGCTTCAGTATGTTCTTGAAGAATAGCTGAGGAGGCAATTGGCCGAAACCAAACTGACGAGCCACAAGGGATGGGTTGTAAAATTCATAAGTTGGGAGGTTGCCTGGAAAGAAAGAGCCTATAGCCATTTTGCCACGGCCATGATGGAACTCGGCTGGAAGAACACAGGGCTTGACTAAGGAATTGAAGATTGCAGCCGCCACATCGTCCGAACAACCTGACTCAAAGCAAAACTTGAATGGGAAGGCCAGCTCATCATTCTCATCATTATATGGTAGCCAAGTCAGGAAGTCTATACCAAATCCTCTGAAAAACTTCTTGAAGAGATGGCCAATATCGAAATCAATTGTTATGGCCGATGCAGCCTCACCATAGCTCATGCACTGCCGAGTTCTTCCTTCTTCACCTCTATATTCCTCATCAAAATTGGAAGAATGGGAAACTCAGACTTTTGAGATCAGGCCTCACAAACTTATGCATATACAAGTTAAGCCATAGTTGTATTAACCACCAGGGGCCACTAACAGTATGCACTGGTTCATTCTTCAGTAATTGGGCAGCCACCTGATATATTAGATGATAAGCAGCTCCTAGTAGATATTTTCCAAGAGGGATATCCTTCCCTAATGCTAGGTGTTCTGCAATGAGTCTGTGATTGTAGGCTGGACCATAAGATGACCCACAGAAAATGAATCTTTCCAACCACATGTTCAGAAAGGCCATGTATTCCCTTTCGCTGACAATTGATCCATCTTCAACGTGGTTTAGAATGTAACCTGCCCATCCTGTGCAGTCTGCTATTTTGGCTAATTTCTTGGAGCCAGCACTCAAGTACTCATAAGGCTGTATTGATCCAGTTATTCTGAGGCCGGTCAACATGTGAACATCAGCCAGGGTGATGGTCATTGGGCCATGACCAAAGATGAAAGCATTCAGGGCATTGGACCAGAAATAAGATGCAGTAATCAGAAGTGAGTCATTCCTCTCCATCTCGGACAATGAAAGAGTCAAGCATTGATTCAGATCATAAAGTTCCCAATTTCCACCCTTTTTCTCGGACACCCGACGGAACCAATTTCTCCATCCCTTAGGCATCTTTGGTCAATTTCTGAAGAGAGTTTTGATATTCTAAGAGAACAAATCCACTGCAGATTGTTTGAAGGGGATTTGTTGGTTTCTTGGCGAATGAAATCGGATGGATCGGGATCACCCATAGGCCCAAGAAAATAGATATTGGGGGAAACGGCTGATGAAATCAAGATTTCATTCCTCATTTCCTAAGAAATCGGGCGAAATAAGTTTGAGAAGAAAAGAAATACAAGGTAGCGGCCAATAATTGGAGAATGGAAACTTGGAGACATAACTCAGGGACGTGGTCGATGGTCGCCATCACGGTCGAAAATTGGTTTGAATCTGGCAAGGATCGCTTGGCAGCCTGTTCGGTTGGCTGGTTCGTATCGTTGCTGGTTCGTGAAGAAGTACTGCTGGCTGGTTTGTGTGAGAGGAAAATATTGTTCCGGTTAGAAATTTACGATCGTTTACGACAAGCCACAGCCAAACGAACAGGCTGTGGATGACGGCTTGTTAGAACAGGTGGTTTGCTAGGGTTTGGGGCCTTGGCGATGACGGTGTCGGCTGTTAAAGTGGCTTGAGGAAGAAGGAGAAAGTGAACAGGTTGAGTGGGTTGCCAAAGATACTGTTGGGATGTTATATAAAACTCGGGCCGGAAAGTCAGGAGTCGTGCGTATATCTCGTGATAGTACAGTTGCGGCATGGTAAACCAATGAACTAGAATTTTGGGATAAAATCATTTTATCCCAAAATTGGGGGGCATGTGTTTACACCAAAATTTGGGAGAAGAGCGTGGGAACTCGCAGGCTTTCAAGATTGTGCCAATCAAGGAGTCGATTGAGTAAGGATTGATATCTGCCGGGTCGAATGCGACACTAGGATCGGTTCTCTTCAAATGATGTCAGCAGATAACGATGACGAGATATGATTGGCATCGAGAAGATACATATCGGACTCTACAAAAGGGGAAATATTAGAGTCCAAGTTATCATAAAATAGGAATGTTTTCTTCGTACCAAAGATTGTACTGAGTCGTACTCGTCCTTAAAGGAAAATTCTGGCACGGCTCGGCCCCTCCGTTTTTATCGACAAAACGCTTGAGGGAAGACAATCACAAAGATGAACCAATCCTCGACCGGGCTCCTACTACGGGAGGGGGGCTCGAGGAAAGGGAATCACCGCCCCCAGGTCACGCTGTGGGCAACAAAAGAAGGCCGAGGCCTTCAGAGTCCTCCCATTCGGAAAAGCCTCCGAAGGAGTATACTACTCCTCCGCAGGCTCGAGGGCTACTGTCGGGGACCCATACTAGGGTACCCGAAGAGGAGGAGCTAATAACCATCAACATTGATTCATCCGATCAGTCAAGAGCGCGACTATAGCACCAACCGACCCCTAGGTGCGCAAGCTCCGCCTCGCCCGACACCGAGGCCGCGGGCTCCGCCTCACCCGACCTCTGAGGGCTGGCTCCGCCTCGCTCGGCCTCTGGGGGTGGGCTCCGCCTAGCCCGACCCTTGGATTTGCGCTCCGACTCGCCCGACCTCTGAGGGCGGGCTCTCGCCCGCCCGACACCGAGGCCGCGGGCTCCATCTCGTCCAACCTCTAAGGGCTGGCTCCGCCTCGTCCGGCCTCTAGGGGCGGGCTCTGCCTTGCCCGACCCTTGGGTTTACGCTCTGACTCGCCCGACCTCTGAGGGCGGGCTCTGCCTCACCCGACACCGAGGCCATGGGCTCTGCCTCACCCGACCTCTGAGGACTGGCTCCACCTTGCCCGGCCTATGGGGGTGGGCTCCGCCTCACCCTACCCTTGGGTTTGTGCTCCGACTCGCCCGACCTCTGAGGGCGGGCTCCGCCTCACCCGACCTCTAAGGGCTGGCTCCGCCTCGCCCGACACCGAGGCCACGGGCTCCACCTCGCCCGATGTGGGGGATATACCCCCGGGTACCACAAGATGGTACATGGGCCGCACCATCCGAGGTGGCCTGGCCCGTGAGATCAAGGCGTGCACGGCGCTGCTTGGCGTGCACCGCAAGACATTGTAATAGTACCAAATAGGATACTTTACTTGTAACCTTGTCCCTTCGGAGTATATAAGGAGGGGCAAGGGTCCCCTAGAGGACAGATCCAAAGAGGTTAATCTATATACATCTCAATACAATACGCCAAAGACACAGGACGTAGGGTATTACGTCGATCAGACGGCCCGAACCTGTCTAAATCGCTGTCTCTGCGCCTTGTGTCACCATCTGGTTCCTGATTACACGCACCGTCTACCGATAATCTACCACCACGGGCACCCCTCTCGGTGGACTGCCGACCATATTTCATCGACAGTGGCGCACCAGGTAGGGGTCCCCTTTTAGGGGTTGTGCGTGCTGATCTTCCGATGAACCTGATGGGAGTTCTCTTCATCAACGTCCTCCGTGACGATTTGGCTTCGTTGAGTTCGACCGGACTCGCAGGAGCGCATATACATGCATCAGATTCATGAGAGGGCGCATCATTGCATGCGTCCACGGCACATATAGGAAGATTCTATTTTGTTTTTATTTACCCATGCGGTGCTATCATCATGATTATTAGTTACTCAGATTGAATCTAATCGGTTCCTTTTATTCTCGACATGATGACCAAGCACATGAGGAATCACGTCGACCAGCAAACAATTCAAGACATGCAGATTTGCATGCATACGGGGCATCAGCGGTGCACCAGCAAAGGTCCCATGTCCCGTACTTGATACTCGGCGGCGTCCATACAATGCAACGTATATAATGCAATACGTTGGAGTCCAAATACATGGAGTCGTCTGAGCCGTCGGCAAGCTGCGTCGAGCTGCAGAGCGAGCCACGAGCCGCTAAGCGAGCCGCATCGAACCATGAACAAGCCGTCCAAGCCTCGCTGAGCCATCAAGCGAGCCACGCCGGGCCATCAAGCGAGCCGCAGTGAGCCATAAAGCAAGCCACGCTGAGCCGCGGAGCGAGCCGCTGAGCGAGCCACGCCGAGCTCCGACCACGTCGACCACAGACCACGTTGACCACATCCCGAGCAGCTACGCCGAGCTCCGACCACGTCGACCACGGACCACGTCGACCACATCCTGAGCAGCTCCGCCGAGCTCCGACCACCAGACCACGTCGACCACGTCCCGAGCAGCTCCGCCGAGCTCCGATCACCTCGACCACAAGACTACATCGCAATGATGATCGCCGCGAAGAACGGCGCTATGACAATCACGACCACAGTCATGACGACAGGTCGAAAAGCTCGAGGACCGGACAACTTCATCGCCAACGACACGTCAAGCCATCTCTCGAACATCGCAACATGTCGACTACACCCACCGGCCGTCAATAAAGCTAAGTATTATTTTTAATTGAAAATTTCTTCGATCATCGTACACCTCCGCCGACCACCCTAAGGGTGTGCTCCGCGTTGAATTTTCTCCATACATACAATCCAAAACATGTATAAGTTTTTACAACGGTTCGCCGATACGTTTTCCTTCTTGCTTGAGAATCCCAGAGCCGGCACTGTCTCCGGCTCCACCCCACGCGTGCATGAGAGTCCGCCCTCTGCGCCACGGGTAGTCGGCGATCGCTCCTGGTAACTCGGCACTCTCTGGCGGCGGCGTTCCGTTACCTCGCGCCACGAGATGTTGGTCGGCCAGGTGGCGCATTCTTCAGACAGGTTAATACATCGCGCTACGCCACTACATAACAAAAGGGCTAAAAACAGCTAATGTTATTTTTCGAATATTACACCAAGTATAATTCATCGCCAACCGAACACCAAGTGTTTACTTCACCTCCTACGGAGAGGTCAATATATTTCGTACATCATCATGTACTACCGCTCTCCGTGTTTATTTTTCAGGAACACAGTTCGGTCAGCGAGCTCATGCTTCAGGATTCGCCAAGACCACTACGGTGCTCGAGGACTCTGGCCAGACCACGCTCGTGCTCAGGGACTCTGGCCAGACCACGCTCGTTCTCGGGGACTCTGGCCAGACCACGCTCATGCTCGGGGACTCACCAGACCACTCCGTGCGACTACATGCGACTGGCGACTCGCATACGGTTGGAGTATTTTTTCTCACTTAGACCTTGCTACAAGGCTCATACCTCGCCTTCCAGCAAGCTCGGGGACTACATCGGTACGATGCACCTGCCGGTGCATCTCGTATCGCATGTACGACGATTGGATTCTCAACTTAACTGGGAATTCTTTTTAGACCCTGGCACCACGTGCCTACGTCACCTACTACCAGGCTCGGGGACTAAGTGGGCACACTTCACCTTGTGGTGAATGTGTTTGTTTTTCGACCCTTACGCCTCTGATGATCAAGGACGCTACGCTTCAAGACGCACTTACATTTCTTTTCAGAAATACAAGTGGGCACACTAACCAGGCCGGAAATCTTTTTCTTTCTTCTTAAGAACACCATACATTCTTCGGACAACCTACTTCTCCCGCGACAACGGTGGTCGGAGATGTCAAGAACTCAAGCCTCACTGTTCGGAGAAGGTTGAAATGGCGTGTCGCATCAGAATACATGGCGCGCACGGGGACTAGCTGTGGGGGATATACCCCCGGGTACCACAAGATGGTACATGGGCCGCACCATCCGAGGTGGCCCGGCCCGTGAGATCAAGGCGTGCACGGCGCTGCTTGGCGTGCACCGCAAGACATTGTAATAGTACCAAATAGGATACTTTACTTGTAACCTTGTCCCTTCGGAGTATATGAGGGGCAAGGGTCCCCTAGAGGACAGATCCAAAGAGGTTAATCTATATACATCTCAATACAATACGCCAAAGACACAGGACGTAGGGTATTACGTCGATCAGACGGCCCGAACCTGTCTAAATCGCTGTCTCTGCGCCTTGTGTCACCATCTGGTTCCTGATTACACGCACCGTCTACCGATAATCTACCACCACGGGCACCCCCCTCGGTGGACTACCGATCATATTTCGTCGACACCCGACCTCTGAGGGCCGGCTCCGCCTCGCCCACCCTCTAAGGGCGAGCTCCGCCTCGCCCGGCCTCTGGGGGGACTCCGTCTCGACCGACTCCGAGGCCGGGGGATCCGTCTCGCCCGATGAAGACTCATACCGCCGCCAACCACTTCAGGTCCAAGCGAATGGGCCTAGGTCAAAGCTCTGACGCCAGGGAGGTGACCGGCATGCCCCGATATAACCCGTGGCCGTGACGGGCCATACCAGGGGATTCACATCAGGAACAGCGTCGGGTGTACCGGTGCTGTTCTGCCTAACCCTCGTACGAGCACTGACAAGCGCGTCAGTTCACCACATCGTCCGCCAGGACGGAGTGGACCGCCACGACCGGGAGACGACTCCTGCGCATGGCGCCAATGACGGACAGGGCCGCGACGTGGAGCTGTCCCTATTGACGTTTACAGGGTCGACGGGACCCACGTGAAGAAAAAGGACCCGACGATCCTGGATAACTTCTTCTCCTTCTCATCCTCCTCTTTTCCCTCCGCTGTAACCCGTGCTTTCGCTTGGCCTATAAAAGGGAAAGCAGGACGTCCCATAAAAGACATCGCAACACATCGCATCAATTGGGACTCGAATCCATCAAACCCTGAACCGACCAAAACACACAAGCACACAGCTGGGAAGCGACCAAGCTCTCGGCACCCGTTCGCTCCCCTCACCAAAGACTTGGGATCTATCTCTCTCTCGACCATTTGTAACCCCTACTACGAACTTTTAGTGCTAGTAACACGAACAGCAGCAACGAACTGGACGTAGGGACATTCTGCCCGAACCAATATAAACCTCGTGTCCTCTTAACACACCATCCGAGCCAGCGCACAATATTAGAAATTTACTAGTCGTTGGCGACTCGAAACACCAACACTACCAAATCTACAATTATATTTGGAAGACGAGATAAAAGGTGAGCTGTACGGAGAAGGCAGTACATTTTGCAGAAGATTAGTAGATCGATTGGTAATTGTAATTAGAGAAGCATAGGGGCAGAAACGTATAATAATAACTAATAAAAATGATCACAGCCACAACCTACAGACGCTGAGCAAGGAAATGCAAACTCTCCGGTTGCAGCTTAGCTACAAATACACAACGGACCAAAGTTTTTATTTCGCCGTTCCAACTTAGTATTACGTCACATCGTTTTGGCATGCTGCGGTGTTATACTGGCATGAACTGGTCCGCGAGCTAATATTATAGCCTAGGAAGCACTCGCTTATTACATATATCCAGACATGTCCAGATCACCATATTCCTCAGATCTCGCTGAATGATTTGATAGTGCGGAAACCATGATTGTCAGGAAGTGGAGCATTTCCTGGGCGAATGGAGATTATCACCTCAAAACCTGAAAGATATGGTCAAGTAGACAATAATCATTCCAAAATTTCTAGCTAGAAAAAATACGGGAACAACAAAACAAACACAACCAATGCTATGAGCAAATAAACAAGCATCGCCACAGCTTTATGATTATCTCACAAGGTCATTTGGCCCTAAAACAACAATGATACAATAACACGGACACATGATTATAATAACATCAACTGTAAAACTTTCGACTTAACACATTATGCAAGTAAAAAGAAATCTGGATGTGACAAATTAGAAGGAAGTCAGGATTTGTCTACAGAGGAACAAGGCTATTAAATGGAACTAGTCATTACCAGCGTTTTTTGCTGCAACAGCTTCTTGGAAGACATCGGTGATAAATAAGATTTGAGATGGACTGTCCACCCCGAGTGATTGAGAGATCTCAAAATAACTCCTTGTTTCTCTTTTGTTTCTGTATATAAAAGATGACAATCATGACTTATGTCAACTTTTTAATAGATTCGCAGATGAATGGAACAAGAAATCTATCACCAAACAAATCATAATTAATGTTCAGTTTTTGTGTATTTGAGAACAAAATCCCTTTTTCTTGTGTCGAAATCTTTTATAAAATTATAGGCTACTGCAACAAAAATCCAGAGCTTACCCAGTGGTGGTATCAAAATACCCACACAGGAACTTTCGCAGGTCACCATATGTTGTATTGCCAAATAGAAGCCTTTGTGCTTCTCTACTTCCACTTGAGTATATGTAGACCTAATGACAAGTATTCATAATTTTGCATCATGAGAAAATACGATTGCACGCTCTTTACAAACCAAGGAATGCATATTGTTGTGCTAACTTAACTAGAAAGCTATAATTTACAAAACTGAGATGAATGCAGTAGCTTAACAAACTCTTTTGAAAAAAGAAAAGAACAACACTTTCCCAGTGTTCCCTTTCATGTTGCACTAAATTTTATCGGCCTTGTGAGTTGTGAGTCTTGTGACAACCTACTAACACAAAAAATAAGTTCCATTTTACACTAAATCTTGAAGCACTGAGCATTTTTAGCACTGATTTTCTATAATTAAAATCTATGTTGTATTTTTCTACAGCCTGGACAATCAGTATTTCACAATTCACATGAATTAGAGCAAAGAGATACCTTTATGCCACTAGCATGCCAGTTCTTTAGCGCCACAGGAACATCCTCAAAGACAACTCCCTGTAGCTCTTTCTTTTCAAATCCAGTCCTCCAAATATGACCCTGAATTTGGCCAATTAGAACAGCTGAACTATACCAAACAGAAAATTAATACGCTTGTAAAAGTGACCAAGAATGTGAATTGTAAACTAAACTACCTGAAGTTGTTTCAATGGTGTGATCTTCCGGTCTGCTTTAATCATCGATTCAACATTGGCAACCAATGAATTGATAACCTCTTCTTTGCCAGCCTCATCGGGTGGAACTGGAACAGCCCCAGAAATTCCATTTCGTAAATCATCTTCAATCTGAATAGTTGACCACATGCTTGTTAGAACATGAATAAACAAAACAACCAGTGCAAACTATTAGTATCACTTAAAAATTTGTCATCGCTTCATTACTTACTTGGATGCGCAATAGTTTGATGTCATCTTTAGTTTCTTCAGAATCAAACGTAGAAGTCAGATGTTTTCGTACATTATCACGGGCATAAGGGAACATAACATCAGTCACGAATGATATTGGAGTGGTTGTCCCCTCAATGTCTAGTACAACACACTGCAACAGTAGAAAAAAGATCAAGCTGAGTTTAACAGAAAAGACATCGTAATCACAAAAGCGTTAAGGAAAACAACAGAACTTCAAAAAAAATACAGAAATACTACAGACAGTTTTTTTGACAAAATGCTATGGACAGTTGCAAAGTAAAAATCCTACAGGTATCACGAATGGTATTCCCAAAATAATAGGAACAATGAAATAACCTTTGATGAATCAGCAGCATGACATCCATTAGGAATTTCAGAGCTTAAAATGCTGCGCTGTCTCTTTGCATTGTTTATTGGACCATGCTCAGGAGTTGTCCAATCAATACCTAGCTGATAGAGCTTGATGCAAGCATCTAAAAGATAATGATAGCATTCAGCCTGAAATGCAAGGCCACAAAAATGAAGTTCACATCTCCACTCGAATAAATAGGAATCACATAATTATCTCTAAACATAGCAGACATAATGGCAACATTTAAACAAGATTATTATCACAGCTCTTATGAATTAGGAGACTTCACATGAATATAATGGTACAAATACATTGCTTTTTTTCCTTAAAGAGAAGATCTAGTTCAGGAAATTTAGAGTGTCATCCAAATGAAGTCCTTAATTTGGTAATCCCAGAAGCCAAAGCAGGCCTGGGTATCATGCAGCAACGAGGGATTAATGAAATCATCAAATCAAGTTAAGGGTATTATGTGTCCCACTTCATTATATACTTAGTGCCAACTGAATCCAAATTTGTATCCAAGTCAAAAGTTGCATAACAAGATTCACCATATTAGCTTATAGTCATGTAAAAAATTTATAAGGCAAGTTAACTTCCAGGGGAAAAGGAGTATCAAAGAGTAACCTAGGTGTAACAAACTGTTACATTTTATTTTTACCTAATCAGAATAACTATATGCTAAAATTAACCATCAAAGAATATCAATATAAGAGGTTTTGAAATGAAGGAACCAGAAGCCTAAACTGCAGAAACACAGATAACAATAACAGTGAGAGGTCATCAAAAGAATGGTAGGCAACAGTCAGAGTCCAGAGCATTTTAAAACAACTGCAGAAATTCACAGATAGAAAGCACACCTGTGTCTTGGCATTGATCCAAGAGTCACCCCATACATATATTCCGTGGTTCCTTACAAGCACAGCAGTTGCCTTTGGGTATGCTGCAATCTGTTAAATAATTTTGTATCAATGGCCTACCTACATCTAAAATACTCATCACAACTTTGTTATCAAGATTCAAGAATATGTGGTCTTGGCTCAAACTCTAGATAAATCAAACAGTATTGTAAAAAACAACCAAATTGGACTGATAATTTATGATAATGGCTAAACTTTTACAGTAACTATAATCAGAGGCTATGAACATCAAATAAAACCGGTAATTTTCCCCATTTATCATCAAACAAACTTAAAACAATGTGCTAGAGACTTAATAATCCTTGAATTGACTTGTTATAACTTATAAGGTTATCCCTAGAAGCCTGTTAAGCAGGGAATTTGGATTCAAATCCTTAACCTCAAGCGCATTGCTGGAATGATATCTTATCTGCACCCATAAGAACTAAAAACTCCAAAACAGCATAAGATTGTATCTGCACCTATAGATTTGGTCTCTAGGATTGAGATGATTGAAAGATAGGAGTTTGATAGCATACCGCCTCACTTAGGGAGTCAGTGAGCTCATACTCATAAGGAGTATTCTCAATAATAGGAATGACCAATTCATCACGGTAGCCATGACCTTTGATTCCTTTGATCATTTCCATGTGGGTCACCTGCAGTAAGATCAGCGTCAGACCGTCAGTATCTAGTCAAATAAGGATTTTCTTACCACAGCTATTTTAACATACAATAGAAGTTACTATGAATTTTAGTTTCTAAATCCTGGCCATAGTATATAATCAAATTTCCAGCTAGGGTGTGATATTACCGACAAATTAAATTATCACTTTACATGTTAGTGGATTCTCGGAACATCCATGTCACTTTAGTTCTTTCCCATACATTTATTAACATTACAGTACGCTGTATGGAGAATTAAGGGAATTTGTATGAAGCCACTGTCCAGATCACTGGTCCAATCCAACTAGCTCATGCATGTATGCATGCAATCACTGTTGAACTTACTCTGTGCACACAAAAAAGGTACTCCCTCCATTCTAAATTTTAAGTCGTTCTGGCTTTTATAGATACGTAGCTTTTGCTACACATCTAGATATACATTATGTCTAGATACATAATAAAAGCTATGTATCAAGAAAAGCCAGAACGACTTACAATTTGAATGGAGGGAGTAGCATTGTTTGTTTTTATGTTGCAGCTTCATGCTTTCTTGTTGAAATAAATTGCATGAAACAGAAGCGTGTTGTGGATATAATTTAAAAATCATTGGACTGTTTAATGCCATCTAAAACATCAGCAGATAAATGTTAATAACCGTAGTAGGCTTTTCCTTGGAAATGAAGATATCACAAAATGTTCAGTTTCACACATTTAATCAGATTGAGGACACTTGGACAATAGGAATTACCCTGAACTCCTTTGCACCAGGGTTGAGCATTGTTGCAATGCAAGTCTCTATTCCATGGCTGTGAATGACAGCCCCAGCTCCTCTCATCAGATACGCCTTCAAAACACCAAAGCAAACTAGAGTTTTCAGATCAAAACAAGCAGAAGCAACAGCAAAAGTTAAAACGAAGAGAGCATTCACAAACCTTCATGAACAGAGGAGCACAGTCCGTACACTTTGGAGGCTTGTTTGGCCATGGCTTTGCTACTGGCGCAGAAAGCACTTTTCCATCTGCAGCCATCACATACATGTCCTCTGCTACCATCCTCTCCTTCTGCACACCTGAAAGAGGTCAACAACATTTATTGTCACTAGAATGAACTACAATAACTACTTATCCTCAAATTTGAAGCTCGGTGCTGGCAGAATATTAGGTATAAAATCGTGTTTTCTTTCACACACTGCATATAGATCCACTAACTAGCAGTAAAGGTACTAGACAGCAATACCATACAAACAAGGATGCCGATTGATATTCTTGTGTATATGCCTTAGAGCCTGAACTGCTTAAGTTAGCTCAACACTGGACATCTAAAGAGATATTGTGTCAGTGGTACAAGTACAGCCCAATGCAGAACTCACAGTATACAATGAGCTCAAGCTCCCAATGCAGAACTGCACTGAGATATAAGCTAAATGATGCACACTTCAAAAGCTCAAACTTCTGTGTGCCATAACTTGGTAACAGAATTTTAAGTTGGTGCCATGGCAGACCATCATCATTCTAGGCCTTTTTCCAGCGAAACAACCTCTTCCAGTTGTTTCGAAATTTTAACTTGAATTTAGTTAAAAAGTCCCTTTCAAATTTCAATTGACAACCACTTGGCCTTAAGCGTTAACCTTATATGATAATGCCTCCTAGCTAGTCCATTTCATAACATTTCACTGCCAGGCCATGAATAATTTGGATCAACAAAAGGTGTCTGATCAGAGGCTTTGCACGTGAAGCGTGGAGACATATGGCATAAGCCAAATAACTTGGGTAACAGAAGCGATCGTTTCTTTTCCAGGGGGCGATCGGCAGCAGCGTCTAATTCGCTACGCGGCAATTCGTCGAACAGGTGACACGCGCCCCCCAAGGCCACAGAAAGGCGAACAGGTGAATCGCTGGTTACCGGAGGGTGACATGACGATGAGGCGGTCGGCGAGCGGCATGGCGGGGTCGTTGACCTTGACGGTGATGCTGCCGCCGGTGCCCGTGACCCATCCCTGCGCGTAGAAGTGCCGACAGAGCTCCGCCACTAGCTCGCGCGCCTCCCGCACCGGCTCCCCCTCCAGGTACGCCTCCGACGCCGTCGCCCCCACCGCCGCCTCGCAGCTGCACCCGCCGCATGCCATGGCCGTCCCCCTTCCGCCGCCTCCGCCGCTCACGTGCCGGGATTCGAGCTGCGTGTGGGGCTGTCTTTATTCTCGCCGAGTGCAGTGCAGCCGAGGCGGCTCGATTAGTGCTTGCCAGGTTTCGAAGGGCGGGCCCACATGTCAGTGAGTCATCCGCGGGGAATCTCGGGCGCGGGGCTGGGGGTTAACGGGACGGGAATAATCGGCACCGGGAGGCGGCTTTACTTTTGTTACTCGACATTACGGGCTACCCGCTCTGCGGCATGTGGAGAAGCGAAGGAGGGGGGCGTGGGACCGTATTGTCAGTGAAAACAGTAGGGGCAACCAGACGGTTTTGGGTATCTGTAAGTGGCACGACCAAGGTCATTGTCACGGGGAGGATGCGTGAAATAGGCTGCGGGACAGGTGGGGCCCGGTGAAATATGCCAGCATCTCACCGCAGACGGCATGTTTGACACTGTTCTGCTCTAAAAAAAATACTCACTCTATACTGAAATAATCACACGTTTATACAAATGATCGAATGGCACAAGGTTCCATGTGTAGCACAAGTGGCATAGCACAGTAGAGTAGTCAGGCATGTGGATTAGGAGGTGTTAGGTTCTTTAGTCGCTTCTTAAATTTATGTCACATCGAATATTTAGATACTAATAAAAAGTATTAAATATAGATTAATTATAAAACTAATTACATAGATAAAGGCTAATTTGCAAGATGATTTTTTAAGCCTAATTAATCTGTCATTAGCACATATTTACTGTAACACCACGTGTCAAATTATGGACTAATTAGACTTAAAAGATTCGTCTCGCAAATTAGTTACAAGTTATGTAATTAGTTTTATAATTAGTCTTTATTTAATACTCATGTATATATATAAACATTCAATGTAAGAGGCATTTTAGGAGCACACTTAGAAACAAACAGCCCTTAGTATGTAACGAAAACCAAAGAAACAAAAGTCGACTTCAAGAAAGGAAACCGCCGGTGGCCTGCGAGATGCTCTCGTCCACTCGTTTCCTTTTTATCTCCTCCCGCATAGGGACAGTCATTTCCTTTTTGTCCGCACACTCATGATCCATCCTCTCGTCGCCGAACATGGCATCACCGCCCAGTGGCAGATCTAGAAACGATGCAAGAGCAGGGCTAAATAGCATAAGGGCATGTACAACTCATAGACATAGACAGGGGGTCGTCTCTAAGAGACTGGAATCTAATATACAGACAATTAAAAAGACAGGTCGTACAACCCACAGACGGGTGGTCATCTCCAGACAGTTTAATTTTTTTCATGTAGGCAAGATCAATTATGAATATCAATTTGTATACCATTGTATTGCCGTTTCCACTTAACAGTACAGAAACTTAATAGATAGCTCTTTCCACTTAACTGAAAGTTCACATATACTTGAAAATTCAGAAACTTAACATATATGAGTTCACATGCTAGACTGCTCAAGGTTCATACAATTGCCATCAAAATGTCCAGGTCACACTAACTGAAAATTCAGAAACTTAAACATCGTTGTGATCTTCACAGCAGATAATTTCTGAACTCAAACATAAGTGCAATCACCATACAGCATGGTAAGTTGGTAACAAGCTTAAACAGAAATAAGCTATTTTCAGAACAAAAAATAATCTCTTTCCAGAACTGAAACATCTATTTTCAGAACTGAAACAGAACGGCAATCACCATACATCATGGTGTCAAGAGATATCCTTATGATGAAAAACAGCAGGACAGGCAAACTAACAAAAGACAGAATTTCAGCACAATGCACTTTTGCTGAAGCTCCATACTGAAACATAAATCTGTATGCTGAAATTATACATGGTAAAATTTCGTGTCACCGGGACAGGCCATTTTTGGATTTTACAACTGTGCTAGCATTTGAACTCCATACTGAGCTTATGGAATCAAGCATAGTTAAGCACGTATAGACTGACCATATTTGTGTGCAGAATCGTACCTGCTCCCATGTATATAGAGCCACATTCTATGCAGGCGAGGCCATTCACAGGATTCAGATTCCATGCGCAAATCACTAGCGATTCATGGCATACACATGGAGTCCAAAGGATGCGTTGTTTACCTCATGGACATTCTGGCAAACACCTCCTGTGCGCTATGGACGTCGGCGTCGAGTCTGATATTGGAGGTGGTGGTGATGGGTGCTGCCGAGGCTGTAAATGGTGGTGTAAATGGCTGGGATGCTGTGGCCGTCATCCCCTTCGGCTTGGGGTGCCGGTGATCCCTTCCGTGGCTTAGCTTGGATTATCGCCGCCAGCAGCACGCGGCACGGACAGGCGAGATCTGCAGCTGCATCCTCCACCTCCCTCGTTGACGAGACCTCCGAGCCTGGCGGCCTAGGTTCCGACGACGGCGAGACGGGGATCGAATCTGGCGCGCAACTTCTACCTCGCCCGTGCGCAGCCCACAGTGTGGCGGAGCTCCACCGTGCGCGCCAATACCAAGCTACGCGTGCACCCGCGTGAGATCCGTGTGCATCGTCGAGTCGAGAAGACGACTCGACGAGTCGAGAAGACGACTCGTACAGCGCTGCTCCAGCCGGCGACTGGGCCTCGGAGCACGGGCCCTCATCGTCGCCTCGCGAGGCGACGGCGCGACCGTCTCCAAGCCAAATGAGGGTGTTTTTCGCAAATACAGCAACACGGAGACGAGGGGAAGAGACGCGCTGTACATGCCCTAAGGCTACAAATCCTACGTTAATAAATCAATGCCGGATAGGGCTGAACGCTTAGACTCTAGACTATCTTGGGCTAGAGGTTTTGTTCGGCTGCTCGTATAAACCGGTTTATCAGTTATGATATAGTATTTTTCTCTTCCAACAAATTAGACATACAAATCAGCATACGTGGCTTATAGACCAGCAGAACAAGGCCCTGAAGAGGCGTTCTTAACTATTTAGAGCCACACCAAGGGCTGCAGCCTCCCTAGCCCGAGGTGCAGATCCGCCTCCGTCACCGTTGTTATACTAGACTTCTACCCTGCACATGCACGACTAGAGGCGGCAGGATGGACCATGGCCTCGTGAAGCTTAGCTATCTACTCGCAGGTGGCGCGCGAGCTCCTCTGCGACGAGTGTGGCAGAACCGCCTAATATAATGTCTTTCAGGAATACTTGTCTTTCATTAGACACTAAGTACTCAAAGGAGAACACTAAATTACGCAGTTCCGTCGGACACACCCCATGGGAGAACACGAAAATCCATATTTTTCATCAAGATCACAAATGAGAGAATAAAGCTTACATCATTCTTAACCATTTCTTACATCATTTTTAATACAACATTAGAGTTATGAATAATTTAATTTACAGCGGAATATAAACATGTGAATAGAGTTACAGTGGAAATAAACGTCTATTCATGACATGATGAAGCATAACTGTATAAACTACGATAACAGATTATAAAACTTCTATTTATAAAAATATTTAGTGAGAGTTATAAATAAAAACTAAGATCACAGCGTAAAGGAATCCTCTCTGAGCCCACCAGAAGGAATCCACACACAAGAGTCAACTCCACACGTTCCTGTCACCTACAACAGGGTAGAACAAACCCTGAGTACACAATTATACTCCGCAAGACTTACCCGTCAGGAGGAAAGAAAAGACTTCAAGGGTATGCAAGGCTATCTGACTTGTGGATTTATTGCATCTGCAGGAGCATTAATAAACATACGTCATTATATTCAATTTTATTAGCACTCATCATTAGTTCATTAACTAACTATTCTATGTAAGCACATGTGCTACTTTCAAGCAGGAGGTAAGCAATCAAAATCATTTTACCATCTTTCATCGTTCAGTTCTTACTACGGTGTTAGATTGTAGACAAGTCGTACCGGATCGCCCAGTGATTCGCGAATCAATGTGTCCAGCTGGTTACCCTGAAACACATGTCCCGCTTGTACCCCAGGCACAAGCAAGACCAATCAACTACCCTCCTGTCACGGGGTCCAGGTCTCTGTCAAACTTGGACTCCAAGCCCCCACTCCTGAGTCCCGGACTTAGTGCGGTGCTTAGACCTCCACCATCCCCGCCTCTAATCAGTCGGTCCGGAAAGAGCCGGAACCCATGACAAGAGGACAATGAGTCTTCCCACGCCCATACACAAGTATGTGTTCAGGATAATAAGTCTGTGACCTACCTAGAACCTAATTCAACGACCGGTCCTTAACCGACACAGGTGGAACAAGTACAACCCGAGCCTCGCTCGAATGCCAAACCAAGTCTAGATCCAAAGTACTATTCTGCCCGGTCTCCAATTATCATTCATATATATTCTTGGTGATAATAATATAGTAACAATAATAATATATTTCCTATCTCTCGCGAGTGACAGGCAATCACTCGACTTCTACCGGAGTCCTGTAGCATAGCAATCTACACGATCATATCATACTAGTAATACTCATAAGATAAAGTATATATATATATATATATATATGCAAGTGGGTTTCATTCAACTCCTTAAAACTTAATGCACAAACATAATATAAAGTGCAGAAAAGTAGAGGTTATGCACCGGGGCTTAACTGGGTAACATATAACCAAAAGTTAGTATTCCATCTTGGTGACACGATCTCCAAAAGTACCATCTCACCAGCAACTCCCGATGACTCCGCGATCCAGCATTGTCCCTATTATGGTATGCAATACGATGCAGAGATGATGCAACAGTTAATTAACAAGGCAACAACAACTCTTAAACAGAGTACATACTACTCACTAACAAGATAGCTCTAATGACTAGCGTACTAATCTACGTATCAACATCGTCGAGAAAGGTATCATTTCCCAATAAGTGTTTTAGTTATACAATTCAAAGGTGTTTCTTTATTTCATTTATTTGATTTACTATATATTCAAACTAGGCCTCATTTACTATCTTAGCAATTTAATTACTCTACAGCTACAAAAATTACAGTGGACACCTAACTATATGATGAACCTACCTATACAATTTTTAGAGTTAATACTATCACCGATTTATCACGGAAATTCCTATAAGTTTATGTCTTAACAATATTAAGCATGTTAAAATAATTAGAGCAACACTAACAACATACAGAACCTATGCGACCGAAATACACTATCAGATAGATCATGATTTTAGAAGCTTAACAAAATTGGTTTGACATTTTTGTGATTTTTCAACACTTTAGTTCTAATTTTTGAAGCGCACTGAATTAAAAAAAACAACACAAAAAGAAAAGCCCTGAGCGGCTGGGCTCGGCCCAGAGAATAGCCAAGACGCAGCACTTGGCTGCCAGCAGCAATGGCGCATGCATGATATAGTAATGATGGATGACCCAAAGCGGGCGGTGCTGCAGCCTCAGCGAGGTAGGTATAGCGCGGACATGGGCATGATCGGTCATGGGCTAGGCCGAAATGGCCCAACGCGGACGAGCCCAGAGCGCGGCGACAACTTGCACGAAGACCCCTGAACTTTTGCTTAATCAACCCGTAGGACATTACACACTATTCAACACTATTAACATGAGTTGTGGATTTTGCATTGGGAACCTAAGAAAAATGCTATTCTTACCATTCGTGAGCATGGGCACGGGAACCGGCCGGTGGTCGAATCCGGCCGTGAGGTTGCCGACGGCGGTAGGGAGGCGGCATCACGGCTTGCCCGCTGTCGGGCACACCCGCTGGTGGACACAGCCCGGCCAGAGCTAGACTGAGGAGCCCCGGCCACGTGCGTCGGCGCTCGGGACCGGGCGACTCTACGGTGAGGGCGCGCCGATGGTGAGGTGGTGGTGCGGGGGCGGGCTAGGGAGGCGCGCAGGCCATGATAGGACCTGGGCCTAGCCGCGGCACAGATCGAGGCGGGGCACGGCACGAAGGTGGAGCGGCACGGGTCAACGCAGCTCGAGCGCACTCGCACGCGCGGTGGCTAGCGATGGGAGCAGCCGCGACACCAGCGAGCACAGAAAACCGACCGGCCAGGAGGCGTGGCACGTGATGGCGGTGGAGTCGCTTGGGAGAGCAACGTTGTGGAGTCGCAGGTCCAGCGCGGGGCCATGGGGGTCACACGCACTCGCGCTCTCGCGAGGGGGGCGATGGGTGGGCGAGAGCGGTAGTCAGGGCGACCTGGCCAGGGCCCTGCGCGACCAGGGCGGCCTTAGGACATGGGGCAGGGCAGTGGCGGCCGTGGCCCAGCGCTGGCCAAGGCAGCCAGGTTGTTCGGCGTGAGGCAAGCAAAGGGAGAAAGAGAGAGAGAGGCGAAGCAGAGGGGTGAAGCAAGGACAGCAGCGGCTCGGCCATCTTCCTTTAAGGCGCTCCCAAGCAAGGATGCGAGGGAGCATGTGCACATGGCGCCTACTACGCTCGTTCAATGCGGCAGTGGCTCCAAGTAGAGCAGACGAGGTAGGTGAGATGAGTGGTTGTGAACGATGCTGAACGTTGGTTCGTGTACGAGCACCAGATTGGATTCGCAGCGCGTTCTAACGAAGTTAGGCAATTTCTACGAGAGTACCGTGACACCCATTTGCACCCCAACCTACACCGTTCTCAAGTGCTCGCTTTGGTGCAAATAGCTAAATAAAAACATGGCACTAGTGTTTAAGAATTTTAATCAGAATTTAAATTCCAATTTAGCATTGTCACTATTTTCAAAGTTGAAAATTGGCCTTGAGTTGAATTTTGTTGAATTTTAAAATGGTCAAAACCTTACCAAACTTCACCAACAACCATTTCACGACATAGCACACACTTTACACCAAACAATAGAACCAAAACATCAGGGCGTTATTTAACTATTTTGCATTTTATAAATCACCAAAAAGTGTACTTTCAACATAACTTCAAATCTTTTGCCGATTCAACGAAAAGGGCTAATTTTAATTTCCAATTCGATTTTTTGAGCTATCAAAAATACCATGGAACAACATTGTCGGTGTTTCAAACAAACACCGGCTAGTAAATTTATATTTATGCGTGTTAGGCCCGGATGGTGCGCTAAATGACACAAGATTTATACTGGTTTGGGCTAAATGTCCCTACGTCCAGTCTGTTGCTGCTTGTGTTATTAGCATCGAAAATGGTTCGTAGTAGGGGGTACAAATAGTCGAGAGAGGGACTGGTCCTAGGTCTCTGATAGAAGGGTCGAAAGGATGTCAAGAACCTGGTGGTGGCCTGGCTGTGCGCGTGATGTGTGGAACTGAACTCTCTATGAGTTCGTGTGTGTGTGTTGTCTGTCAAAGTCGGTCCCCCTTTGTGGGGAGCCCTGCCCTCCCTTTTATAGACCAAGGGGGAGCAGAAGTTACAGATGTGAGAAAGAGAAAATACCAAAGGTATAGAAGGTCCTTTGAAGGGTTCGGGTCTTCCTTTTCCTCCCAACCAGCCTTGCTGATATGGCCAGCTGGTGTCAGAGGTTGGCACGTTCGCCGGGTGCCTGTGCGCTGATGATGCTGCACCTTTACTTGATCTGCAAGTGGTCACGTCCTGTCCCACCCCCGCGGGTGGTGTGTCGGCTGAGATGTTGTCCCACGGCCCTGTGGGGAGCGGACGGTGCGGTGACCGCTCATTCATAACTGTAGAGGATGGGAGTCTCCTTCTGGACTGTAGTGGTTGTTGTATGTTGGTGTACGGTTCCTCACCCGAGGGCTGAAGGTGGAGCCTACAATACTATAGGGTGAAAAGCACGCGCCCACAACACTATCCAGCCCCTGCCATGCCTGGAAGGGTCTAAAGCGTCTGTCCCATCGGGCTCTGATAGTACTTTCCCGTAGTGGCACAGGGCATGGTCCTCGATAGCGCGGTTGACCCAAACATCTTGTCTTACCCTGTGTCCATCATCATGAAGGAGCGGGGTGCAGTTGTCAGGTGAGACGGTGCCAGTCCTTGGTCGTCGGGCGAGGCGAAGCCGGCCCTGAACGTTGGGTGAGGCGGGGCCTGCCCTGAGCCCTCGGGTGAGGCGGTCCCTACCCTCAGCCTTCGGGCGAGGCGGAGACTAGCCCTCAGCCCTCGGGCTAGGCGGAGCCTGCCCTCAGCCCTCGGATGAAGCAGAGACCAGCCCTCAGCCCTCGGACAAGGCGGAGCCGGTCTTGGACGTCGGGAGAGGTGGGGCCCGTCCTTAGCCCTTGGGCGAGGCGGTCCCTGCCCTCAGCCCTCGGGTGGGGTGGAGACGGCCCTCAACCGTTGGGTGGGTCGAAGCAGTCCCACGGGCGTTGGGAGAGGCGGAACCAAACTCCCGTCGTTTGGGTAAGAAGCGTAGTAGTGCTCTTGTCCGTCCGGGAGTGTTTAACGTTCGATGGTTATTAGTTCTACCTCCTTGGGTACCTCGGTATTAGGTCCCCGACAGTAGCCCTCGAGACCCCGGGTGATTCGGATAGAATCGCCCGGGGGGTGTTTTGATTTCGTCAGATTTTAATTCGCCAGAGGGTGCGCGCGAGCGCACCCGGTGGGTGTATTCCCTAAGCCCCCGGGTGATTCGAGTAGAATGACCCGGGGGTAGTATCGGACCCTCCGCGGGTAAGGCCATAAGACTTGGTTTTTTGTCAACTGGATATTTTTAAGGGGATCGCGGTATCCCGTTCGTGGGGATTTCATTCTGGGCCGGCCTGGCTAGGGCTCGACTGTAGATTGAGGCCCCGATGATACTCGTATCTTTGAGTCCTGGTCTTTTACGGGCCCATCCTTTGTCGGGGCGGTCCTTAGGCTCTGTGGCCCTATGTGGGTCGGAGAGAAAAGCTTTGTGACTCGTGTTCCCTTGGTGGGAAGAGAGTCCTGGTCCGCCTAGGGAAGGCAAACCGCTTGGCGTGACTTTCACGGGAAGGGATAGGGATCGCGTGCGCGTGTCCCGTGACGTGACATGGCGGTGCGTCATGGTGGGCTCAGAGATCGAGGTGGACCGTTGCCCTTCTCGCATCCGTCGCCCCTATATAAACCATGGGGTTCGCCCCTAGGGTTCCGTACTTCGCCTCCTTGCCCTCGCATTCTCAGCCTCCGCCGCCAATTGCCTGAGCTTCTTGCACCCACATCGCTCCCGCCATCAAAACTCGCTGCTGCCTTCTTCCTTGTGCTACTCCCGTCGTCACAATGGACCCGGGATACAGATCAACATCTCCCCTCAGCGCCTTGAGGGCCTCGTCCGCCGAGGCCTCCTTCGCCCGTTGACCGCCGCTGAAGAGTGGCGGCTGCCTGGTGAAGTGGATGAGCCACAGCTGCCCGAAGGGTACATCATGTCTTTTGCTCACTTCCATGAGCGGGGATTCACCATGCTCGCCCATCCATTCTTTTTGGGGACTGCTGGACTACTATCAGGTGGAGCTACAGCACCTTACCCCCAATGGGATCCAGAATATTGCGGCGTTTGTCGCCCTGTGCGAGGGGTTCTTGGGGATCAGTCCCCACTTTGAGCTGTGGCGGTATCTCTGCGCCGTTAATCTTCTGAAGAGGTGGGTCGGGATGCAGGAACTGCACACGCCGGTGGGGTGCGCCAGCATCCACCTCCGTAACCATCGGGCAGGAGTGTACCCGCTAATGCATCTATCCACCTCCCACAAGGGGTGGCATTCGCAATGGTTCTATGTCAAGAATGACACCGCCACCCCCTTGCCAGCTTTCACCGGGCACTATATCTTGGAGGCCTCGGGGTCATGGGGGTGGGGTGTCACGGGCAAGGAAAAGAAGCACCTCAATGGCCTTCTTGCCGCCCTCCAAACTCTGAAGGACAGGGGCGTGAAGGGATCGGGGATTATCGGCGCCTACCATGTGAGGAGGGTTGCACCGCTGATGGCGCGCGCGCTTCCCGTGTATCAGATGGTGCCCAAAGCGTCATTCGAAGGGATGGCACATGTCGACGAAGCACTCCCTCCCTCCAAAGTGGCACAGCGTATCAAGGAGGCGATGGAGCCTACGAAGGACTTTGTTGGCGCCATCCTTGACTTTGTGTATCTAGTGCTAGGGCATCCCCCGATGCGGCCGGAACCGGGGTTTGTTGACTTCGTAAGTTTTCTTTCCCCTTGCTCCTCTTTTCACTTGAATTTCCAACCCCTGATGTTAACCTCGGGATGGCGGGACCTGTGGCAGAACCTCCTAAGAAATCGGGCCCACGTACACCTATTGATGTCTCAACAGACCTCAGATAGCGTACACAAGTTCCCAACAACTTATCTTTTCCAAACAGGATCCCAATCACAGTCATTGCAGATTACAACAGTTTTCAATATACATACCAGAGATTATAAAGCGGAAGACTCAAGTTTTGATATTACAAACCAGTTGTTTCAAACTTACAAAACCATAATTGTCATACAACTATAGTAGTGGGATAATATTACATTAACATTATTTATTTCACACAAACTAGTGCCTTGTCCAAAGGCCATTCATCATTCCTCATCGTCATCGACTTCAAACACTGACATGCAGCAGGGACCAAAACAAGCCTGCGCATGCGACTCACCTGCAACAAGGGTTAACAAACCCTGAGTACAAAAGTACTCAACAAGACTGACCTGACCAAAAAGGGCGAAGGTCTTAGGGATGCAGGTGTTGGGTCAAGGTAAGGATGTAGAAAGATTCAAAAGTTCTTTGCCAAAAGCTTACTATTCTTGATCCTAGTTTCAAGTTTTACCCCTAAGTAATTTAGTTCATTATCTCCAACCAAGTGTTCATATCCCATGTTCCAATCCTTCTCATTCCATTCTTTTTCTCATGTTTTAGTAATTCACCAGTCCTGCATTGCTTCTGTAATGAATCGAGTCTCCATATCCACGCAGCACCGACAATTCGAATTGATTCAAGTCCCAGCTGGGGATTCCTTATCACACAACATATGTAGAACTTAATCTTGCATATATCAACCTCGCTATCGGATCCTCCTATACTAAGCCGTCTACACACCACCCGAGAGCACAGCACGCCTCAAATCCGGCCACATTCAAGCCACGAGGGTACACGCTACTCCCGCCATCTCACCACTCCTAGTGCGTGGGCGTTCGTCTTAGTATCGGATTAGCCGAAGTAGGCTTACCGGAGTATGTGACCAATACTACAAAGTGTCTCATTCAGAAGATCCACAATGAGTGGCCTTTAAGCGACATAGTCGGCAACATTACCCAACATTCAAGATAAGTCACCCAACTAGTCTCTAGTTCATTCTATCTTCTTTCTTTCTTTCTTTAGCCAGTATGCCATCTTTGATTGTATCAAAACTTTTACTTTGAAAACCTACCATAAAGCATACTAAGCAATTCTACGCCTTTGTAAATGAAATCATCTTCAAGGATGGTAAACAATCAACAAGGTAGGCAATGCATCAAGTAAGTAACATTTGAATAAATCAACTTAATGCAATAAGTAACATAGGTGATAAACTTTTCAAAGTAAACAAGGTAATGGTTTAATGCATAAACCGGGGCTTGCCTTCGTTGACGATCCCAGGTTCCAGATCAGCACCAATATTTTCGAATCCCGTGACAACCGGGGATTCTTCCAGAACTTGCTCAACTAGAATCGGTTCACTCTCGGATTCTACACGAAATAATAGCATATGCTCCAACATGATGATAATGTAAACATGATGCTTTCATGGTGCATGAAATATAACAACACCTTGAATACAACTTTCCTTCACGGTATAGTTACAAGCCAAACTAACCAAACCATATTAGTAACGGATGTGACCACGTCTGCACCGACCATTTTGGCGAGCTCTCCGACCACTTCGGCGAACTCTCCGACCACTACGCTGAACTCTCCGACCAACCTCCCACCACTGTTGAACTCTCCGACCACTACGGTGAACTCTCCGACCACCACGGTGAATTCTCCACCACCAGTGAACTCTCCACCACACGGTGAACTCTCCGACCACTACGGTGAATTCTCCGACCACCACTGGACAATTCTCCGACCACTAATGAACTCTCACCACTACGGTGAACTCCCCGACCACTACAGTGAATTCTCCGACCACTAATCTTGAACCCCTACTGGTCACAAAACATGATCAAAACAAGATCAAACACTAATCAAACACTTAGGGTTTGCTTTTATTTATTTTTGAATTAATTTGGAATTAAGTAAAAAAATGAATTTGTTCCAAATGACCTCAAAAATTTACGTAAGCTTCCTTATGTCAAATTAGTGTACCAAAACAAATTTCATAATTTTTGGAATTATACAGTGGCCTACAAAAATCATGGAAATTACATTTATTAATTAATGGACTGAATATTTAAACATTAAAAATTTATTCAAATTTCATGTTTCAAATTTTTAAACCATACTAGAGCATGTACAGAGGCTACATACAAAATTTCGGAATTTTTGGAGCTATGATTATTTTCCTACAAATTCTCAAAGTTTCAGCACTATTCAAAATCAGAAAATAATAAAACATCACTGTTCTTCTCCTTCCTTCTCACTGACAGCCCGACCCCACTCGTTAGTGACACATACAGGTCACGGCGGTGCTGCCATCACTGGCCGGCCCAAAATGCACCGACGGTGACGCTCCGGCGAGGCAGACCGCACCCAAATGATCTACACACTCCTACAAACCCATCCTAGCCCTCAGATCAGCAGAAGGCGCACCGGAGAAGGCTCCACGCCGGCCATGGTGGCCCGAGCACGACGGCGCACGGCATAACCCCGGCAACGGTGCAGTAGAGTCTAAAACAAAGCGAGTATCGCGTTCAGTAGCTCACCATGATCACGCCGGTACGTTTGGTGAAGATGGAGACGGTCTGGAATGGCCTGGCCACGTCGAGTCGATGGTGACGGAGCTCCGGCTGGTCTTGGGGAAGAAGACGTTGCGCCGGGCGATTCCGGCCAACCAAAGCGACGTGAGCAAGCCACAGAGAAGCGCAAGACCGAGGCGATCTTATTGGCATAGCTGGGCACGACAGACGCGGCTTGACGGTGGCTACGGCGAGCAGCGGAGCTAGCTGGCAGCGGAGCAGAGCAGAAGGGGAAAACGGGGACGACGGCATCATGGCGGCATTGCTGCTATTTATAGCCGGAAGGGTTGCCCGGCGTCGACGACAAGAAGACGAACGGACTCCGCCACGGCACACCATTGCGTGTCAATGCGCGAGGAAGCGGGTATAATCGATCGGCGGCGACATCCGCGTGGTGGCGGCGGCTGCAAGAGAGAGGTGGCGCTTCGGCTTTTTTTTAATTTTGATGTATTTATAGAATTGCCACTGCGTCAATTTTGCAAATTACTCACAAATTTTCTAAAGAAGTTGAAAATCTCCAAAAATGAAAGTTGCTCAATTTTTCAAATTCTACAACTTTGCTTCAAGGAACATTTTCAAATTCTGCCTCCATTTTGAAATTTGAATTTGGGGTGCATTTGTGTATTTGAATCATTTCAAAATTACTCCAAATTTTATATGTAAACTTGAAAAACTTTGAATACCAAAGCTGACCCTTATAAAATAATCTTCAACTTTGCTTTTTGCCTCAACCCCAAATTCCACATGGATTTTGAATTAGTCAAAAGGGGCAAAAAGGACTTTTATAATTTGCATTTGAATTCAAATTTGATTTGTCTTCCTTTTACTTTTACTTTGATTTTTGACCAGTAACATGGCCCATTAGGGTTATTTGAGTCAAATGACACATGGCCTCACATGATCACATGAATTTTGACCCTTGTGGTCATGATTTTTATTTAGAGTTTTGAAACACATCACATGAAATAACAATATTATAAAATAAAGCTTATTTAGTGAATGCATTCAAAATTTTCTACTTCATGAATGCTTTGCAATGCATATGATGACATGTCAAATTTTAATGATAGGTCAAAACACCAGAGGTGTTACAGGACCAGCCGGGGGGACTGCACTTCAAGGACAGCCTGGCTCCGCTGCTGAAGGACCCAACCCGGGCGGCAATGAACCGCGCCACGGCCGGTTGGGACAAGAAGACGAGGGAGCTCAAGAAGAAAAGGGCGATATGGAAGCAGCAAGCTCAAGATCGAGGAGAGGAGACAAGCAGTGAAGATGATGACGATGACGACGAGTCTGACGAGGCAGCAACCAGCGTGGATTGGGGTGACCTAGAGGACGAGGACCCGCTGTCCACGCTGGGACCCTTCCCATTCCACGTGGGGGGAAGCGAGCCTGCGAGGATGGTGGAGCCGGGCCTGCCCTTGGGTCCGGCGGGAGCCGGTGGATCCATCGTCGCCCACGAGGTGCCGGCGGGGGATCGATGGATGAGAGGGGATGGATCCGCGGCCGCTCCTGAGGTGCTGATGGAGGGGGGGCGGCTCCGATGCCATGCCCCATGAGCTGATGGAGGGGGCGGCTCCGATGTCGTGCCCCGTGAGTTGATGGAGGGGGGTGGCTCCGATGCCGCGCCCCGTGAGCTGACAGAGGGGTGGCTCTGTCGCTGCGCCCCATGAGTTGATGGAGGGGGTGGCTCCGATGCCGTGCCCCATGAGTTGATGGAGGGGGTGGCTCCGATGCCGCGCCTCATGAGCTGACGGAGGGGTGGCTCTATCGCCGCGCCCCATGAGCCGATGGAGGGAAGCGACCCTGCCGCCGCACCCTCGGAGATAAGGGAGACGAGCCCCCCTGCCTCGGAGCAGGGGACAGGCTTGAAGCGGTCCCGCCAACATGAGTTGGAGCAGGGGTCTGGGGGTTCATCCCCAAAACATACCCGCCGCCGAAAGCGCCAGAGTATGTCATTGATTCCCCTTGTTTCTTCCCTTTTTATTTTTCGGTTCCGTCCTTATGCCTTTTTCCTTTTTGTAGATTCTTGCGACGAGGCCACCCTCTAGGGCCGGTGCCCAAGAAGAGCCTCTCCCTTCAGGTGGGGCGGCTGGTGCTACCCAACGTCTCCCCTGTTTCGGGCAGGAGCGACGCCGTCATTGTGGCCTCGTTAGCCGGTCCGGCGGCGCCCATGGTGGCGCCCGAGCCCTTGGTGGTTGTTGAGCAGGTGGTTGCGACCGCGTCAAGCCAAGAACAACCAAACGCAGCTGTGGTGGTATCCGAGGGGTGGCGCAATCCACGCCCCCGGTGGCCCCAGTGATGGTGCTTGACGTGGACCGAGCGGAGTCGGATGCGGCCGCGGTGGCGTCCGAGGGAGCAGCGCAGTCCATGCCGCCGGAGGTCCAGATGGAGGAGGTCGCGACCGCGTCAAGCCCGACAGGGTTAGATGCTGCCATGGTGGCATCCGAGGGGGTGGCGCAATCCGTGCCACCGGCGGCCTAGGCCGCGGCACCCGAGGCGGGCCAGTCGGAGGAGGACACGGCCGGAGGGTCTCCGAGCGTCATGGCGGTGGTGGGGAGGACCCGTAGGAGGTCGCCCCCGGTCCTGTTGTCGGGGGGTAGCCATTCCCCTAAGCGGTGCGAGCCGCCGCTCCAGTGGATGGCTGCTCAGGACCCAACGTCGGCTCTTTTTTTTGCTCGATGATGCTGCCGAGAGCCTGGAGCGTGAGAACCTTGACATTGGGTTATCGGCTGTGATGGATGCCTTGAGCTAGGCTAGTAGAGCCCTACGCGAAATCATCATTCCTTCTAGCCAGGTATCCGCCTAATCATCCCCCTTGTTTTCTTCTTTCTTCACGTATCCTTGTGTTTTCGTATTTTTGATACTGGTCTTCTTTTCAGAGTCTTGTTGCCCATAGCCGGAACAAATCCCGGTTTCTTCGCGAGCGAAAGGCGGAGTGGGACCATCTTACTGAGGAGGCCTGGCTGTGAGGAGATTGGGCGCGCAGCTTGCTGCCGCCCAGCAGCGGGAGGACAAGGCACGTCGGGACGCGGAGGAGTTCCTTGGGATGTTTGAGGATTTGTCGGCGAGGATGAAGCTGGACGAGGAGGCGACCACCAGGCTTCAAAAGGAGTGGGACGACCTGCTAAAGAAGGACCCCAAAGCCAGTCAGTGGGCCATCAAGGTCCTAGACGAGCTAGCGATGGAACGGGATCTTAGGTGGAAGGCCGAGGATAGGTCCGTGGCCCTTCAGCAAAAGGCGGACTAGGATGTCACGGTGATCGACTGGCTGCGTGGGGAGCGGGATGAGCTGCGCCAGACCAAAGAAAGACTTCGCTCAGAGCGTAGCACGGCCCGCGAATAGCACGACCAGGCCATCCAAGAGCACAACGATGCGCGTGAGGAGGCCGAGGCCCTCTAGGCGGATCTTGGAGTCATAGTGACCCTAAGGTTGGGCACCGAGAGCGTCGCTACCCAGCTAGAAAAGGAGCTTATCGAAGTGCGTGGGATTCTTCAGACTAAGAGCATGAGCACAACCTTCTGCAAGCCCGCTATCGGGGTGGTTATCGATGCCCTGAGGGTGGCGCAGCCGGTGGAAACCAGCTCGCTCGTGGCTCGTGCTGTGGGTATCACGGCGCGGGTGGGTCAACTTGAGGAGGACGCCTTTCACGCCGGGATCACCCAAGCCTTCGCCGTCGCCCGTTCCCATTTTGATCGGGAGATCAACCTGGAGGTAATGAGCCAAGGCTTTGTGCCTGTCTATGAAGATGCTAAGCTGGATGAGATTAAGAAGGCGGTGGCTCCCCTTGCGTAGAACCTGGCGGACAGTTTGAAAGGAATGGTTCTCCCTTTGCGGAAGTAGTTAGTTAAATAAATTTGATAAACATTTATCTGTAACAAGTGAACAAGTGTAGGTATTTTCGTGTCTGGAATAGCTTCGTGATTTTGTTTCATATTTTCATTTTGTATGTTTGATCTTACCATCTTCTCTTTTTTGTGATGAAAAAAGATTTACGCAATCGACCCTTCCGTTTGTTAAGACCGTGGGGCCCGAGGTGTTTAGGGGAAACATTGATTGTGCTGGTGAGCAAAATTACCGTAGCCATCTAGGCATGGGCTTTTTGCGGTCTTACCAATCTGTTCCCCCGAACCTTGCCGCTAGTCTTGATGCGAGGAAGATGTCTGATGTAATGACTTCGAAAAAAGAAAGGAGGTACCCGTACCTTTATTAGCCCCCGAGTGAGATCCGACCCCTTGCGGTTTGTTGGGGTTGGATGCTACTAGAGACCTAAGCGAGGGAAGCGAACTTACGTTTGTATTCGCTCGTACCCTTTACTTAGGATTTTGGCGATCGCTGTGTGACCATGCGTTCGGTCTTTACCGCTGTCTCGGCCTTCCCTGAGCCCCTGCGCGTGGTGGGGATTTGGTCGAGGGCCAGCCTATTTCGTGTCGTTTCGTTTCATCTGCAGTTCTTCGTAATTTGCAGGGATTGGGGCGGTGTCACTTGCCTCGGTGGCTCGAATGACGTGCCTGATGAGTTCGCTTAATCGGAGGTGTTCGGGCGAAACCCGATCCCGCTGCTTTGCGACAGGGTCGGCAAAAGGCCCCCGGGTGGGGTTTCGCTACTCCTTGACCTGCCTTCCAACAGATTCCCCCACAATGGGGATTCTATGGGCTCGACAGGAGGCCGGATTGAACTTAGAAGGTTGAGATGACCCAGTCCGCTTTAATGCTAGATTGGCAAAGGCCTCCGAGGCTCATCTGCGTTTCCTCCTTGGTTTTTGTTTGACGTTAGGTGGCCTCGGACTTTTTGTGGGTCAGCCTTCGAACCTCTGTCTTTTGATCTCGGATCGAGCGGCTTGAGCCCCTGAGCCCTGATAGGGTCTGATAGGGGTCAGCCGTATTTCGCGCGTTACCCCGTCCTCGGTTTCCACAACCGAAGAGGCTGAGTTGATGACACTTGCCTCGAAGGCTTGAGTGTCGGGCTCAATGAGCTCGCTAACAGGTACGTTCGTGTGGAATCTAGGTCCATCATTTGCTGATGGGGTCGACAGAGCCCTCGGGTGGCACTCCACTACTTCTTAACCCGCCTCCTGGCAGATGCCCAAGCCGTTAGATAGGCTTAGGAGGCCCGCTGGCCTCTCCTCGATGGAGATTCTGTTGGTTTAGCTCGGGGTTAGAATCGAATGAGAAAAGGTTGAGATGTCCCTATCTGCTTCTAAGCGGGGTCGGGCAGGGCCGCTGGGGCTCGTCTCAGTGATTTCTCCCTTTCTCTGTTTGACACGAGGCGGCCTCGAGCCCCTCACAGGCCGGCCTTTGAACCTCGGCCTGTGCTGCCCATATCGAATGAGGTGACTGCCGTTTTGTGACGCGACACGAAGCGTTGGGACGCAGAGATTTGCATATGCAATGTTTGAATGTATAAGTTAATCGAAATGAAGGCGGGGTCGGTAACGTTACCTTGGTGGTACGAGCGACGGAAAGCTCCTACCAAACGTGTTCGCGCGAGGTTCGAGCCCAACGTTTTGCGATGGGGCCGGTGCAACCTGCATGAGTATCGCAATTTTTGTTTCGTATCTCGGTGGTGATCTGAGCCGTTTGATTGACTTGGGCGACCTGACAGCTTCTCCTTTGGAGGAGATTTTGTAGGCGGACCCCTCCGAACCTTCTTGAGAAGGCGGATGCTGAAGTTGGAGACGCGGGGGACTGTGAGTTCGATTATTCTGGTGAACAAGAAACACCGTAGCCACCGGGGTGTAGGGTCTACCAGTTCGTCCAATTTTACTCAAAGTTCTATGCCCGCATACCGTGCCTCTAGTTTCAAACATACGGAGGGGTCAGGTGAGGAGGATGTCTAGACTAGTAGACACCCTCGGCAACCCCCAAGCGATGTCTGTGTCCCCTACTGCTGGGGTTGGAAGCTCAGTAATGAAATAAACGCGTAAGGTGAGAAACCAGAGGTGCTTATCTTTTGGCGGCTGTTCGTTCGTCATCTTACCTAGGCCATACGATTGACCTAGGAGGCCCGTTGGGCTCCCCTTTATAGAGGTCCCATCGTCGGATCATTCCGTGGTCCTGCCTGGGGAAGCGGAGGGTTGCCTGCCTGTGTGTGCGCCTTGATTTTCGCGCTCGGGGCGGGCCATAGCCAGGCAGCGTCCCTTTTGACCGGGCGATGTCTCATCGACCGGAGCGCGTCCTGTCAGTTCCGGCGCGTCCCCTTGGATTTCTGTCAGCATTGATTTCACATTTGTATTGAATAGGGGAAGGCAGAGAGTTTTTCGTCCCAAGCTTTCGCCTTTCCTCAGATGTTGAGCTCCTCCTTTAAATAGGGAGGGGGAGAGGAGTTCTCGTCCCACTTCTTACCCTACCTCTGAGCTGCTACCTCTTCTTCTTCTCCTTTTCCACCGAATGCGTCTGTGCGTCGCGACGGTTCCTGAGTGAGGGAGGGTAATGCCAGAGAGAGAAACTCACTGATCCGCTCGTGAATCCGGAGTGTGATGTCGAGCTGGAGGTCATCCAACGTAGATGAGATGGTGTGGGTCACCTTTGCCGAGAAGGGGTCGCTGCCGTCGAAGGAGGAGGGGCGCTGGAGGGTGCAGAGCATCGTTGGCCTCGCCGTCGTTCGTTGCGGCCTTCCTTCGGCAGTAGGTGCCCCCCGTTCAGACGCCGCCATCGGGGTTGCGGCTGATGACAATGGTGTAGTCCCCGGATGCCTCGGCAGAGGTGCCGTTGTCAGGGTTGCGGCTGATGACGTTGGCGTGGTGCTCAACATTGCAGATGACGGTGCCTTCGAGGATCCTGTGAAGCGGTGGGATGTCACCGATGGAGGGCATGGCGCGGTGGCCGCAGTAGACAAACTGGCCCATGTACATGTTCGGACGTTGCCGATGGAGAGCGTGGTGCGGCGGCCGTAGCAGTACTCATAGAAAAGCTAGGTAGAGACTGTAATTGAATAAGTTTTTGGGGGAGCCCCCGAGTGAACAGTCCTTTGAATTTAAGAGTACATTAGCCATTTTTGTGATGAAATCACTTTGTAAGTGGTGGATTTGTGCAAAAATGAACAAATTTTCATCTTTTGTTACGGCAAACAGCTTTCCAGCTTTCCTTTTTTTTGTAGAAGACGTTTCGGTGCCCTCCGACCCTGCCCATGGTCTAGGTTGTAAAGGCTAGGAGTACAGGTGAAATAGCTCTGATCACGCTGGTGAGCAAGGAGGCCATAGCCGCTGGGGCGTGGGTTTCCCGCAGTCCTACCAGTTATACTCAGACTTTGTTCCCGAAATTCTAGCCTTTAGAACTTGTTTACGAGAAGAACGGAAAACTTAGAGAGTGTTTGCAAAGATAACACAGGAAGTGTTTGCAAGATAAACGTACTTGTATCATTTGTATCAGCCCCCGAGTGAGGTCTGACCCCTCGCAATTTGCAGGGGTCGGATGTCACTAAAGATCGGGGTTTTATAAATACAGAAAATGATAAGGAAAAGTATGCATTTATTTAAGGGTAAAAACGACGTAACTGTTCGATGTTCCAGGTGTTGGTGAAGACCTTGCCATTGATGGTTTTCAACTTGTAGGCGCCTGGCTGGAGTACTTCTACGATGATGTACGACCCTTCCCAGGGTGGGGAAAGCTTGTGGCGGTCCTTGTTGCTCTGCACAAGGCGGAGAACCAGGTCCCCGACGTTGAAAGCCCGGTCCCACACCCGTCGACTGTGGTACCAACGCAGCGCCTGCTGGTATTTGGCCGAACGGAGGAGAGCGATGTCGCGGGCTCATCTAGCTGGTCCATGGCATCTTCGTGGGATGCCTCGGCTCCTTGTTTGTCGTATGCTCTGATTCTTGGTGCTCCATAGTCGAGATCTGTTGGAAGGACGGCCTCGGAACCGTACACCATGAAGAAAGGTGTGTAGCCGGTGGCTCGGCTAGGAGTTGTCGTTAGGCTCCAGAGCACCGCCGGGAGCTCGGTGACCCAGCGCGTGCTGAATTTGTTCAACCGGTTGAAGATCCTGGGTTTGAGGCCCCATAGGAGCATGCCGTTCGCATGTTCGACCTCCCCGTTCGTCCAAGGGTGTGCGACGGTGGCCCAATTGATTCGGATGTGTTGCTCATCACAGAATCGAATGAATTTCTTGTCGGTGAACTGTGTGCCGTTGTCTGTGATGATGGAGTTTAGTACTCCAAAGCGATGGACGATGTCGAAGAAGAACAACACAGCTTCCTCGGACTTGATCACGGAGATCGACCGAGCTTCGATCCATTTTGTGAACTTGTCTATGGTGACAAGTAGATGGGTGTAGCCCCCGGGCGTCTTCTTGAGAGGTCCAACCAGATCGAGCCCCTAGACCACGAAGGGCCACGTGATGGGGATCATCTGGAGTGCCTGGCCGGGAGGTGAGTCTACCGAGCGTAGTACTAGCACCCTTCATAGGTGCGTACGATTGGCTCGGCGTCGGCGACCGTAGTGGGCCAGTAGAAGCCCTATCGGAACGCGTTCCCAACCAAGGTTCTGGGTGTGGCATGGTGACCGCAAACCCCGCCATGGATATCGCTCAGCAAAAGCTTCCCCTATTCAATAGGGATGCAGTGCTGCAGGATTCCGGTGTGGCTTCGTTTGTAGAGCTCATCTTCTACAAGAACGAAGGATTTGGCATGACGTGCGAGCTGTTGGGCTTCCGTCTTGTCCACCGATAGTGTGTCACGGAGGAGGTAGTCGAGGTAGAGTGTTCTCTAGTCATCCAGAGGATCGGACTCTATTGCTGGATCCTCTTCAAGTTCCATGACCTCGGGGTCGGACGGAACCGTCGGTTGGTCAGCCCTCGGAGCTGGATCAGACAGGCCGTCGTTGGCCGGTTCTAATCCCTCATAGTGTACCGAGGGCTTATGTTGATCACTGGCGAAGACACCCGTCATCACCGGCTCTCGGCCAGATGCAGCTTTTGCAAGCACGTCGGCTGCCTCGTTGAGGCGTCTTCGAATGTGATTGAGCTTGAGGTCGTCGAATTTGTCCTTCAGTCATCGGACCTCTTGGCAGTACGCAGCCATCTTGGTGTCATAGTAGCTTGACTCCTTCATGACTTGGTTGATGACCAGCTGGGAGTTGCCCCGGATGTCGAGGCGTCGGATGCCCAATTCGATGGCGATGCGTAGGCCGTTGATGAGTGCCTCATAATCGGCCACATTATTTGATGAGGGAAAATGGAGACGAACCATGTACCTCATGCAGACCCCGAGGGGTGATACGAAGACTAGCCCCGCGCCAGCGCCCTTCTTCATCAGCGATCCATCGAAGTACATCGTCCAGTACTCCTGATCGGCGATAGCTGGTGGCATCTGGACCTCGGTCCATTCCGTGATAAAGTCAGCCAACACCTAGGATGTGATCACCGTTTGGGGGGGCATACATTGATGCCTTGATCCATCAACTTGAGCGCCCACTTTGCGGTTCTTCCTGTGGTGTCCTAGCTATGGATGACCTCGCCGAGGGGGAACGATGTCATGATGGTCACAGGGTGTGACATGAAGTAGTGGCGTAGCTTCCTCTTGGTGATGAGGACGGCGTATAGGAGTTTTTGGATTTGGGAGTAACGGGTCTTGGAGTCGGATCCTACCTCGCTAACGAAGTACACAGGACGCTGGACCTTAAGGGCATGTCCCTCTTCCTCCCGCTCTACTACCAGGGCAGCACTGACCACCTGTGTGGTGGCCGCTATGTATAGCAAGAGGAGTTCATCGTTGCTCGGAGGAACTAGGATCGGGGGCTTGTCAGAAGCCGCTTGACCTCGTCAAGTGCCTCCTAGGCCTCGGACATCCACTTGAAACGGTCGGCTTTCTTTAGAAGTTGGTAAAGGGGGAGACCTCGTTTGCCGAGGCGCGAGATGAATCAACTGAGTGCGACGAGGTATCCGGTGATTTGTTGAACCCCTTTTACATTCTGGATTGGGCTCATTCTTGCGATGGCTAAGATTTTCTCTGGGTTGGCCTTGATGCCACGCTCGGAGATGATGAAGCCGAGCAGCTTGCCCCTCGGGACCCCGAAAACACATTTTTTGGGATTGAGTTTGATGCCATTTGTCCGGAGTTTCACAAAGGTCTGCTCAAGATCGGTGACTAGGTGGTCGGCCCATTTGGACTTAACTACGATGTCGTCGACGTAGGCCTCGACAGTCTACTCGATGAGGTCTCCGAGGCATTTGAGCATACATCGCTGGTATGTATCCCTAGTGTTCTTTAGATCGAACGGCATTATGACGTAGCAGAATGACCCGAAGGGGGTGATGAAAGATGTCGCGAGCTGGTCGTACTCTTTCATCGTGATTTGATGGTACCCGGAGTATGCGTCAAGGAAGCAGAGGGTTTCGCACCCAGAGGTAGAGTCGACTATTTGGTCTATGCATGGCAAAGGAAACGGATCCTTTGGGCATGCCTTGTTAAGACCTGTATAGTCAACACACATCCTCCATTTCCCACTCTTTTTCCGCACAAGAACGGGATTAGCCAACCACTCTGGGTGGTATACTTCCTTGATAAACCCGGTGGCCGATAGTTTCGCTATCTCTTCACCGATGGTCCTGCGCTTCTTCTCGTCGAAACGACGCAGGCGTTGCCTTACTGGCTTGGAGCCCGGGCAGATCTTCAGGGTGTGCTCAGCGACCTCCCTCGGGATGCCTGGCATATCCGAGGGTTTCCACGCAAAGATGTTTTTGTTGTCGTGGAGGAAGTCGACGAGCGCGCTTTCCTATTCGGAGGACAACGTGGTACCGATGCGTATCGTTTTACCCTCGGAGTCGCTGGGATCTATGAGGACCTCCTTAGAACCCTCGACCAATTCAAATGACCCAGTGGACTTCTTGGCGTTGGGCGCTTCTTTGGTGAACTCTTCCCCGAGGGTGGCGAGCTCCCCAGAGGCGATGATTGCTACGGCGTGGCCGCAGCATTCGACTTGGCACTCGTAAGCGTGCTGGAAGGAGGTGCCGACGGTGATGACCCCGTGGGGACCCGGCATCTTTAGCTTGAGGTATGTATAGTTGGGGATGGCCAAGAACTTCGCGTAACATGGACGTCCCAGGATGGCGTGGAAGGTTCCGGGGAACCCCACCATGTCGAAGGTGAGGGTCTCAGTCCTATAATTGAACTAATCCCCGAAGGTGATAGGCAGATTGATCTGTCCTAGTGGCATGGCCTGTTTGCCAGGTACAACTCCGTGAAAAGGCGCTCGGATTGGGCGAAGGTTCGACCGGTTGACGCTCATCTCGTCGAGCGTCTTGGCATACATGATGTTGAGGCCGCTGCCTCCGTCCATCAATACTTTCATGAGTCGCTTTGGGTCGACGATCGGGTCGACTACAAGTGGATACCTTCCCGGGTGCGGGACGGTGTCCGGATGGTCGGCTTGGTCGAAGGTTATGGTGGATTCCGACCATCGGAGGAAGGTAGGGGTGGCCGGTGCAGTCGTATAGACCTTGCGGCGCGTGACCTTTGGGTGGCGCTTGGAGTCATAGGCCATTGATCCTCCGAAGATCATAAGGGTGCCGTTCGGCATCGGGAAGGCATCGTCTTTCTCCTCGGCGTCATCTACGGTGGGGGCTGGTTCCTTCCCCTACTCCCCTTTGTTTGTGCTCCCGAGCAAGAACTTCCGCATGAGGCCACAATCTTTGAGCAGATGTTTAACAGGAAAGGCATGGTTCGAGCACAGCCCCTTGAGCATTTTTTCGAAGTGATTCGGAGTGCCCTCCGTGGGCTTCCGACCACCCTTGCGGTCGGCAGTGGCTACAAGCGAGTCCTCGCGCCACTGCTTTTTGTTCTTCCTTTTGGCGGAGCGGTTGGAGGCGCCTTTGTGGCGCCCTCATTCCGCCATGCCTTGCCGTCAGAACGGTCGAAGATTGCTCCGACCGCCTCTTCTCCTGAGGCATGGTTGGTGGTGATGTCTAGGAGTTCCTTGGTGGTCCGCGGGCCCTTGCATCCCAGCTTATGGACCAAGGACTCATAGGTGGTTTCAGATAGGAAGGCTCCTATCACGTCGGCGTCGGTGACGTTGCGGAGCTCGTTGCACTGCTTGGAGAAGCGCCGAATGTACCCGCGGAGGGTTTCATCGGTCTTCTGGCGGTAGTTCTTGAGGTCCCATGGGTTCCCAGGGTGCTTGTATGTGCCTTGAAAGTTTCCCACAAAGATTTCCCTCAAATCCACCCAACGCTGAATGGCGTTGGATGGTAGGTGCTCCAACCAAGCTCGTGCTGAATTGGCCAAGAACAGTGGGAGGTTGCGAATAATGAAATCGTCATCATTCGCGCCACCGGCTTGGCAGGCAAGCCGATAGTCTTCGAGCCAAAGCCCGGGGTTTGTCTCCCTAGAATATTTAGGGATGCTGGTAGGTGGTCGGTACCTTGGCAGGAAAGCAGCGTTGAGGATGTGCCGACCGAAGGCCTGAGGGCCCGGAAGGCCAGGGCTCGGGCTCTGGTCCTCGCCGCTATCGTAGCATCCGCCGCGCCGAGGGTGGTAGCCGCGTTTGGTTCCTTCTCTTGAGTCGTTGTAGGTGTGTCTGCGGGCATCGATGGTGCTTCGTGCATCGCGGTTGTGGCCGAGACATTGATGTACCAGAACAACGGTGTGCTGCCTGCCGCCCGGTGGTGTCTGGTGAACCGATGCGTCCTTGGCAGGGTGCACCAAGGGCGTGTGCTAACTGGTGTCGAGCTCGTGTCATCAAGACAACGAGCTCTCCGCCTGCTGCGCTGCCACACGCTTGAGTAACGTGCGGATTTCTCAATGGGCCCGGCGATCCTCGGGCGTCGCGGCCTCTGTGAGGCCATGGAGCAAGGCTGTTGTGACGGTGATGTTCTAGCTTGCCCGGGTGAAATGAGGAAGAGCTCCATCATTGGTGACGATCCTCTGGTGTACATTACGAGCGGTGGCGCATGCGTGCCCACCGTCTCCGTGACGCTTGATTTCCTCATTGATCTTTCTGTACTCCCGAACAAGCTGTTGTTCAGCGTTATCGATCTCTAGCTTCCATGCTCTCAGCTGCTCTATCCTTACGTGAGATGGGGCCACCGCCTCCCCTTCGGTCCTGGCGTCAAGGTTGCCTGTCGGGGCAGCCTCCCCCCGGAGACGCTTTCGACGTGCCCCTCGGAGGTTTTCGCCATGAAGCATTCACGGGAAGGGTGATGGCTTCCCCTGCTGGAGTCAGAGCTAGAGGATGATCCTAGCTCCTCGGTGAGGAGTTTGTGGAGAGACTCTGTGTCATGTTCAATCGCCCCCACGAACTCGCTGTCCGCGGGTGGCTGAACCATGCATTGTGCCACAAGGCTGCCAATGGTCGCCGCGGCGTTGCGGAGGACGAACGAAAACGCTATCGGGGCGCTCCATGCGTGGCGTTCCAGAGAGAAGAATCCTTCTCTAGAAGGCCGCGCCATGTTGTTGTTGTTGAAGAGGGCGAGGCGACGCTAGTCCTCCCTGGACTGCTGGAGTCCAAGGGAGACGCCGAGCTAGCGCCTAAGCCTCTTGTCATCGAGGTCGATGGAGGGAAGAGATTGGATGGCAGAATGAGCCCATACCAACTCTCCTCCCACCGTGATGATGAAATTTAGGTTCCCAAAGCGCACGTGTGCACCTGGGACCCAGCTGATGTCGTGATTAGCCATCCATGGCCTGGTTTGGAATGCGCAAAGTCCCCTATCTAGCGTGCCACCTATCGGTGTTTCGAACAAACACCAGCTAATAAATTTATATTTATGCACATTAGGCCCGGATGGTGCACTAAAGGACACAAGGTTTATACTGGTTCGGGCTGAATGTCCCTACGTCCAGTCTGTTGCTGCTTGTGTTATTAGCATCGAAAACGGTTCGTAGTAGGGGGTACAAATAGTCGAGAGAGGGATTGGTCCCAGGTCTCTGATGGAAGGGTCAAAAGGATGCCAAGAACCTGGTGGCGGCCTGGCTATGCGCGTGATGTGTGGAACTGAACTCTCTATGAGTTCATCTGTGTGTGTGTGTGTTGTCTGTCAAAGTTGGTCCCCCTTTTGTGGGGAGCCCTGCCCTCCCTTTTATAGACCAAGGGGGGAGTAGGGGTTACAGATGGGAGAAAGAGGAAAATACCAAGGGTATAGAAGGTCCTTCGAAGGGTTCGAGTCTTCCTTTTCCTCCCAACCAGCCTTGCTGATATGGCCAGCTGGTGTCAGAGGTTGGCATGTTCGCTGGGTGCCTGTGTGCTGATGACGATGTGCCTTTACTTGATCTGCAAGTGGTCATGTCCCGTCCCGCCCCCGCGGGCAGTGTGTCGGCTGAGATGTTGTCCCACGGCCCTGTGGGGAGCAGACGGTGCGATGATCGCTCATTCGTAACTGTAGAGGATGGGAGTCTCCTCCTGGACTGTAGTGGTTGTCATATATTGGTGTCTGGTTCCTCACCCGAGGGCTGAAGGCGGCGCCTACAATACTGTAGGGCGAAAAGCACGCGCCCACAACACTATTTAGCCCCTGCCATGACTAGAAGGGTCTAAAGCGCTCGTCCTGTCGGGCTCTGACAGTACTTTCCCGCAGTGGCGCAGGGCATGGTCCTCGATACCGTGGTTGACCCGAACGTCTTGTCTTACCCTGTGTCCGTCATCATGAAGGAGCAGGGTGCAGTTGTTAGGTGAGACGGTGCCTAGTCCTTGGTCGTCGGGCGAGGCGGAGCTTTAATTTTAGCCATCGGGCGAGGCGAAGCCGGCCCCCAACGTCGGGTGAGGTGGGGCCTGCCCTGAGCCCTCGGGCGAGGCGGTCCCTGCCCTCAGCCCTCGGGTGAGGCGGAGACTAGCCCTCAGCCCTCGGGCGAGGCGGAGCCTGCCCTCAGCCCTCGGACGAGGCGGAGACCAGCCCTCGGCCCTCGAACGAGGTGGAGCCGGTCTCGGACGTCGGGTGAGGCGGGGCCCGCCCTTAGCCCTCGGGCGAGGCAGTCCCTGCCCTCAGCCCTCGAGCAGGGCGGAGACGGCCCTTAGCCGTCGGGTGAGTCGGAGCAGTCCCACGGGCGTTGGGAGAGGCGGAACCAAACTCCCATCGTTTGGGTAAGAAGCGTAGTAGTGCTCTTGTCCATCCGGAAGTGTTTAACGTTCGATGGTTATTAGTTCTACCTCCTTGGGTACCCCGATATTAGGTCCCCGACAAACATCTATTCACCAAATCAACAGTTGCATTTCATCTACTAAACTTGCACTTCAAATTTTATTTAAGTACCAATTACAAGTTATTTTTTTATTTTTGTTTATAAAAATTGTTTTTCATGCTTAATCAAATAAACTAGCCATTCGCTATTTATTTGCTATTAAGCATTTTAAGCACTTTCTTCGTACTTTTCCAAAACAAGCCCTAAACAACTTTTGTCCACAAAGATTACTTTAAAGCTGTTAAGCACCGAGATAAGTTGACTTGCGACACTTATTTGTTTGTTTTATTCACGAAAGCGAGTCACACAAGATTCATTTATAATTCCATGTGTGCTTTAAACTTTTAAACCCAAAAACTTGTTTTGCTAACTTCTCTTAGACATTAACCTAGGTGCTAAGCAAGCTCATAACACCAGAGATGTTACAACCAGCAGGATCCCTGGCCCCGGCCCTAGCCAGTATGGGCAACAGGAGCTTGTCCCAACAGGAGCTGTAGGAAGTGGGGCTAGGCGCGGACGCGGACACCGCATACGGGCTCAGCTCTTGCCGGTGGGAGGCACGACAACGCTGTGGATCCGAGCGGGCGACACAAACTCGTCCTCGTGGACGTGGTGGATGAAGGTGTTGCCCGACTATTGGTGTTGCGGAAGATGAGGGTCGATGTGTATTCAACGGCATGGAGGATGATTGACGGGACATGGTCAATGGTGCGGTCGAGAGGGGCCGAGCACGCTCATGAGGAGGTGCCGAGGCGATGGCATCGAGCGCCCGAGGTCATAATTCATGAAGGTGCCTCAGATGAAGATGCGAGATATTTCATAGGGACAGTATCGTCATTTTACTAGTCATCTTGGTTTTCATGCCAGATGCTAGAATGCTAACTTATTTTGGAATGGAGGGACTAAATTCTACTACACCAACTCTGCAGCTCCTTCAGAGCTACAATTTCTCTCTCGAAGAGATAAATTTGTTTGGTTTGTAGCCTTTTAGCTCTAGCTCCATAAATATTATGTTTTTCTATTAGTGGTGCAATATATCCTTTCATGGCCAGTCAAAATATAATGTAAAATAATATAATCTCTATATATACCTTTCTTCTCTATCTTTTCTCTATTTAATATTAAAGAGCGAAGTGTGTCATTTAACTTTTTTAACTTTGCAAACTGCCCTTCTTTTGTCCCACATTTTACTTCCCAAACTACCATCATGACTTACACTTATATTATAAATAAAGTATCTCTACTCCTCTACCTCTACATAATACTATATGTAGCCGGACACATTGTTACATACAGAAATGTATTTGGTTTGACAGTTGGGTGGTGTTTGAAGGGAGTCACCCCTACCCAAAGTTGATAAGGCCATGAGAGAAGAAGAAGATAGAGATGATGGAGGACCATGATAGAAGCAGTGACTCAAAACTCTGGTGCAATGAATCAGATCAGCGAGATCACAGGCTAGAGAACCATGTGCCTGGCCACGCGCCACTAGTGGTGGCTTGGGTAGAGGCACAGAGCCCCCACGGACAAGCTCCTTGTGGGCGTGCAGAACCTGAGCGCGCCACAAAGAGGAGTAGAAAGTCGCTCGGCATGCACGGGGAGGCGGATGGCGAGCACCCTCGGCTCACTTTCTTTAGCTAGCAAGATGTGCTGAAACTTGTTATTTTAGACTATAGGATAGAATAGGTGTTGGGCCCTTGTTTCTTCTAAAATTACTCAAAACTGGAATGCATGATACAGATAGTTAGTTTCTTGGAGTTGCTCTAACAGCTAGTTAGGGGATTCAAATAGACCCTAACACAGAAAAGCTAAGGGCATGTTTGGTTCGTTACCAAACCATGCCACAGTCAGACACGCCTCCAATGCACAATTCTATCAAGTGTTTAGTTCATCGCGAGAGTTATGGTACTGCTGCACCTTGCCAATGTGTAGAGTCGAGATGGCGGACTAGAGGGGGTGAATTGTTCTTTCTAAAATTAATCGCACCGGCTAACCGAAATAAATACGGAATTAAAACCAATGGTCTAGCCAAGACTACAACCCTCTATCTAAGTTCTCTAGCACATTACAAAGATACTAATTAAACTACTAAGGTGCCGGGCTAGCTAGAGCTCACCTAACAATTCTAGCTTACAAGGTCACACAAACCTATGCAACTAGTACTTCAAGCAACCGGGGGAGCTCCTACACAATCTAGTAAGCAAAAGCACAAAGCTTCTAAGCTCACTAGCAATGCTCAATAATAAGGCTACATAAGACAAATTAGAGAGCGTAATTTACTTAGCTACATAAACTAAGCAAGGCAACTAATTTACTATAAAAGTAAACTAGTTACACAAGAGAGCTAATTCTATGCTATACAAGCAAGAAAGTAACTAGCAAGCTACACAAGCTAACTAATTACTGGAGCAACTACACAAGCACAATATATATGAAAGTAAATACAAGATTGTGTAAAGGGGATGCAAATGAACAAGAAGACAAGGATGACACAGTGTTTTTTTATCCTGAGGTTCACTTGGGTGCCATCAAGCTAGTCCCCATTGTGTCGACCGCACATTTGGTGGTTCGGTGGCTAATTGGCATCACCCGCCAAGCCCACATGTTGGGCACCGCAAGAATCTACCCACAAGTGAGGGTAGCTCAACGACATGCTCTACTAGTGTTGCACTTCGCGGCTCCCATGGGGTGAGTATAGTACCCCTCACAAATCCTTCTCTGGAGCACTGCACAATCTTCTTGCGTGCTTCACGATAGAGAACTCACCACCAAGACATCTAGGAGGTGGAAACCTCCAAGAGTAACAAGCATCACCAGCTTGCAACTCAATGATCTAGCGCCACTCGATGCAATCTCACAATGCAATGCACTAGAATCACTCACACGCAATGGACTCGCAATTCTCGCAAGTGCAATTGAGTTAGAGGCTTCTCAAACCAAGCACACACAAGGGCAACACATCCCTAAGGTGCTCAACCTCAGCCAAGCCCGAGCTCCACCTCTATTTATAGCTCACAAGCCAAATAGAGCCATTGGAGCCTTGGAATAGCTTTCTACGCGGTCACCGGACAGCAACGTGCGGGCACCAGACAAGGGGGGGCGGTGCCCCAATGGTTGAATTGCAATGGCTATTTCAAACTAGCCGTGTACAAGTGGGCACTGAACATAGGGGGGCGGTGCACCGTCCTATGGGTGGCGGTGCCATCTGCCAGTCAAAACCCAAACCCGGTGCTCTCTAGAAAAATATGACGGCGCTAGGCACCGGACAGTCCGGTGACCATGGCGGTGCCACTTTCAGCTCAAACTTGATTTCCACCACCTCAAGCTTGTAGAGCATTTCATTAGCTTTCCGAAAAGTCCTAGATCATCGAAATCAGAGTTCGGAGCTAAGAGTTATGCCCAAAATATGAAAGGATGGTGCTGCTGAAATGGGCACGTTGCAGGGAGTGGAGATGCACCGTGCAAGGGGTGGCAGTGCACCGCCCTAGGGGCGGCGGTGCCACCACCCTAGGGTGTCCGGTGCACACAGGAAAGGGCGGTGTCACCCCCTAGTTGGGCTGTGCGTTGACCACAAGTTTGGTTGCGTTTTCCGACCCTCGAACAACCCAAACTTGCTCTTTTCTTCTTCTTTTTTTCTCCAACTTCATCAAGTTGATCCAAATCAACTCCAACAACTTCTCCTTTGCAAATGTACCAACACCACCAAGTGTACAACATCACGTGCAAGTGTGTTAGCATTTTCACAATCATTTTCCAAAGGATTAGTCACTCAAATCACCACGCCACTCGATCCTATCAACGATGCAAAGTTAGATCATTTGAGTGGTACTAGATGATCGATATGCAAACAAGTTTGCCCCTCTTGATAGTACGGCCATCTATCCTAAACTCGGTCATAAACTTCTCTACACACCTATGACTAGTGAAATAAAATACACTATAGGTTATACATTTGCCTTACGCATTCCATTCCATCTCCTCCAATGTTGATGCAACACATCCACCGACCTTGATCAACAAATGATATGATCCACTTTATATCATCACGTCACCTTGTTGGTTCATCGATCTTGACCTTACTTGCTTTTCACCGTTGCCTTCGTCCATCGGCGCCAAGTCTTGCTCAAGCTTCAACGACACGCGGTCCATCGCTTCAAAGCCTCCAACTTACCCTTCACTCTTGCAACCGGCCCATCAAGCCAAGTCTTGTCTTGATCTTCTCCATCTTAGTCACATGACTCCATGTCATGTCTCATATGCAATGAGCTCCTTCATCACATATGTGAGCTTTGCAACGTATCCAAGCCATTTCACCGTCAAGGCATAGGTTACTCACACACATGATGTACCTATGGACTAATCACCTGTGTATCTCACATTAAACACAATCAGTCCACCTAGGTTGTCACTCAATTATCAAAACCAAACATGGACCTTTTACAATGCTATGCAAGTCATTTTTAGTGCCAAAGCTCGACAAAATTTTGGTGAACGATTCCGTTCACTGAACTCTTGGCGCCGTCGCAATGACCTTGACATTACATCCCTAGACGGCATCCAAACAAACCCTACACTACTACAGAAACTTTAATGGAGGCGGGCCTTTTTGTTTACGGAGGCACGTCTCCAATCAAAGGACTTCGTTAACGGAGCCCTACGGTGGCGTTTGTCGTTAGGCAACCCCCTTGGTTAATCGTGGGTTAACCGAGGCGGTCGATTGGCCGGCGGCCCGACCACCGATCGATTAACGGCAGCAGCCCCCCAGCATGTCCGCCTCAGTTAATAAAATCCTACCGCCTTGCAAAATTATTTGTGTAGTAGTGCTAAGTGCTCCAACAGTGATGGATGCGGGTGATCACTTGCTTTTTTGAACAAAGTAGCACCATGTAGCTCTTGGCCATCTAGCTGTAAGTGTTGGTGTTTGTTATAGGTAGTTGCCACCGATTGTGTAGTTTCGGAGTGCATGTCGCAGCAACGATGAAATGAACCTAAAGGCACATAAGTTTGAACATTTGAGACTGAAGTGGGTCATCATGTATTGTTCATTGCCTCATTGGTCGTCCATATATTTTATAGTTTTTACAGTAATTCTAGATGCATTGATAGGATCAATCTTGACATAATCACATACAACCGGATCACTCTAGTCCATTATTTTGTAACACACACCACAATTAAGTTCATCGATTGAAATTCACTTTACCGTGAGGGGCAATCACTCTAGTCCATTATTTTGTATCGCGGTATCCCTAAATATAGTTCATCACTAGCCTAAAGTTTCAAAAATAAAAGGAGCCAAATATTATCTCATAAAGTTTTAGTTTTCCCCTAAATTACGCTCTTATATATTATTATTATATATAATATATAGTTAGCTACTACATCATTAATACCTGGCGCAGAATATTATCTCATAAAGTTTTTGAAACGGCTGCTTTAGCTGACTGTAAGTTTGCATCTATTTTTCTTCTCTCTTCTCTGACTCACCATATATAAATCTAATACGGCAGCCTTTTGTAACCTACTTACATTACCTTATAATCCTTGCACGGGACTAAAAACTAATTTTATAGATTAAGGGGAAAAAAATTAGAGAGTTAGTCCCTCTGCAATGGACTGTACGTTGTATTTGTCACTAGCAAATGGGCCTGATGAGTATTAGGTCCAGCTGTAGATGACGAAGGTACAGGTGAATCGAGGATCTGTTGCTAAAAAAAAGGTGAATCGAGGTTCTCATTTTCAAAAATCAGACGTCTGCTAAACTTTTTTTATTACATAGTATAACACATACATCCACGATCCATGCACACTAACTCTTACGAAGGTACACACAAACCACCTATGAACATCTTTGAAGACTAGGCCGACAAATCATCGATATTGACGAAGTCACTATATACGCCTAACCGTTATGAAAGTACGCACGCAAATCCTCCTATGAGCATCTTCGAAGACTAAGCCGGTAAATACTCAATATTGACGAAGTCACCACAGACGCTTTACTATCGACAGGAATATCGTCTACCACTGAAAGCACAACAACGTTAAAACCTTAAATACTCGCAAATCCTCGTGATTGATGAAGTCACCGTAGGCGCTTCGCAATCGACGGGAATGTCGCCTACCACTTAAAAGCACGACGACGTAAAATTTTGGAATATTCACTCCAACGAAGGATCAGATGTAGAACCTTACGTGCTACTGAAGCTCTTGTAACAACTGGGCTACAGGCCATTTCGCGACGTCTGCCAAGTTGAGAGTTGGTATGCAAATGCCCTATTGAATGTGGGCCGTCCTTAAGCTAAGCCCAAACTACGAATCCCGAATACCATCTCAGCCCAATTTCGCCCATGGTACCACACTTGCCTCCTGCGCGGGAAGCCGTTACCTGTTGGCGCCAAAGTTTCCCGCCTGCCCGCGCCGCCGCCTCCCTCTCATAATACCACCACGCCACTCCGTAGTCCATTCCCCTCTCCTTCCCGCCGCTTCCTGAACCCTAGCCGCGCCCATTGCCGCCGCTCGCCTCAGCCTCCTCTGCCCAGTGCCTTCTTGTTCGCCGGCGGAATGGTAAGCGCACGACCCCTCCGCCTCGTCCTCCTCCCGCGCTCGCGGCGCCGCAAGATCTGATCTCTTCTTGCTGCGGTCGCGTGGCGCTCTCGTCGTGCAGGATGACTCGGAGAACAACGCGCCCTCGACGCCGGGGTCCCCCGGTTTCAGCACCGATCGGTTGCCGCCCAACACCACCAGCCGCGGCGCCACCGACCCGTCCTCCTACTCCGACGACGATGGCGAGGCGGAGGTCGACCCTCACGTACTCCCCGATGACGACGACCCCGCTGCCACAGTGGCCCCCGACGAGGACGAGGAGGGGGAGGACCTCTTCAACGACAACTACCTCGAGTAAGCCAACTCGAATCTGACCCAGGGCTGGAGATTTCCGGGATCTGCTGTGGGTTTTCGGGAGGCTGGGTAATTGGGACCAGGGGATCTGGTAGATGCCGTGGTTTAATTGGCAGATGCGATGGTTTTTTGTTCTGCGGTTTGGTCAGATATCTGCGGTTCTAGGATTTGTTGTCGTTATTTACCTCATAATGTAGGCAAATTGTGGCATTTAGAGAAGAAGAAATGGTCAGTTTATTGACAAAATTTTCTAAATTGTGTTGAAAAGTTAACTAATTAGATTGTCCTAGACGTCATATGTGTTTAAAGGAGGGAGTACATAAATTGGGGAAAAATTGTAGTTAGAGTAGGTAATTGTAGTACTAGAGTAACTAACTGATAGGCTTAACTAATATTTGTCGGATTGATGGAAATGAACTTAAATCTTCTAAATTTTATTGAAAACAACCAACTTTAGTTCTTGGCCATGCATCTAAGTTTGCTAATTTTATTGGTCTGACGGAAATACACTTAATCCATCTCGAAATTTGCTAAATTGAAGTGTATTGCGTGACTCTCTGTGCACATAGGGGCAGATGCCCAGGCTCACCAGCTTTGATGAGAGATTTGTTAAGTGGCTCTGCTGCCTTGATGCGAATTTGTGTTAAGTTACACATTGTTATCAAACTAAAGTTACTGTATGTTTCCTAAGTTTGGAATTTGGACTTGCACAGTTTGCTGCGAGGGTCACTTTTGTTTTTTTTAAATGGCTTGTAATGAAGGCATGCATTTTTTTACATGATCGCAATGAATAATCCAATCTCTCTAGCCAACACAAACCATTCTATATATCTGCTGACTGTCAGTTTTGAAATTTTTTGTTTCCATAGTCAGTCTTTTTCCTTTTACCTGATTGCAGTGATTACCGAAGGATGGATGAGCATGATCAGTATGAGTCAGTTGGTTTAGATGATTCACTCGAGGATGAGAGGAATCTTGATGAAATCATGGCTGATCGAAGGGCCGCGGAAGCGGAGCTTGATGCAAGGGATGTGAGGACTGGTGCAGCAGCTGACAGGAAGTTGCCACGGATGCTCCACGATCAGGGTAATGGCTTCAAGACGAATTTTGGTTTCTGTAGGATATTAGAGCAAATATGGTATTTATATTTTAAATATATGCTCTTGATTAAATCACCAAATGAGTACTTGCTAATATCTTTGGGCTCTCGTTCATTTGCATCTGCTTCTTTTGTGATTGGTTTGAAGTTTGACTGGCCACATCCTCATTTGGTGATTTCAGTGTGGTTAATGCTTTCTAAAAAAAAAAACTTATTTAGGAAGATTTGCATATTATACTGAATATTGAGTTGGACTATCTCCATTTCTCCATTTATCAACTGTCGTAACAGAAAATGTATTTTAATTTTTCTTCCACATGTAGGAAGGAGAGCTGTGTCATTTATATCTGAACTGCAAATGAATTTGTTGCTTAGGAAGTTATTAGTGTTTGTTTGAGTTCATATCCATATAGTAAGCATACAATAGATATTAGCAATCAATCTTCGCTTCGCAGCAGTACTGATTATGCCTGGATATTTTTTTTTGAGAACTGACAGTTATAGATTCTTGTAAAAAAGGGTAACATGATTGCCTTAGGTGTAAACTTTTGTAACATATATTAGAAGTCCAATATTTAGGTGTTAGTGACTGTGAATTCAAAGCTCTTTTCCTCCATGGTGCAGATACAGATGAGGATATGAATTTCAGGCGTCCTAAAAGGCACAGGGCTAGTTTTAGACCACCAAGTGGACCAAGAACACCAAGAAGTGATGATGATGGCGATGGTGCCACTCCTAGTTCACCTGGAAGATCTCAGCATGGAATGTACTCCGGTGGTGATGTGCCTATGACTGATCAGACTGATGATGACCCATATGAGGTATTGTCATAACGATTTAAACTAGGTTATGCTTTTATTTCAGAACTTGATTTGGTTCTGTAACTACCAATTATATAGTAAGCCTCATTTTCTGCAGCTCTAAATGACTGTCTATCCTTGAATTGACAATATTATTTTCAGCAGGATGAATTTGATGAAGAAGATGAGATGAACATGTACCGTGTCCAAGGTACATTGAGAGAGTGGGTCACAAGAGATGAAGTCCGTCGCTTTATTGCAAAGAAATTCAAAGAGTTCCTTCTTACATATGTTAACCCAAAGAACGATCAAGGAGAGATTGAGTATGTTCGGCTTATTAACGAGATGGTTTTAGGTATCATCTGCTTCACATTCTCTGGTTGACATGAAAAAAATGCAACAAGTTTTAGCTACTACTACAAAGTCCTTGCTTCTCTGACCCTTATCTATTTCTTCTGCAGCTAACAAGTGTAGCTTGGAAATAGACTACAAACAGTTTATTTATATACATCCAAACATTGCCATCTGGTTGGCCGATGCACCTCAATCAGTGCTTGAAGTTATGGAGGAAGTTGCCAAAAATGTTGTTTTTGATCTCCACAAGAATTATAGGAACATCCACCAAAAGATCTATGTCCGAATAACGAACCTTCCTGTCTATGATCAAATACGCAATATCAGGTAAATAACACAGTTTCCTTTGTATCTTTTAGCTTCATGATCAATTTGATTTGGTCTAATGTCCTACGTGCCTTTGTTCAGGCAAGTCCATCTGAACACAATGATTCGAATTGGTGGTGTTGTTACCCGACGATCTGGTGTATTCCCTCAGTTGCAGCAGGTGAAGTATGACTGTAGCAAATGTGGAACTATCCTGGGCCCTTTCTTCCAGAACTCCTACACTGAGGTGAAAGTCGGATCATGCCCTGAATGCCAATCCAAAGGGCCATTCACAGTCAATGTTGAGCAGGCATGTTACCTTAAACATGTTTTCACAGTTCTGTCTTATTGCTATGTGATATTGATATAGTTTTTCTATGTGGACTATATTGTTAATCCTAGTAAAACTAATTTTTTCAGTCTTAATACTTGCTTATTCTCCATGCAGACTATATATAGGAACTACCAGAAACTCACTCTTCAGGAAAGCCCAGGAATTGTTCCTGCTGGGCGGCTTCCCAGATACAAGGAAGTAATACTTCTGAATGATCTGATTGACTGTGCTCGTCCAGGAGAGGAGATTGTAATTTTTCTCACCTACCATTTGTTTTTCAATTCATATCCATTCATATTACTTTTGAAATCAGACTGACATTCCGTGCTTGCTTTCTCCAGGAGGTCACTGGGATATACACAAATAATTTTGACCTATCTTTGAATACAAAGAATGGTTTCCCTGTTTTCGCCACAGTGGTTGAGGCAAACTATGTGGCAAAAAAGCAGGATCTGTTTTCTGCATACAAATTAACTGACGAGGATAAGGCAGAGATTGAGAAGCTGTCGAAGGATCCAAGGATTGGAGAAAGGGTTTGTTGCTCAACTCTTTAATCTCTTGATGAAAATGTGTTATGCTAATATACATTAGCTCACTTATGCACCTAACTCAACAGATTGTCAAGTCAATTGCACCATCCATTTACGGTCATGAAGATATCAAGACTGCCATTGCACTCGCAATGTTTGGTGGACAAGAGAAGAATGTGAAGGGAAAACATCGCCTAAGAGGTGATATCAATGTCCTCCTCCTGGGTGATCCAGGCACTGCAAAATCACAGTTTCTCAAGTAAGGACAGAGTCAATCATTTTTCAGCAGTTCCTTGAGGATGTGCCCTTAACTTGCCATCTTGCAGGTATGTGGAGAAAACAGGACACAGAGCAGTATATACAACTGGAAAAGGAGCCTCTGCTGTTGGTCTTACTGCTGCGGTTCACAAGGATCCAGTAACACGAGAATGGACACTTGAGGGAGGTGCACTAGTTCTTGCTGATAGGGGCATTTGCCTCATTGACGAGTTTGACAAGATGAATGATCAAGATAGGTATGATATAACATTTGCATTTGGGTGCCCTGTACTATTTAAATTTCTGTATTACTAAAAATGTAATTCTCTTCTGATTGTTTCAGGGTAAGTATTCATGAAGCTATGGAGCAACAAAGTATCAGTATATCAAAAGCAGGAATCGTCACATCTCTTCAAGCTAGATGCAGTGTTATTGCTGCAGCAAACCCAATAGGTGGAAGGTAACTTCAGTTCCATGCATGCCATGTAATACTAGTGATAGTATTAAGAAAGATACTGAATGCAATCATCGTTTATTTCACAGGTATGATTCATCAAAGACATTCACTCAGAATGTTGAATTGACAGATCCCATTATTTCACGTTTTGACATCCTCTGCGTGGTTAAGGTTTGGAGCTGTTATTCATGTCTGATGTATTTGTTCCATGATCAGTTGTCAATCACTACTGATATTTAATTTTTAAAATGCAGGATATTGTTGATCCATTTACAGATGAAATGCTTGCAAGGTTTGTTGTAGACAGTCACGCCAGATCCCAACCCAAGGGGGCTAACCTTGAAGACAGGGTTTCAACCGATGTGGATGATGATCCACTGGCCGCTGCAAGACAAGCTGACCCAGATGTATGTATCCTATAGCTATTTCAACTGAAAGAACCTCTGACTCTGTTTTGTGGTTCTAACTGAATGTTATATTGCCAGGTCCTTTCCCAAGACATGCTGAAGAAATACATAACTTATGCTAAGCTGAATGTATTTCCCAAAATACATGATGCCGATCTAGATAAGATTAGCCATGTTTATGCTGAACTCCGTCGTGAATCATCTGTATGATATCCTTCCTTCTTAGCCTTGTCTAGGGTTTGTGTGAACTAAATTTCTGAAGTGGCACCTTTGAAAACAATGAAGTACTAAGTAGTTTCCAACTAACTTTGCAGCATGGCCAAGGGGTTCCTATTGCAGTAAGGCATATAGAATCAATCATCCGAATGTCGGAGTCACATGCAAGGATGCATCTGAGGAGCTATGTGTCTCAGGAAGATGTTGACATGGCCATCCGTGTCTTGCTTGACTCTTTTATTTCAACTCAGAAATTCGGTGTGCGGAAAGCACTTCAAAAGGTAAATTTTGTTGGTATTGAACTGTTATATGGCCATTACATCATCCGATGCTACACACTTACATGCATTTGATAATCAATTATATGTTAAAGTGCTCATCTATTTAACAGAAATGATTTACCAAACGTACATGCATTTGATAATCAATTATATGTTAAAGTGCTCATCTATTTAACAGAAATGATTTACCAAACGGTCAGTTTTGTCAGTAAATTTATAAGTCTTGTTGCAAATTAAGCTAATAGCATGAGTTGAATCTTGTTGCCCTTTTGTACTAATCAGTCTGGGTCTGGGTAGTCCTTGAACTACCAAATGTCTTGCAAGCATCAACTAAATTTCTGCTGTCCACAGAATTTCCGGAAATACATGACGTTCAAGAAGGATTACAATGAGCTACTTCTGCTCCTTCTGCGGACATTGGTCAAGGATGCCCTGCACTTTGAAGAAATCATGGCAGGATCAACCTCGCGCCTTACTCACGTCGAGGTCAAAGTGGAGGACCTGAGGAACAAGGTAAGCTTTCATGAGTGCTTCCACACAAAACCGAGCTGAGTGGCCTCTTTAACATCTGTTTCTGACTTGCTACACCTGTTGACCCAGGCCCAAGAGTATGAGATCTACGATCTGAAGCCGTTCTTCTCCAGTGCCCACTTCAGGGACAACAGCTTCGTTCTGGATGAAGGGCGTGGGATCATCAGGCATCCACTGGCGGAATAACAACTGACTTTCCTCCTGTCTAGAACGGTAGAACCGGCCTTTGTCGTTACGGCCCTGGGATGAAGTGAACAGCCACAGGTGGCCTCCTGGATAAAGAGCGATGATGAAATCTGACCTCATTTCTTTGAAGCATACAAATGACACTGGGACAATCGCCTTTTCAGGATTGATTCAGTATCTGTTGTGTAATTGTGTTATTATATTCAAGAGCTTCATATTTAAACGTCTATGCACTTTGCTGCCATTTAGGCGTAACTGTACGGTGAGTCAAATCATTTGTTAGATAAATGATGGGTGTGACTGCAGGCAATAAAAAACTAGGAAAAGAAACAAAAACAAATTACAGCCAAATAACTATATACACCAACAGACATTTAATTTCTAGACTGGTGGCAGTTTCATATATTTTGATTTAAAATGGGTCAAGTATGATCTTTTAGAAATTAAACAAGATCTTTATTATTTCCAAAAAATAGATAGTCTCCTTTACCCTGACTCTGGCAGATACCAGCTTTAGCGCGCATACCAACTCTAGACAACCAACTGATGTTCCAGCTAACCTACTAGGCTTTATAACCTATGCAAGATATCTAGGGTGTGAGATTTTTGTAGAAACGTTTCGGATCTAAATTCTCTACAGTAACGTTTCTGGTGATGAATCAAAATAATTTTGTGAAACCATTTGGCTAATAGGCTAGATTCTAATTCAAAAGAATATATTTCTTCATAAAAAATCATATAAATAAAAATATTATTCAAAAAAATTTAGAACTTTTTGCGGACGAAGAATAACTTAAATACAACCTATTTTAAGTTATTTCGCTTAATAACGCGTATATACAAGTTCTCCCTCCGTATCCTTATGTGACCACCCAGATCTAGTCGAGACTGCCCCCACCACCACCTTCCTTGCACTCGCATGGGCCTTCATGTGGCATACTCTAGCGGTAGCGATGTAAACGATGCAAGGGAGGAGCGGCGCCGCCGGCGTTGTGGCCTCCAAACCCGTCAATTGTTATTTGTGGACTTTTGTTCGTGGAACGGATACATGTCTCAATTAAATACATATTCAAAATTTTGATTATTAGATTTTAATCTTATAGAAAAAAAGTCTATTTAACTCCGCAACTATTGGTCGTTGTCTACTTCACCCCCTCATCTATGAAACCAGTTAACCCTTTAAAACTGTTGAAAAGCGTCTAAATAACCCCCTGAGACTGTTTTAAAGGTGGTTTCGTTGGCATAACATATTAAAAAGTATATGTATCCCCAGAACATATCAAGATTTGATTATATAACCCCCTCAACTATAAAACATGATATCATAGCCTTTAAAATATCTAATAATATTCAAATGACCCTTCATAATCTTGTAGGGCCGTTTAGACACCATATCATGCCATACTAGCCTAAGTACACATGCTTTCACATAGGACCATTTGTTGCCTCCACATCCGAACTCTTTCTAGGCTGATCTACCGTCCAAGGAGCAGCTTGCGACATCTTGTATCCTGCTCCACCTCCCGCTACTCGTCAATGACATTGAGCTCAAGCACCATGCCTGCACTCTCATCATCCGGCCCCTCCCACATCCTCCACATCTGGTTGTCCTTTAATTTTTTATGTAGCCATAGCCCGTAGGAGGAGAAAACAAGAGGGAGCAAGGATGTGGGAGGGGCGGGATGACAAGGGTGCTGGGTAGTGCAAGAGCTCAATGCCCTCGAGGAGTGCCATGAGATGGAACAGGAGACAATATGGTGCTCATTGGCGGTGGTGCAAACCTAGAAAGAGTTGTAGGGAGAGGGAGGAAGTTGATGGGCTTGCGTGCAAGCATGGGTGCTTAGGCCACTATGGCGGGATACAGTGTCCAAACGGTCCTACAAGACCATCCGAGTGTGATTAGAACATTATTAGATGCTTTAAGGATTATTACAATGTCAGGTTTTATAATTGAGGGAGTTATATAATCAACCCTTGATACGTTAAGGAGTTATATGTAAACTTTTAATTTATCATATCAGCAAAACAACTTCCAAAACCGTCTTAGACGGTTATTTAAACGTTTTTCAATAGTTTAAAGGGTAGAATATATTGTTTTATATAGGTGAGTGACTGAAGTAGACAACTACTAATAGGTTGGAGTGTTAAGTAGACTTTTTCCTAATCTTATTCATTGCTGTAGATTTTTTATCCTCAGGTGATGCTAAAACTCTTGTGCTTGTTGTATCTTTTATTAAGTCTCCTTTTAAATTTATTAAAAATATGGATTTTAGGTCATAGACTGCATTTTTAATTAATGTAATGGCATAACCTTAACTTGTACCATGTCGCTTAAGATTAGTGGTAGAACTTGATGTAAGATCTAAGATAGAGTAGAGGTGCTAGCCTCAATCAAGAGGATATTAATATTTAAGACTCAGTATGTGTTTACTCAAAAGGAATCTCAAAGGCCTTATATCCACCTTTGGTTTGTACAGAACTCCCCTGCTTATTAAGACGTTTCAAATTTCTTATCAAGGATTATTTGTGTAATAACATTTCTTTATAGAAAATAGAGATATATAGATATGTTAAACGTTTTAGTTCAAATGTATAAATTTATCTAAAAAACCTTTTATAAGTTAGATATCAGGTTATTAATATTTTTTAATTATTTTTCATGATTGCTAAAACATTATACATATACGGCATAACAAGTATGTTTACTTGTTCATTTTCATTAGTTTTTTAATATATCAATATTAATAGAAGTGTGTAATGTACAAACATATGCGCCTGTAATATATGGTTATTTAAAATTTTTAATAGAAAAATGTTGGTATATGAGATTTGAGAGGATATTTCAGGTTTTTCAATGATTGTTGACGTGGTAATTCAGATGCTTATTTAAGAGGTTAAGTAGATTATCTATTAGGATGGCAAGTGGGGAATTATATGCAAATTTAAGGTAACTTTAGATTATGTTTTATAATGACATGTAGGGAATTTAAATACAAATTCATAGTTTACTTTAAGCTATTTTCCACGGTTGTAGATAGAGGTGGATAATTATTTCAAAATAGATTGATTCAATGGTTATTAGAATCAATCGAATTGATGTCTAGATTATTTTGATTATTTGAGAATTCCTGGGATTAATTGGGACTTGCTAGCGCCGGACGTCCGATCTGAGAGCTAGCGTCCGGACGCTGCCTGCACAGGGAGCGAGTGAGCGCCTAGCGCGCCGGGCTCGCTCGCGAGAGCACCAGTAGTGGGCCCGCGCTGCCCCGAATGTCGTATGCGCCACCGGACGCTTCCCACTGAAAGGTCCTAATGGCTAGAGGGGTGAATAGCCTAATAAAATTTCTACAACAACACTTAATCAAAATGGTTAGACAATTATGAGACGAAGCAAGTGTTGCGCGAGCCTACTTAAAATGTAAGTCGCCTACCGTAATTCTAGTTTAGATAGTATCTAATCACACAATAGCTATGACACTACTCTATGTTAGTGTGCTCTCAAAGGCTAACTAAAGAGCCACATCAACCAAGCAAACAAGCTCTCACAACTAGCTACACTAAAGAGCTTGACAACTAGTTTGCGGTAAGATAAGAAGTAGGCAAGAAGGTTATACCGCCGTGTAGATGTATGAACCAATCAATCATAAGTATGGATAACAATGAAGACCAATCACCTCGGAATCAATATGATGAACACAATGATTTTTATCGAGGTTCACTTGCTTGCCGGCAAGCTACTCCTCGTTGTGGCGATTCACTCACTTGGAGGTTCACGCGCTAATTGGCCTCACACGCCAAACCCTCAATAGGGTGCCGCACAACCAACATAAGATGAGGATCACATAAGCCACAAGCAATCCACTAGAGTACCTTTTAGTGCTCCACCGGGGAAAGGTCAAGAACCCCTCACAATCACCACGATCGGAGCCGGAGACAATCACCACCCTCCGCTCAACGATCCTCGCTGCTCCAAGCCGTCTAGGTGGCGGCAACCACCAAGAGTAACAAGCGAATCCGTAGCGAAACACAATCACCAAGTGCCTCTAGATGCAATCACTCAAGCAATGCACTTGGATCACTCTCAATCTCACAAAGATGTTTAATCTATGATGCAAATGAGTGGGAGGGCTTTGGCTAAGCTCACAAGGTTGCTATGTCAATGAAAATGACCAAGAGAGTGAGCTTGAGCCGGCCATGGGGCTTAAATAGAAGCCCCCACGAAATAGAGCCGTTGTACCCCTTCACTGAGCTGAACACGGGCCGACCAGACGCTCCGGTCATATTGACCGGACGCTGGTCCTCAGCGTCCGGTCGCCCGATGGTAGCCACGTGTCACCTGCTTTCAACTGTGAACATTTGATCTCAACGGTCGAAAAGTTGACCGGACGCTCCGACAGAGGTGACCGGACGCTGGACCCTCAGCGTCCGGTCGTTTCCAGTAAGGGTCCAAATCCTATTTTTGTCGACCGGACGCGTCCGGTCATGCTTGATCGGACACAGCCCAGCGTCCGGTGCTTAACCCTAATCACTATGCCGTCTGACAGCTCGACCGGACGCAGCCTTTCAGCGTCCGGTCGGTGAGTGACCCTACGTCTGGTCAGAAGACCGACGCCAGCATCATTGCGACCAACTCCATTTCACCTCTAACTTCTTCACCCTTGTTCAAATGTGCCAACCACCAAGTGTATCACCTTGTGCACATGTGTTAGCATATTTTCTCAAACATTTTTAAGGGTGTTAGCATTTCACTAGATTCTAAATGCATATGCAATGAGTTAGAGCATCTAGTGGCACTTTGATAACCGCATTTCGATACGAGTTTCACCTCTGAAAGGTCCTAATATGGCTAGAGGGGGGGTGAATAGCCTATTTAGAAATCTACAAATCAACTAGAGCAATTTGATTAGTATGACAAATAGCGTAATGCAAACTTGCTCTAGCTCTACAAGGGTTGCAAGCCACCTATCCAACAATTCTAGTTGCAATGAATACTTAGGCACACAAACTAGCTATGTAATTACTCACTAAGAGCTCTCAACCTTGCTACTCTAAAGAGCTCAACTAGATGAATGTAAATAATAAAGCAAGCTCTCAATTCTAATTACACTAAAGAGCTTGTATCAACTAGTTTGCAAGAATGTAAATGAGCGAGTAGAGTGATTATACCAACGTGTAGGGGATGAACCAATCACAAGATGAATATATAGCCAATCACCGGGAGAATGACAAAGAAGAGAGACAATCGATTTTCTCCCGAGGTTCACGTGTCTTGCCAACACGCGCTCGTCCCGTTGTGTCGACCAACACTTGGTGGTTCGGGCGGCTAAGAGGTGTTTCACAAACCTCGTCCCACACGATAGGACACCGCAAGAACCGACCCACCGTGAGGTAACTCAATGACACGAGCAATTTACTAGAGTTACCTTTCGGCACTCCGGGAAGGTACAACCCCTCACAATCACCGGAAGGCGGCCACGAACAATCACCAACTCGTGCCGATCCTTCACCGCTGCTCCAACCGTCTAGGTGGTGGCAACCACCAAGAGAAACAAGCGAAATCCAGCGGCAAGAACACGAATACCAAGTGCCACTAGATGCAATCACTCAAGCAATGCACTTGGATTCTCTCCCAATCTCACAATGATGATGGATCAATGATGGAGATGAGTGGGAGGGCTTTGGCTAAGCTCACAAGGTTGCTATGTCAATGAAAATGTGCAAGAGAGGTCCATTGAGCCGGCCATGGGGCTATAAATAGAGCCCCCATCAAATAGAGCCGTTATACCCCTTCTTTGGGCAAAGCAGCGTTACGGCCGGACGCTCGGTCGATCGACCGGACGCCGGCTCTCGGCGTCCGGCCGCTTGATGTCAACCACGTGTCCAGACTCAACGGTCATCAGCCTCGACCGGACGACGCTCCTTGAATCGACCCGGACGGCTGAAGCCCCGGCGTCCGGTCGTTTCAAAGAAGCTCCCCGAGGCGATTTCTTCGACCGACGCGTCGGTCCACCTTGACCGACGCACTTGACCAGCGTCCGGTGCTCAACTTCTTCCCTCTTGTCTTGGCGCTGAAAGTCGGCATGACCGGACGCAGCGATCGGCGTCCGGTGCTTACGGATTCGGCGTCCGGTCCACAGACCGACGCCAACATCATTTCGACCAACTCCATTTCAACTCTAACTTCTTCACCCTTGCTCAAATGTGCCAACCACTAAGAATTTTGCATCCGCGCAATAGAAAATAGACATTTCATTTTTCCAAAGCGCGAAGAATCCCGCCCACAAGCTCGGCGGGAGGGAGAGGGACCCAAACCCATCTCAACCCTCGCAAACACCTTGTGCACATGTGTTAGCATATTTTCACAAATATTTTCAAGGGTGTTAGCACTCCACTAGATCCTAAATGCATATGCAATGAGTTAGAGCATCTAGTGGCACTTTGATAACCGTGATTTCGATATGAGTTACACTCCTCTTAATAGTACGGCTATCTATCCTAAATGTGATCACACTCACTAAGTGTCTTGATCACTAAAACAAAATGGCTCCTATATTTTATACCTTTGCCTTGAGCCTTTTGTTTTTCTCTTTCTTCTTTTCCAAGTTCAAGCATTTGATCATCACCATGCTATCACCATTGTCATGATCTTCGTCATTGCTTCAACACTTGGAGTAGTGCTACCTATCTCATAAACATCTTGATAGACTAGGTTAGCACTTAGGGTTTCATCAATTAACCAAAACCAAACTAGAGCTTTCAATCTCCCCCTTTTTGGTAATTGATGACAACCCTTATACAAAGATATGAATTAAAGTTCATTTGAATCCATGTTGCTTGCCCAAGCTTATTTACCATGTGTAAAGGGTATAGACAAGTTTCATGAATTCTAAATGGTAGCAATTGCTCCCCCTACATATGTGCTAAGAGTTTGGATTGTAGCTTGCACATATGCTTAGATAGGAAATATAGGAGTCAATTTTTACCAAATGATGCTAAGGTATAAGAGATGGACCTTTGAAGCGTGATACTAATCGAGTGCACCAATATACCATCCTTAGCACCATTAGTAACTAGACATACACAAAAACTAGAATACCCCATGAGATCAACATTAAAACCAAGGGTCTAGTTTTCATAATGTGAGCATGAGTCTAGTTACTTTTAGCCTATGCATGCTAGTTTTTTATTTCATCATTCAAACCTATAACTAGCATACACCACACAAGCATGAATGTTGAAACTTGGAATTTGTACCATGCGAGCAAAACATATGAAATGTTCATTCAAATGCATCATACAAGTTTATGAGCTTGCTCCCCCTACTTGTGTGCTCAAAATTTTAATTGGTCCCTTTCCTTTAGCATATCTCTCCCCTTATGTCCAATGCTCCCCTATCACTCATATCTTTGTTTCTCTCCCCCTTTGTCAACAATTAGCACAAAAGGTGAGCTTAAATTATGGATAGGTTGGGGTGAAACCATGTGAAATAAAGATCATTTTCTCAATTTTGGTTCAATCTAGATTACTTGCAAAAGATATGTAACTCGGTTTGATCCAAGGACAAGCTTCTTCACACCTCCAAATAAGGGTTATCTTGTACCATGTTGAGTTAAACATTTATAGCTCATTTTCTAAATCAAACACTAGGTTTACAAGCCCATTAAACATGTCATATGCTACCACTAGATCATTTCAAACATACAAGCAATAGTGGTACCATATAAGCATCAAATTCATTTGATTTTCATGAATGAGCCTAGGACATGATAGGAATGACAAGATGCTCTAAACAAGTCCTTAGTGATGAATGGATGACATGTCAATCAACTTTACCTTGCTTTGCTCGAAGGAGAGGCATGTCATATAGTGGGGGGTGCATCAACACATATTGGAGAAGTCAAGTATGTTCAATTCATTCCTTAGCTTGCAAAACCTCTTCTCATCAAGTGGCTTGGTGAATATGTCGGCAAGTTGATCTTCGGTGCTCACACTCTCTATGCAAATGTCCCCTTTTTGTTGGTGATCTCTTATGAAATGATGGCGGACATCAATATGCTTTGTTCTTGAGTGTTGAACCGGGTTGTTGGTGAGCTTGACGGCACTTTCATTGTCACATAGCAATGGCACTTGCTTGAACTTGATTTCAAAGTCACTCAAAGTGGCCTTCATCCAAAGTAATTGTGCACAACAACTTCGGCCGAAATGTACTCCGCTTGGGCGGTTGAAAGTGCTACACTATTTTGCTTCTTTGATGACCAAGATACAAGTGATCTTCCCAATAGTTGACATGTGCCCGATGTGCTCTTTCTCTCAACTTTGCATCCCGCATAATCGGAATCCGAATATCCAATCAACTCAAATTTTGCTCCTTTGGGATACCATAATCCAACATGTTGTGTATGCTTCAAGTACCTCAATATTCTCTTTGTTGCCTTCAAATGACTTTCCCTTGGTGAGGCTTGAAATCTAGCACACATGCATACACTAAACATCACATCCGGTCTTGATGCGGTCACATAGAGTAGACTTCCAATCATAGACCGATACATCTTTTGATCCACCATGTTGCCACTAGCATCACTATCCAAGCTTCCACTTGTCCACATTGGTGTACTAATAGCTTTACTCTCATCCATTTCAAACTTCTTGAGCATGTCCTTGATATACTTGCCTTGACTCACAAATGTGCCATTCTCCATTTGCTTGATTTGAAGACCAAGGAAGTAACTAAGTTCTCCAATCATAGACATCTCAAACTCACTTGCCATCATCTTGCCAAACTCCTCACAAAATTCTTGATTTGTTGATCCAAAGATGATATCATCAACATAGATTTGCATTACAAACAAGTCATTTCCAAGCCTTTTGGTGAAGAGAGTGGTGTCAACCTTTCCCATCTTGAATCCCTTAGAGAGTAGGAAATCCCTCAATCTCTCATACCATGCTCTAGGTGCTTGTTTCAATCCATACAAAGCCTTTCTCAACTTGAACACATGGTTGGGTTTCTTTTTATCTTCAAAACCGGAGGTTGCTCAACATACACAAGCTCATTGATGTACCCATTGAGAAATGCACTCTTCACATCCATTTGATATAGCTTGATGTTGTGGGCACAAGCATAGGCTAACAAGATCCTAATTGCTTCCAATCTTGCAACGGGGGCATATGTTTCTCAAGTCAAGACCTTCAACTTGAGTGTAACCTTGAGCCACTAATCTTGCTTTGTTTCTTATTACTATCCCATCTTGATCTTGCTTGTTAGAAAGACCCACTTTGTTCCAATCACATTATGATTCTTAGGCCTCTCAACTAACTCCCATACTTGGTTTCTTGTGAAGTTGTTTAGCTCTTCATGCATAGCATTGACCCAATCAACATCATTCAAAGCTTCATCTATCTTCTTAGGCTCAATGGATGACACAAATGAGAAGTGCTCACAAAATGATGCCAATCTTGATCTAGTTTGCACACCTCTTGAAATATCACCAATGATAGTGTCCAATGGATGATCTCTTGCAACATTGGTTGGTTGAAGCACTTGCACTTGATTTCTAGCATTTGGTTGAGATGATGAACTAGACACTTGTTGATCTTGCACATTGTCATCACTAGTATTTGCTTGACTTTGATCATGAGAACCACTAGCTTGCACATTTGAGTTAGAGAGCACTTGATTCTTGTTATCTTCAACATCAATCACCTCTCTAGGCCTTATATCACCAATGTCCATGTGCTTCATTGCATTGATCAATGGAGTGCCTTTCACATCATCTAGATTCTCATCTTCCTCTTGGGAACCATTTGTTTCATCAAATTCCACATCATGAACCTCCTCAAGAGTACCACTAGCCAAATTCCAAACTCTATAAGCCTTGCTAGTAGTGGAGTAACCAAGCAAGAACCCTTCATCACATTTCTTTTCAAACTTGCTCAATCTAGTGCCTTTCTTCAATATATAGCATTTACATCCAAAAACCCGAAAGTATGCTATGTTGGGTTTTCTTCCATTTAATAGCTCATAGGGTGTCTTCTCCATCATGGGGTGACAATAGAGTCGGTTGCTATAATAGCAAGCCGTGTTGATTGCTTCGGCCCAAAATGAATGACTCACATTGTACTCACTCAACATTGATCTTGCCATATCAATCAAGGTTCTATTCTTTCTTTCAACTAGCCCATTTGATTGAGGAGTATACTTGGCCGAGAATTGATGTCTAATTCCAAATTCATCACACAACTCATCAATTCTAGTGTTCTTGAATTCACTACCATTGTCACTTCTAACTTTCTTTATGGTTGTTTCAAACTCATTGTGAATGCCCTTGACAAATGATTTGAATATTGCGAACACATCACTCTTGTCACCAAGAAAGAACACCCAAGTGTATCTAGTGAAATCATCCACAATCACAAATCCATATTTGTTTCCACCAATGCTAGTGTATGTGGTTGGTCCAAACAAGTCTATGTGCATCAACTCAAATGCCTTAGATGTGCTCATCATGCTCTTCTTAGGATGTGTGTTACCAACTTGTTTTCCGGCTTGACATGCACTACATAGCTTATCCTTTTCAAATGTGACATCTTTCAAGCCTCTAACTAAGTCATGCTTAATCAACTTGTTCAATTGTTTCATTCCAACATGACCAAGCCTTCTATGCCATAACCAACCCATGCTAGACTTAGTGATCAAACATGTTGACAATTTAGCCTCACTAGCATTGAAATCAACTAAGTATAGATTCTCATATCTAAATCCTTTGAATATCAAGTTAGAGCCATCTACACTTATGATCTCTACATCATCCACACCAAATATGCACTTGAAACCAAGATCACACAATTGAGCTACCGACAATAAGTTGAAGTTCAAGCTTTCTACTAGTAGCACATTGGAAATGCTCAAGTCATTGGATATTGCAATCTTACCAAGTCCCTTGACTTTGCCTTTGCCATTGTCACCAAATGTGATACTATCAATCCCATTGCTCTTGCTTTCATTGATTGAATTGAACATTCTTGGATCACCGGTCATGTGTTGTGTGCACCCACTATCAAGCACCCAATGCCTTCCTCCGGCTTTATAATTTACCTACAAAAGAAGATCAATTCTTTTTAGGTACCCAAACTTGCTTGGGTCCTTGTAGGTTAGTCACCAAAGTCTTTGGTACCCAAATGGCCTTCTTCTTTGGGCCCACAATCGGTGTACCAATAAACTTAGCCGTCACACCATTGGCACCCTTATAAAGCATGTAACAAGAATCAAATTTGATTGAGGATACATTAGGTAGCTTGTTCTTGTTAGTCTTGCAATTTTGCTCTATATGCCCAACTTGCTTGCATCTATTGCAAAACCGACCATTGCCCTTCACAAAGCTAGCTTTGGGAGTGACAAAGGCCGCCTTGCCTTTCTTGGGGGTATAGCCTAATCCCTCTTTGTTGAGAAAACCTTTGGCTACCCAAGCACTTTAGCAAGCGGGCATCTCCACCATAGGCATTGCCTAAGGCACGAGTGAGCTCATTCACCTCCTTCTTGAGGGTTTCATTTTCCACCATTAGTGATGTATCATTCATAGGTGGAGTGGTAATGGTTGTGCTACACGAGGGGTTAGTGGGAACAATAGCAATAGGCTTATAAGTAGATTCATTAATAAGATCACATGTTAGTCCCACATCACATGTAACTATCACTTGCTCCTCCTTGGCTTCCTCCTTCTTGATTTGCTCAATGAGAGAGGAGTGAGCCTTTTCAAGCTTAGAGTGAGCTTTGCCAAGCTTCTCATGGGCATCCACTAGCCCCTCATGAGTGGCATTGAGCTCATCAAAGGATTGCTCAAGAAATTTGACTCTCTTGTTCAATTCCTTGCACTCCTTTCTCTTCATCTCAAAGCAAGTATGCACTTGCTCACACATGTCCATGAGCTCCTCCTTGAGTATTCCTCCTCCTCATCATCACTCCTACAAGCATCACTTTCATACTCATCATCATCACTCACATCATATTTTACCTTGGTAGGTTTTGCCATGAGGCACGTTGATGGAGTGTCGAAGATGGAGGGCTTGTCGTTGATGGCGATGCTTGCTAGTGCTTTCTTGATTGATTTATTGCCATCATCACTAGAGTCATCACTATCCGATGAGCCATCACTATCCCAAGTGACCACATAGCCTCCACCCTTCTTCTTCTTTTGAAAGGTCATTCTCTTCTCCCTCTTCTCCTTCTTTTCTTTCTTGTCCTTCTTGTGTTTGTTCTTCTCATCTTCATCATTATCACTATTGTAAGGACAATTGGCTACCACATGATCGGGACTCTTGCAATTATAGCATCTTCTCACATATTCTTTGCTCTTGGTATGATCTCTTCTTTTTCTTGCACCATAGCCTTTCTTCTTCATGAACTTGCCCATCTTATGCACAAAGAGAGCCATAGCTTCATCATCAATATCACTAAGATCCTCATCATCACTTGACTCTTTCTTTGACTTGCCCTTGTTCTTGTATGATGATGAGCTAGCCTTGAATGCTACACTCTTCTTCTTCTTGTCCTCATCTTCCTTCTTGTCCTCCTTGTCATCCCCCTCCCTTTCCACACGGTATGTCTCTTGTGTCATGACTTCACCTAGTACTTGGTTGGGGGTGATCTCCTTCAATCCTCCTCTTATGATTAGCATTCTCAACATTTCAAACCTTTGAGGTAGACTCATCAAGAACCGATGAGAGACATCATCATTCTTGATCTTTTCTCCCAAAGCCTTCAAATCATTGACAATGACTTTGCAAGCGATGGAACATCTCCAGTATGCTCTCATCATCTTTCATCTTGAAACTTGTCAACTTGTCCTTGAGGATGTACAACTTGGCACTCTTCACCGCCGGTGTGCCCTCATAGGTTTCCTCCAATCTCCTCCACACTTCATTTGCTCTTTCACAATCCTTGATTTGCTCAAACACCTTTGGATCAAGGGCATTGTATAGGGTGTTGAGAGCCATTGTATTGCATTGCTTGTTAGACTTATCTTGGTTGGTGGGATTGTCGGGATTAATGATAGCATAATCATTCTCGGTTACATCCCATACTTGATCATTGATTGAACCAAGATACACACTTATCTTTCTCTTCCAATAATCATAGCTTGTGCCATCAAAGAATGGTGGTTTGCCCCACATGGTTGAACACAACTTGAGCCATAATTTGACACCGAGGTTGTTAAGCCTTCAATCAAGCGGTGACCACGGCTCCGATACCACTTGAAAGGTCCTAATATGGCTAGAGGGGGGGTGAATAGCCTATTTAGAAATCTACAAATCAACTAGAGCAATTTGATTAGTATGACAAATAGCGTAATGCAAACTTGCTCTAGCTCTACAAGGGTTGCAAGCCACCTATCCAACAATTCTAGTTGCAATGAATACTTAGGCACACAAACTAGCTATGTAATTACTCACTAAGAGCTCTCAACCTTGCTACTCTAAAGAGCTCAACTAGATGAATGTAAATAATAAAGCAAGCTCTCAATTCTAATTACACTAAAGAGCTTGTATCAACTAGTTTGCAAGAATGTAAATGAGCTTAGTAGAGTGATTATACCAACGTGTAGGGGATGAACCAATCACAAGATGAATATATAGCCAATCACCGGAGAATGACAAAGAAGAGAGACAATCGATTTTCTCCCGAGGTTCACGTGCTTGCCAACACGCTTACGCCCCCGTTGTGTCGACCAACACTTGGTGGTTCGGCGGCTAAGAGGTGTTTCACAAACCTCGTCCACACGATAGGACACCGCAAGAACCGACCCACACGTGAGGTAACTCAATGACACGAGCAATTTACTAGAGTTACCTTTCGGCACTCACCGGGAAGGTACAACTCCCCTCACAATCACCGAAGGCGGCCACGAACAATCACCAACTCGTGCCGATCCTTCTTCGCCGCTGCTCCAACTGGTCTAGGTGGTGGCAACCACCAAGAGAAACAAGCGAAATCATAGAATGAAGAACACGAATACCAAGTGCCACTAGATGCAATCACTCAAGCAATGCACTTGGATTCTCTCCCAATCTCACAATGATGATGGATCAATGATGGAGATGAGTGGGAGGGCTTTGGCTAAGCTCACAAGGTTGCTATGTCAATGAAAATGTGCAAGAGAGGTCCATTGAGCGGCCATGGGGCTATAAATAGAGCCCCATCAAATAGAGCCGTTATACCCCTTCACTTTGGGCAAACGCGCGTTTCGACCGGACGCTCGGTGTCGGGACCGACCGGACGCTGCGGCTCTCGCCGTCCGGTCGCTTGATGTCGCCACGTGTCGAGACTCAGCGGTCATCAGCCTCGACCGGACGCTGCTCCTTTTGAATCGGACCGGACGCCGAAGCCCCAGCGTCGGTCGTTTCAATAAGCTCCCGAGGCGTATTTCTTCGACCGGACGCGTCGGTCCACCTTGACCGGACGCAGAGACCATCCGGTGCTCAACCCTTCCCTCTTGTGCAGTCATTGAAGTCGGTATGCTGACCGGACGCAGCAACGATCGGCGTCCGGTGCTTTGATTCAAAGCGTCCGGTCACAGGACCGGACGCCAAACATCATTTCGACCAACTCCATTTCAACTCTAACTTCTTCACCCTTGCTCAAATGTGCCAACCACCAAGAATTTTGCATCCGGCGCAATAGAAAATAGACATTTCATTTTTCCAAAAGCGCCGAATCCCGCCTCACAAGCTCGGCGGGAGGGAGAGAGGGACCCAAACCCATCTCAACCCTGCAAACACCTTGTGCACATGTGTTAGCATATTTTCACAAATATTTTCAAGGGTGTTAGCACTCCACTAGATCCTAAATGCATATGCAATGAGTTAGAGCATCTAGTGGCACTTTGATAACCGCATTTCGATACGAGTTACACTCCTCTTAATAGTACGGCTATCTATCCTAAATGTGATCACACTCACTAAGTGTCTTGATCACTAAAACAAAATGGCTCCTATATTTTATACCTTTGCCTTGAGCCTTTTGTTTTTCTCTTTCTTCTTTTCCAAGTTCAAGCATTTGATCATCACCATGCTATCACCATTGTCATGATCTTCGTCATTGCTTCAACACTTGGAGTAGTGCTACCTATCTCATAAACATCTTGATAGACTAGGTTAGCACTTAGGGTTTCATCAATTAACCAAAACCAAACTAGAGCTTTCAACCTCTCTTAATAGTACGGCTATCAATCCTAAATGTGATCACACTCTCTAATTGTCTTGATCACCAAAACAAAATAGCTCCTATAATTTATAACTTTGCCTTGAGCTTTTTATTTTTCTCTTTCTTCTTTCCAAGTCGAAGCACTTGATCATCACCATGCCATCATCATCATCATGCTATGATCTTCATTTGCTTCACCACTCGGAGTGTGCTACCTATCTCATGATCACTTGATAAACTAGTTTAGCACTTAGGGTTTCATCAATTCACCAAAACCAAACTAGAGCTTTCAATCTCCCCTTTTGGTAATTGATGACAACCCTTATACAAAGATATGAATTAAAATTCAATTGAATCCATGTTGCTTGTCAAGCATATTTACCATGTGTAAAAGGATATGGACAAGTTTAATGAATCCTATATGGTAGCAATTGCTCCCCCTACATATGTGCTAAGAGTTTGGATTGAAGCTTGCACATATACTTGGATAGGAAATATAGGAGACAATGTCTACCAAATGATGCTAAGGTATAAAAAATGGACCTTTGAAGCGTGATACCAATCGGAGTGCACCAATATGCCATCCTTAGCATCATGTTTAGCTTGATAACACTTGGAAACAACACTTGGAAATGAAATCATTAGATGCCCTATGCATGCTAGTTTTTCATTCCATCATTCAAGCCTACAACTAGTATACACCACACAAGCATGGATATTTAAATTTTAAAACTTGTGCCATGCAAGCAAACATATGAAATGCATATTCAAATGCACCATACAAGTTCATGAGCAAATGCACCATACAAGTTCATGAGCTTGCTCCCCCTACTTGTGTGCTCAAAATATTAATTGATTCCTTTCCTTTATCATATCTCTCCCCCTATGTCAAGTTCTCCCCCTTCGTTGTCTTTTCACCATCTTAGTACACTAATATCACTAATATCTTTTGTTTCTCTCCTATGTACTAATTTCTTTGTTATTTCTCCCACTATCACTTATATCTTTGTTTCTCTTCCCCTTTGTCATCAATGACCATAAAGGTTTAAAAGGTGGATAGGTTGAGATTATCAATGTCAATCAATGGGGTGAGGATCATATACTCAAATTTGGTTCAAACTAGATTATTTTCCAAAGATATTTAACTCGGTTTGATCCAAGGACAAGCTTCTTCACACCTCCAAATAAGGGTTATCTTGTACCATGTTGAGTTAAACACTTAGAGCTCATTTTCTAGATTAAACACTAGGTTTACAAGCCCACAAACATGTCATATGCTATCACTAGATCAAGTCAAGCATAGAAGCAATAGTGATACCATATAAACATTAAATTCATTTGATTTTCATGAATGAGCCTAATAAAATAGAGAGATGACTAGATGCACTAAACATGTCCTTAACAAGGATGTATGCCATGCCAATCAACTTTTACCTTGGATTGCTCGAAGGAGAGGCATGTCATATAAGTGGGGGTGCATCAACACATATTTGAGAAATCCAATATGTTCAACTATTTCCTTAGCTTGCAAAACCTTTTCTCATCCAATGGCATGGTGAATATATCGGCAAGTTGATCTTCGGTGCCTACACTCTCAATGCAAATGTCTCCTTTTTGTTGGTGATCTCTTATGAAATGGTGGCGGACATCAATGTGCTTTGTTCTTGCATGTTGAACTGGATTGTTGGTTAACTTGATTGCACTCTCATTGTCACATAGCAATGGCACTTTCTTGAACTTGATTCCAAAGTCACTCAAAGTAGCCTTCATCCAAAGTACTTGTGCACAACAACTACCGGCGGATATGTATTCGGCTTCGGCGGTTGATAATGCAACACTATTTTGCTTCTTTGATGACCATAAAACAAGTGATCTTCTCAACAATTGACATTTGCCCGATGTGCTCTTCCTTTCAACCTTGCATCCCGCATAATCCGAGTCGGAGTAACCAACTAGCTCAAACTTTGCTCCTTTAGGATACCACAAACCAACATTTTGTGTATGCTTTAAGTATCTCAATATTCTCTTTGTAGCCTTCAAATGACTTTCTCTTGGTGAGGCTTGAAATCTTGCACACATGCATACACTAAACATGACATCCGGCCTTAATGCTGTCACATAGAGTAGGCTTCCAATCATAGACCGATACAATTTTTGATCCACCATATTTCCACTTGCATCACTATCCAAGTTACCATTGGTTCCCATTGGTGTGCTAATGACTTTGCTATCACTCATGCCAAACTTCTTGATCATGTCCTTGATGTACTTGTCTTGACTCATAAATGTACCATTCTTCAATTGCTTGATTTGAAGACCAAGGAAGTAACTCAACTCTCCGATCATGGACATTTCAAACTCATTAGCCATCATCTTTCCAAACTCATCACAAAAATCTTAATTGATTGATCCAAATATGATGTCATCAACATAGATTTGCAACACAAATAGATCTTTTCCAATCTTCTTGATGAAAAGAGTAGTATCAACCTTGCCCATTGTGAACCCTTTAGAGAGTAGGAAGTCCCTCAATCTCTCATACCATGCTCTAGGTGCTTGCTTGAAACCATACAATGCCTTCTTCAACTTGTACACATGGTTAGGCTTCTTGTCATCTTCAAAACTGGGAGGTTGCTCAACATATACTTCTTCATTGATGTAACCATTGAGAAATGCACTTTTAACATCCATTTGATAGAGCTTGATGTTGTGGGCACAAGCATAGGCTAGCAAGATTCTAATTGCTTCCAATCTAGCAACCGGGGCATATGTTTCTCCAAAGTCAAGACCTTCAACTTATGTATAGCCTTGTGCTACCAATCTTGCTTTGTTCCTTACTACTATCCCATCTTGATCTTGCTTGTTTCTAAAGACCCATTTGGTTCCAATCACATTGTGTCCCTTTGGTCTCTCTATTAATTCACATACTTGATTTCTTGTGAAATTATTCAATTCTTCATGCATAGCATTCACCCAATCAACATCCTTCAAAGCTTCATCTATCTTCTTTGGTTCAATGGATGACACAAATGAGAAGTGTTCACAAAATGATACCAATCTTGATCTTGTTTGTACACCTCTTGAAATATCATCAATGATAGTGTCCAATGGATGATCTCTTGCAACATTGGTTGGTTGGAAGATTGGAACTTGATTGCTTGCACTTACTTGATCATTTGGTTCAGATGATGTACTAGCCACTTGATCTTGTTCATTATCATGAGAGCCACTTGTACTAGCTTGATTTGTATCATCTTGCACATTTGAGTTGGAGAGCACTTACACTTGATCATCTTCATCATCATTCACTTGCCTAGGCCTCAATTCACCAATATCCATGTTCTTCATGGCATTTGAAAGTTGAATGTTTCTAACATCTTTCAAGTTCTCATTCTCTTCTTGTGAACCCTTGGTTTCATCAAATTCAACATCATGAACTTCCTCAGGAATACCACTATCCAAATTCCAAACTCTATATGCTTTGCTTGTAGTGGAGTATCCAAGTAGGAATCCTTCATCACATTTCTTGTCAAACTTGCCCAATCTAGTGCCTTTCTTCAAAACATAGCATTTGCACCCAAAGACTCTAAAATATGCAATGTTGGGCTTTCTACCATTCAAGAGCTCATATGGTGTCTTCTATTTCAATCGATGACAATAGAGGCGGTTGCTACAATAGCAAGCCGTGTTGATAGCTTCGGCCCAAAAGGATTGACTCACATTGTACTCACTAAGCATAGACCTTGCCATATCAATGAGTGTTCTATTCTTCCTCTCAACAAGGCCATTTGATTGAGGTGTGTACTTGGCTGAGAATTGATGTCTAATTCCAAATTCATCACATAACTCATCAATTCTAGTATTCTTGAACTCACTACCATTGTCACTTCTAACTCTCTTGATGGTTGTTTCAAACTCATTGTGAATGCCTTTGATAAATGATTTGAATGTTGCAAATACATCACTTTTATCCACTAGAAAGAATACCCATGTTAGTGTAGTCATCCACTATCATAAATTCATATTTGTTTCTACCAATGCTAGTGTATTGTGTTGGCCCAAATAAATCCATGTGCAATAACTCAAATGTTTTACTAGTGCTCATCATGCTTTTCTTAGGATGGGTGTTTCCAACTTGTTTGCCGGCTTGACAAGAGCTACAAAGTTTATCCTTTTCAAACACAACATCCTTCAAGCCTCTAACCAAGTCATGCTTAACCAATCTATTCAATTGTTTTATTCCAACATGACCAAGCCTTCTATGCCATAATCAACCCATGCTAGACTTAGTGAACAAGCATGTAGACAATTTAGCTTCACTAGCATTGAAATCAACCAAGTATAGATTCTCATATCTAAAGTCTTTAAAGATCAAGTTAGAGCCATCTACACTTATGATCTCTACATCATCTACTCCAAATATGCATTTGAATCCAAGATCACACAATTGAGCCACGGATAGCAAATTAAAGTTCACGCTCTCTACTAGCAACACATTGGATATGCTCATGTCCTTGGATATTGCAATCTTACCAAGCCCTTTGACCTTGCCTTTGCCATTGTCACTAAATGTGATACTATCATAACCATCATTGCCATTGGTGTTGATTGAGTTGAACATTCTTGCATCACCGGTCATGTGTTGAGTGCACCCACTATCAATAACCCAATGCCTTCCTCTGGCTTTATAATTGACCTACAAAAGAAGATCAATTATTTTTAGGTACCTAAACTTGCTTGGGTCCTTGAAGGTTAGTCACTAGGCTCTTTGGTACCCAAATGACTTTCTTCTTTGAGCCCATCCATGGTTTACCAATGAACTTAGCCTTCACACCATTTGTTCTCTTAGTAAGCATATAGCATGAATCAAGCTTAAGGGAGGATACATTAGCATTTTTGCTCTTGTTGGTGCATCTATGCTCTTTATGACCCACTTGCTTGCAACTAATGCAAAACCGATCATTGTTCTTCACAAAACTAGTCTTGTGAGGAGCAAAGGTCGCCTTGCCTTTCTTGGGGGTATAGCCCAATCCCTCTTTGTAGAGAGAAGCTCTTTGGCTACCCAAGCACATAAGCAAGCGGTCCTCACCACCATAGGCCTTAGCCAAAGTGTGAGTGAGCTTGTTAACCTCCTTCTTGAGATTCTCATTCTCAACCACTAGTGAGGCATCACAAGTGAGACCATCACCACTAGATGAGGTGGAAGTGGAAGTACTACAAGAAGGGTTAGTAGAAGGAGCAATGATAGGCATAGATAGTGATTCATCAATTATGTCACAAGTTAAACCTACATCACAAGTATCAACATGCTTCTTTTTATTTTGCTCATCAAGCAAAGAGGAATGAGCCTTTTCAAGCTTTTTGTGAGCTTTTCCAAGCTTCTCATTAGCTTCCTCTAGCCTCTCATGAGATGTATTGAGCTCATCAAAGGCTTGCTTAAGGGCTTTTAGTTCCTTACGCAAGCTTTTGCATTCCATTCTCTTGATGTCAAAGTGTTCTCTAGCATCTTCTAGCATGTCGAATAATTCATCCTTAGTAGGTTCATCATTATCACTATCACTATTATTTTTATTTTTATTTTCATTATCATCATCATGTTCTTCATCACTTTCATCATCACAAGTTTGTACCTTAATGGCCTTAGCCATGAAGCATGATGAAGAGTCGAAGAGAGAAGGCTTCTCATTTATAGCAATGTTTGCAAGTGCCTTCTTCTTGGTGGTCTTGTGATCATCACTATCATCATCATCACTTGAGGAAGCATCACTATCCCAAGTGACCACATATGAACCACCCTTCTTCTTCTTGAAGGTCATCTTGTCCTTCTCTTTCTTTTCCTTCTTGTCCTTCTTCTTGTTCTTCTTCTTGTCATCATCATTGTCGCTATTGTATGGACATTGAGCAACAAGATGATCTTTGCTTCCACACTTGAAACATCTTCTTGGCTCTTCTTTGTTCTTGAATGAAGACTTCTTTCTTCTAGCACGGTAGCCCTTCTTCACCATGAACTTGCCAAATCTCTTGACAAAGAGAGCCATCTTCTCATCATCATCATCCCATGAATCATCTTCTTCACTAGATGTTTCTTGCTTAGCTTTTCCCTTGGATGATGTGGCTTTGAATACCACGCTCTTCTTCTTGTCATCATTCTTCTCATCTTTCTTCTCCCCCTTTTCTTTCTTCTCATCATCATCTCTATAAGCATCATCGGTCATGATATCTCCCAAGATTTGATTTAGTGTCATTGTATCCAAGCCGGACCTCACTAGAATAGTGACCAATGTATCAAATCTTGAGGGTAAGCATCTTAAGAACTTATTTGAGAATTTCTTGTCCTCTATCTTCTCACCAAGTGCCTTGAGATCATTTACAATCACTTCCATCCGATAGAACATGTCTGGCACACTCTCATCTTCCTTCATCTTGAAACTAGCAAATTTATCCTTGAGAATGTATGCCTTTGCACCCTTGATTGCCTTGGTGCCCTCAAATGATTCTTCTAATTTCTTCCATGCCTCATGAGCTCTCTCAATGTTCTTGATTTGCTCAAATGTTCTCTCATCCAAAGCATCATGGATGGCACTAAGAGCAATGTCATTATTTTGGAGTAGCAATTCTTCGGCGGCGGTGGGAGCCTCTTCATCTTCTATCTCAATTTTTGTTTCTACCACCTTCCAAATCTTCCTATTGATTGACTTGATATATGTTGTCATCTTAGCCTTCCAATAGGGATAATTTGATCCATCAAATTATGGTGGCTTCTTGGTGTTGTTGATTTGAGCCATTTTAACACCGAAGGTTGTTAAGCCTCAAATAACGGTGACCTCGGCTCTGATACCACTTGAAAGGTCCTAATGGCTAGAGGGGGGGTGAATAGCCTAATAAAATTTCTACAACAACACTTCATCAAAATGGTTAGACAATTATGAGACGAAGCAAGTGTTGCACTAGCCTACTTAAAATGCAAGCCGCCATTCGCAATTCTAGTTTAGATAGTATCTAATCACACAATAGCTATGACACTACTCTATGTTAGTGTGCTCTCAAAGGCTAACTAAAGAGCCACACCAACCAAGCAAACAAGCTCTCAAAACTAGCTACACTAAAGAGCTTGACAACTAGTTTGTGGTAAGGTAAGGAGTAGGCAAGAAGGTTATACCGCCGTGTAGATGTATGAACCAATCAATCACAAGTGTGGATAACAATGAAGACCAATCACCTCGAAATCAATATGATGAACACAATCATTTTTACCGAGGTTCACTTGCTTGCCGGCAAGCTAGTCCTCGTTGTGGCGATTCACTCACTTGGAGGTTCACGCGCTAATTGGCCTCACACGCCAAACCCTCAATAGGATGCCGCACAACCAACACAAGATGGGGATCACACAAGCCACGAGCAATCCACTAGAGTACCTTTTGGCGCTCCGCCGGGGAAAGGTCAAGAACCCCTCACAATCACCACGATCTGAGCCGGAGACAATCACCACCCTCCGCTCAACGATCCTCGCTGCTCCAAGCCATCTAGGTGGCGGCAACCACCAAGAGTAACAAGCGAATCCGCAGCGAAACACAATCACCAAGTGCCTCTAGATGCAATCACTCAAGCAATGCACTTGGATCACTCCCAATCTCACAAAGATGTTTAATCTATGATGCAAATGAGTGGGAGGGCATTGGCTAAGCTCACAAGGTTGCTATGTCAATGAAAATGGCCAAGAGAGTGAGCTTGAGCCGGCCATGGGGCTTAAATAGAAGCCCCCACGAAATAGAGCTGTTGTACCCCTTCACTGGGCTGAACACGGGCCGACCGGACGCTTCGGTCATATTGACCGGACGCTGGTCCTCAGCGTCCGATCGCCCGATGGTGGCCACGTGTCACCTGCGTTCAACTGTGAACGTTTGATCTCAATGGTCGAAAAGTTGACCGGACGCTCCGACAGAGCTGACCGGACGCTGGACCCTCAGCGTCCGGTCATTTTCAGTAAGGGTCCAAATCCTATTTTTGTCGGCCGGATGCGTCCGGTCACGCTTGATCGGACACAGCCTAGCGTCCAGTGCTTAACCCTAATCACTGTGCCGTCTGACAGCTCGACCGGACACAGCCTTTCAGCGTCCGGTCGCTGAGTGACCCAGCGTCCGGTCAGAAGACCGACGCCAGCATCATTGCGACCAACTCCATTTCACCTCTAACTTCTTCACCCTTGTTCAAATGTGCCAACCACCAAGTGTATCACCTTGTGCACATGTGTTGGCATATTTTCTCAAACATTTTCAAGGGTGTTAGCATTTCACTAGATCCTAAATACATATGCAATGAGTTAGAGCATCTAGTGGCACTTTGATAACCGCATTTCGATACGAGTTTCACCCCTCTTAATAGTACGGCTATCAATCCTAAATGTGATCACACTCTCTAAGGGTCTTGATCATCAAAACAATATAGCTCCTACAATTTATACCTTTGCCTTGAGCTTTTTGTTTTTCTCTTTCTTCTTTCCAAGTCGAAGCACTTGATCATCACCATGCCATTATCATCATCATGCTATGATCTTCATTTGCTTCACCACTCGGAGTGTGCTACCTATCTCATGATCACTTGATAAACTAGGTTAGCACTTAGGGTTTCATCAATTCACCAAAACTAAACTAGAGCTTTCACCCACGCACATCCCATGTGTAGCACCTTGATCTACTTTTGAAACATATAGATACAACAGTTGCAACATACAAAACAAGATTGATGAAACACTTAAAACAAGCGTCTAAAACACTTGCGAAAATGTGTGAAGAACATTTGAAACAATTGCAAACATATGCAATATCTAGATGAAACACTTGTAAACATACACATGAAACTCTGGAAAACACATGGAACATATGCTTGCAACATGCATGTATATGCAACATCCATATCTACTTTTGCAACATCTAGATAAAATACTTGTAACATTCGTCTGGAATAGATGAAACATTTGGAAACATACACTTGAAACATACGTGTATAACCATTACAACATGTGTAGCATCCCGATGTACTTTTACAACATCCGTATGAAAGACCTGAAACATATATTTGAAACAACTCAAACATTTGAAATATAGGCTTGCAACATGACTGAAACGGCTGAAAACACTTGAAAAACAAAGCATTGCCAGCGGCCATGGCCTACCTGGTGGGGAACTGCGCTGGCACAGGTCTCCCCTTCCTGCCAATGACGCGAGGTGGATGGGCTTCCCTTCCGCGGCGGGCGAGGTGGATGGGGGCGCGACGCTGGATGGTGGCGTGGCGTGGCCACGCGGAGTAGCAAGGGAAGGGGCCGGTTGCCTCGTGGGAAGGCCGGCCACGTGGTAGAGACGTTGGAGCAGACACTTCATGCTGGGTAGGGAGCGGGGAAGAGAGAGCACCCTGCTGTGGGACCTTGCAGCGGCGAGGTTGGCTGGAGGCGCGGTGCGGTGAGAGGCTTGGAGCAGCTGAGGAGGACACTACAACCTGAGTGGGGAATTTTTGTTTTTTTGGAGGCTAGTCCTCTGACAGCGCAGGAGGGAGGCAGGACTGGGAGCGGCGTCCGACGGGACTGACGCCCGTGGCTGAATGTTTTCGTTTATTTTTTTCTAGCATGTCTATTGAGGATTATTGTGGAGATCTCATTTGGGACCTCCGGTTAGAATATCTAAGATTTATTCTTTTAGCGAGATATATATTTAGCTGAAACCTAATTCTTGTTTTTAGGGTGGATGTGCCAAAATCTATCTGTAGAAATTTGATGCTTTGGGAACTTTACAAACCAAACATGAAAATCAGGACTAATTTCTTTAGTTTTAACAGGTTAACACATCTGGATCTGGTACATGGGATCATTGATGTTTCCATTGCATGTTGTTTTTCTTGATGGCGTTTTCTGCTCGACTCGCCTGTCGCTCATCTTCAGTGGGGTAATATTCTTTCCCTTATGATACAGACTTTTGCTTGCAAAGTAAAGGCTGACAGTATGCTTTGGTTCTTTGGATGTTTCTGAGAACTGCATAACTGCATAACCTTAACATGGAGTTCCATTTTGGGGGATCACCGCAAATTATTTGCAAGAGGGGTTCAGTCGGAGAACTTATGCTTCGACAAAGGATAGAAGGTGAGTTCCCCACTTTTTCCCTTGAACAACTCCAGACAATTTGTTGCTATGAAATATTACGGCCATGAGTAGAATCAATGATCGTTGTGTAGATAGATTACCACCAAAGCAGATATGTAAATATTGTTCCTACAGGACTGAAATTTGGTTTGCTCTGGATGTTTCTAAAAAATTTTATGTCCCATTTATATCTGCTGAACAACCTCTCCAAGTGATGATAAATTATAAATATGATTCATGAAACCTATTTAAAGGACTACTTAAGTTATATTGGCTTCACAAAGTTTGGTTATTCTAGATAAAAAAATATAACACTAAGATTACTTTGGAGTGGACATTCCTATTTTTGAAAAATTGTCTCATGGACCATAAGCATAGAGCCTGTTTAAGTGATTCGCAAGGATGCCAGAATATGATATATTAAATCAGATGCTGCATGTCATATCTCACTCCAAACTTAAGCTTTGCTAATGCTAGCCGTCATCATGCAGTAATCTGCTAAGCAACGGCACTAAATCTAGCAGCATGAACACATGTATGACGCCCACAAGTGATGCTGAGGGATCTGCAATATGGGTGGTGCACAGATCGAAGACTCTGAATAAACCAATTTTGTGGACTGCAGAGATAGCAAGGTCTCAATATTGAGGTCTGAGCCTTATCATTTTCACCAAAGCATCACCATGTCGTTAGAAAAATACTACAGCTTTTGTCTTTCACTAAACCATCATAATTTTGGCTGACAGTAGTTGTTCAATTCACAGTTATCCTAATCCTTGCTTTTTTCCCAGGTTGGTTCCGATAAGCTCTGTTTGTCTGAGTGAAATGCAATGATAACTTCAGTAGGGTTGCTCTGCTGAATATATTGCCAACGTAGTTTGTATGTCAGGTTTATACCATTTTATTTTTATCTCTATAATAGCTTCAACGGGTTCCTTTGCTGAACAGAGGTTGCTATGTAGGTTTGTATCGTTTTGTTTTATCTAAGTGTCCTGTAAGGGAAATGAATCAGCACGATTATGTTCAGATCAGTGAAGTTTGCCATTGTTTGAAACAGAAATGGCTTAACCAGGATTAGTAACAATCACCCGTGCAACTAGGCTTCTAAAAAGAATTCAGCCCTAATTCAACACAAATACATTCCAGCAATGGTACTTGTTCCATTGCCACGTTTTTTTTTTTTTTTTTTTTTGCTTAAGTATCAACTTGGATACTGTTTTCCTGGAAAATCGTAATGGTTGTTCACACTTGCAAAAGTTTGCTCTCTCTTTTAGAACTGAAATGAGAAATATTGTGAGATCATGTGAAGTGCAGCGTCATATGATGATCTCAAAGAACTTTCCTCTCTTTTTTTATCTTGAGCAGATCGAACAAGGTTGCAGTCCCCTATATCTAAGTAGTCAACGAACACACATATGGAAGTAGAAGCGCACACATCTCAAAGTAGAAGCCGACGAAAAAAAAAACTTGGGTGCCAGCACAAAAATCACCGGGAAAATATATAGTCAAAATGTAAATTTATTGATCCCGTTGTAACGCACGGGCATTAGCCTAGTTTTCAATAAATTCCAATCTTAGTAGAAGATATCTGTTATTTCGTAGCCTCTGGTTGTGCTTTTAGCCGGATTGTTATATAAACTATCACGTTGACAAACTAAATACCCAAGCTCCAAATTTATCTTTCATTTTTAAGTGAATATTCATCTATGAATCTGTGCATGCGTGTCTGAAACGAGGTCAATGTCACCTCTTTTTTTTCCTTTTAACGGTGTCTTTCTGTCCACAGTTTTTGAACCAAATCTGCCAAAGATTCACGAAAAAGAAAGAAGCCAATCGGTGGCAAAGATGAGGACTCTCAATTGAAGAACAAGGAATATTGTAGGAGGATAAAAAGAGAACCAAACTGTACGGACTGACCACATTCTTATCTTTCTGCGGCTCAAAATTCCCCAGTAGCCAGTATGGGACATCACTTGTTCAAAGGTTCCACATTGTTGTCACACACATATATATGGATATGCACGAATCACAGATAGATACAAAGTTAGAAGTGAACCAGTTGACGTGTATCGACACACTGTTGCCTTGAATAGATCACTATGGCATATTCTCTTTTCTAAAAGCTGGATCGAATTAGGTCAGGATAGGTGTGTGCTTAGCACAGTTTCCACTTGGTGCGTGGTGACCCCACTGTTAGAACTATTATTATCAACCACCTAGAGTGCACTTGCCAACGACAGGTAGGCGTAACCCTATGATTGTAAAATATTGCCCACAAATTTTGTTTTAACAGAGAAAGCTAAAATTGGTGAAGTATATATATATATGTTCACTTCGATTGTACTCCGTTCCAAATTATAAATTATTTTAGCTTTTTTAGATATATATTTTTACTAGATATCTAGACATAATGTAAATCTATATGCATAATAAAAATCATGTATCTAAAAAGAGCCTGAACAACTTACAATTTGGAGATTCTAACTCAAATTGTGAACATACATTAAGTAAGAATTTAAGTTCAGAACTTCCATATTAACCATGTACTCAATCTGAAACTGCAAATAACTTATCCTTGCTCCCCTTACCATCAATATCACTTATATATCCAAGTCCATGGTGCTATTGGTTCACCAAAAGTAGGGGCCCTAATTTGAGGGCTCTTGCTGAAGAATTCTTTAAATCGTCATTTGGAGAGTCATTTGAATAAAAACTAATCTCTATATCTTTTCACACTCCAACAACTTCTATATCATGTGTGCACTCTAGAGAGCCCATCCCTCTTTTCAACATTAACTAGCGAGAAATCCAAAAAGAGGATAGCTATATTTGAAGATCTAATTAAATAAAACTATTAGAGGATATTTTTATCAAAATCTTTATTCTTATTAATTAGAAAAAATATAAAGAGACTCTTGGAGTTGCTCTTAGGTTAGGCTTCGGGGTTGACCGAGGAGGTAGAGGAGGAAGAACGGAGTGTGGTCCGGTAATGTCCAAAGGACGACGGTGAGCCCAGCAGAGCTTCCCGTCACTTGCGATCGGAGGGGCTTCTAGGGTTCTTCGGTAGGGTCCAGTGGCGGCGTCGAACCTCGCCCCTCGTGCCCTGGCCCCCACCTCTATCTTTATATAGCGTTGTGTGATAGGGGCCCACCGACCAATGGTTGGTTAAGCGTCCCCGATCAGGACGTGGTCAAGGTGTCCGATTGGCCATTGGGCCAATTGGTGGAGATCAAACTAACATTCTCTCCCTTGATCTTACCTTATGACTTAAACTTAACTTACTTATTTTATCTTGTTCCCATTCCATCACAGATCAGTGCATAGAGCGTGCCTCATCATCACGGTCAGTTGTCATTAGATTTAACAGCTATAATGCACCTCCCTTTATTTTAAAATAGATACTCAACTAGGCCCTTAGTATCCAGAAATTATAGACTTTCTCATAAACCCATATCGACTGTGTGTTCTTTGAACGCACTGGGTGGTTAGCCTTTAGTAAGCGGATCCGCAAGTACTTACTCGGTACTTATGTGCTCAATGCTTTCAGAATGATTCTGGATTTTCTTCTTTACAACATATAACTTAGTGTCAATGTGTCTGGCAACACACTTGACTTGTTGTCTTAGGAGTTAACTTACTTTAAATGGTTATTGCTGTTGTCTACCATTGTTAAATCCGGGTATAAATTCTCTTAACCTACTTTTTGCCTATTCCTTAAGGCTCATGACAAGCTATACTATGGTATGCATCACTGATGACACCACAACTGTTTCTTTGAAGCTTTTCCACAATAATACTCCAACTGCGAGTGTTAACAACTGTTGTGGATTTCACTATACATCTCACCAAGACTTAACATTTGTACCCTCAACTATTTGAGAATACTTGTTCTTTCTTATTCAGCATGAGGCCTATGATATTTTGCAAAATTGCAAGACATTTTTAATTCTATTCCAGTGATCTATATCTGAACTGGACTTCTGTCAAAATACCCCGGATATGTAAACTACGTTAGGGTAAGTTCTTACTTATACTTGTACACTCATTAAGCTTCCAACAACTGAAGTATATGGAACCATGTTCATTTGATTGATCTCATATTGGTTCCTAGAATACTTAAAGTTCCCAAATCGATTACCCTTGACTCATAGGAGCAGGCATAGGTTTACTCGCATGCATACTTTATTTCTTTAGAATCTTTTCTAAGTATGCCTTTGCGATAGTCCCAATATCTCATCTTCTTCTATCTCGGTGAATTTCGATTCCTAGAACCAATGACGCTTCACCAAGATCATTCACATTGAAACTTGAGGACAAAACTACTTCTCCAATGACATATTAACATTACTACTAGTGAGTAGAGTGCCATCTATTCACAGGATGTGGAAAATGAATTTTCATTCTTGAACTTCGCATAAACGCTATTGTCCTTCTCATTTTCTTTAAAACCCAAACTTTCTTATCATTTCATCAACTTCAAACACTACTGTCTAGAAACTTACTTTTAATCCATAAATGGATTTTTAGAGGCGGCATCCCATATGTTCTTTTCTTCCATGACAAAACATTTTGGGTTGTGCCATATAAACTTTTTTCATACAAATCCCCGTTGAGGAATGCCGTCTTTACATCCATCTAATGTAACTCTAAATCTTAATGTGCCAATAACACCATTTCGATTCTAAAGAATCCTTGCATGAGACTGGAGAGAAAACTCTCATCGTAATCTATTCATCCTCTTTGCTTAAAGTCTTTTGCTACATGTCGTGCTTTATATATCTCTACATTCCCTTTGGAGTCATATTTTGTCTTGTAGACCCATTAACAGCCTACTATTTTGGCTCCATTAGGAATTACTTCTAAGTCCCAAACATCATTGGTATTCATCGAATTCATTTCAACTTTATTTCTTTCTACATTCCCTTTGGAGTCATATTTTGTCTTATAGACCCATTAACAGTCCACTATTTTAGCTCCATTAGAAATTACTTCTAAGTCCCAAACATCGTTGGTATTCATCGAATTCATTTCAGCTTCCATAGCTTCTTGCCATTTAAATGAGTAAACGCTTCTCATAGCTTCTTCAAATGAGGTGGGATCTTCTCTGTTTGAATTTCTTTACTAACATAGACTTTATAGTCATCAGAAAAACTGGTTTACTAATTCTTTGAGATCTTCTAGGGCCTCAGCTACTGGCAACTTTCATATGGGGCTGTTGTTGCTCTTCATTGCCAAGAGGTAATTGATTCTACATGCTCCTATATTACAAGATCCTTGTTAACATTATTCATCTTCTTCAAAGACCTAATAACAGGTGTTGTATTAGTCATACAACATCAACAAGTATTGAGAAACTTATTGCTCTTGAGTCACTGGAGTGGGTACGCAGTTCCTCTTCTCTTCAAGTCTTAGGTCTCTACATACCTCTACATACCATGCTCCTCCAGATCTTTCTATCTTTTCTAAAGATAGTGTATCTTCAAATATTTTATTTTGGGTTTTAATCTGTTAAAACCTCATATGGCGCTTTAAGTATCACCTTAACATCTTTGAGGCTGACTACGCTATCTTCCTGTCGAAACTTTAAAAATCTAGAAATTTAGCTATTTCTCTACTTATGGGTATCATTGTTGTGACCGTTGTACTCCTCCAATGGTTTCATCTTAATTAATCTTTATCTCACTCTTAATGAAAAGTATCTTTCTTAATTGATCTTTATCTCACTCTTAATGAAGATTATTTTTCTTAATTGATCTGAATATTCTCCACCTCGAAATATGGCATGAACTTTACTGCCATAATTTTGAGAACTATTCAGAAAGCCTGTGAACGAGAAGACACTTATAACTTACTTCATTCACATGATTATATCATGTAAACAAAATTATTTCTTGATCCATTTAGGAGTACACTTTTCTTATTTCACTTAAGAACTCAACTAGGTCTTTCATTAGCAGTACTTTTGCAAGTCACGCTTGCATTTTTTCTTATCTTTTGGTTAGTATTGACCATGACGATACATTTATATTATTCCACGGTTAATACTAGGACAGCATAAGAGCTACCCAAACTTCTCTCGCTATGCGAGATACAAAACATGTGAATCATCACAAAACTTTTCTCGCCATGCAGGATTGACTAGCATAAGTACTATGCCACAACTTCTCTCCATGCGGGATAAATCTATACACAATTTTCTATAACGAAAACTTAGTCATGATGACTAAAACATTCACTTATTTCTTCATTTTCCAATTAAAACTTCCCGTTAGTTCCAATTTAATTAGAAAATTAGTAAACTAACAAAAATCAGTCCTGAACTGGCTTGACTCAAGCCTTTTCATTCATATAGCCCAGCATTGTAGCCCATTGGCATGCAGTCGAGTGATCCCGTCGGTTAAAAAATAAAACATACAATATGCTTCTGCATCAATTCTACATCACCGTTGGGCAGAAAATAGAATTAATGTATAAAACTCATAAATCAACTTGAAATACATATAACTACTCTTTAAAAATTAAATTCTTTCGTTGGTTTGAATTTAATTAGAAGATAATCAACATCATTGCAACGGAAACTTAATAATGAAATTCATTCTTTTAGTTCAGGAGCATTTTTTGATCGTTATCTACTCTTTGAAAAATTCACCACGTTGGTGTAAAATTTTCCAGAAATTTAAACTTCAAACTTAAATTCGTTATAATATTGTCATCATCAACGTTGGTAAGAAAATGACAATACCATAATCTTACTTAAACAAAACGGACTACTCCTCTAATTTAAAATTTTCCGTTGGTTCCAATTTAATTAGAGGATAAACATAATCATAATTTACTAAATATAACTGCTCTTCAAATTAAATTCTTCCGTTGGTTTAAATTTAATTAGAAGATAATCAACATTAAACTTTGCAGCGGAAACTTAAACATAATTGGTGAATTTTACCCACAAGAAAAACCACTTAACTAATTTTCTTTGAGTCATTAATCAATTTCTAGAAATTAACTATTTTACTGGAAAAAGAAAAAAACTCAATTCTTTACTGTTTTTTTGGCCCGAACTGCTTTCAGCCCAGCCCACCTTGCTTGCTTGCGCGCGCTGTGCCTTCCTAGGCCGCAACTGGGCTGGGCCGGCAAAGCCGCCCGCCCGCTCGCGCCCGTCTGGGCCGGCCTCTAGTCCATCGCTTCTGCGCCATTCGATGGAGATCAACGGCTGAGCGTGCATCTCGGTGGAACAAAACGGCACGACGGCGTCGCTCCCCTAACCCTAGCTCACTCCACTCTCCCTTTCTCTCTCTCTTCGCCCATGATGGCCGCGCTCTCTCTCTCCCTTCTCTCTCTAGAACCTCGGTGATCGGAGATGGTGGCGCCGCCGTGGGGCCCCTCGCCAGTGAGCGCGCTTGCCCAAGGCTGAGCGTGCCACCGTCGAGCGGCCTTGCGCAGTTGCCCTTGACCACCCGGCTCGAGGCTTCCCCTGCGGCGGCCTGCCATTGAGAGCCTGAGGGCGGAGGGATGGTGGCGTCATCGCTGGCCCCCTCGCCGGCGTGCGCTCCCCAGCAGTGAGCGCGCCACCATCGAGCGGCCTAGCCATGGCGCCCTAGCACGGCCGCAGTACACCGGTGCGGAGGCCCTTCTCGGGGTGATCCGGTGAGTGGAGGCCGGCGAGGTAAGCCGCCTCCCTAGCCCTTCCCCTTTCCCCTTGATCATCTCTGTTTGGATCTTCTTTCTTTTCTTCTCGGAGCTGGTCCGATTTAGGGTTAGGGTTAGGGTTAGGGTTAGGGTTAGGTATAGGGTTAGGGTTGGCCCTATTGTTCATCTTCCCCATCCGTCTTCGCGGGTTAGGGTTAGGGTTTGAGTTGTTCTTGAAACCAAGACCCCCTTTGCTGTTCTTTTCTTCACCCCGATTAGAGTTAGGGTTCACATTGAACCCTTTGCTTAGATCCGAATCGGATCTCTCACCTCCTTTTAATTGCTGCTACCCCTACCAAATCTACGCCTAGAACCTGGCTTTGATACCAATGATAGTTTCTTAAGATCATCTAGGTGTAGATTAGTGGGTTGATTCATCTCTATTTGGTTCAAATCGATCTAGAATCATGACTCGAGAGAGGAGAGAGAGAGAGAGAGAGAGAGAGAGAGATCCATACCTTCGGGGTTGACAGAGGAGGAAGAACGGAGTGTGGTTCGGTAATGTCCAAAGGACGGCGGTGAGCCCGGCGGAGCTTCCCATCACTTGAAGTGTGCCCGTGATCGGAGGGGCTTCTAGGGTTCTTCGGTAGGGTCCAGTGGCGGCGTCGAACCTCATCCCTCATGCCCTGGCCCCCACCTCTCTCTTTATATAGCGCTGTGTGACAGGGGCCCGCCGACTAGTGGTTGGTTAAGTGTCCCCGATCAAGACGCGATCAAGGGGTCCAAATGGCCGTTGGGCCAATTGGTGGAGATCAAACTAATAGGTTGTCATGGATATCTCTCTGGCTTCTATGGGCCTTGAGGGGCACATAACACCCTCACTTGGCAATCTCACTGGCTTGTTGAGGCTCAACCTGTCCGGCAACTTACTCTCCGGTGAACTCCCACCGGAGCTGCTGTGGTCTAGCTACATCGTCGTCCTCGATGTTAGCTTCAACAAGCTCAATGGTGAGTTCCACAAGCTGCCATCCACCCATGAACTGGCAATGAAGGTAATCAACATCTCAAGCAACTTTTTCACAGGATATTTTCCATCTGACACACTAGATGGCATGAAGAATCTGGCCAGTCTCAACATGAGTAACAATAGCTTTACCGGGAAATTTCCTAGCACGGTTTGTGTTGACAAGCCGTTCTTTGTTTTGCTTGATCTCAGTTACAACCATTTTCATGGTGGCATACCGCCAGAGCTTGGCAACTGCCCTGTGCTGAGAGTGCTTAAGGCTGGACAAAACCAGTTTAGTGGGACACTACTCTGTGAGCTTTTGAATGTCACCTCATTAGCGCACCTCTCATTGCCTAATAGCCATTTGCAAGGCAAACTTGATCCAGAGCTTGTAGTAAAACTCAGCAAATTAGTTATCCTTGACCTTGCCGGGAATTGGCTAAATGGCGAAATCCCAGATTCTATTGGGCAGCTCAAGACGCTGGAGGAGCTTCACTTAGACTATAACAACATGTCTGGAGAGCTTCCATCATCTTTGAGTAATTGTTCAAATCTCACAATCTTCATCCTGAAGGGCAATAACTTCCACGGAAAACTCACAAATTTCGACTTCTCCACCCTACCCAACCTTAAATTTCTAGATTTTAGATCAAACAAGTTCAGTGGCACAGTTCCAGAAAGCATCTACTCTTGCAGCAACCTTATTGACTTGCGGTTATCTTACAACGAACTCCACGGTCAATTTTCTTCAAGAATAAACAATCTCAAGTCCCTAAGATTCCTAGGTGTCTCTCATAACAATTTTACAAACATCACAAATACACTTCAGATCCTCAGTTCCTCTACGACTCTCTCTCTCTCTTAATAATGGGGGGAAACTTCAAGCATGAGACCATGCCAGACTATGATGCATTTTATGGATTTAAGAATCTCAAGGGACTTGCCATAAGTGACTGTTCACTGTATGGAAATTTACCAAAACTGGCTGTCCAAGCTTAAATTGTTGCAAGCACTGCTTTTAAACAACAATCAACTAAGTGGACCAATCCCAGCATGGATTAATACCTTAAACTTCCTTTTCTATATAGACATGTCGAATAACAGTCTTACCGGTGATATACCAGTAGCACTGATGGAGATGCCAATGCTTGAACAAGCCAAATCAGACCAAAATTTCCTAGACACATCTGTATTTCCATTTCCTCTTTATCTGGCTCCATTTCTCCAATACCGTACGACCAATGGTTTCCCAAGAACAATCAATCTAGGCTACAATAAACTTACTGGTGTAATCCCACCGGAGCTTGGTGATTTAAAAGGACTGCTTGTACTCAACCTGAGCATTAGCAACTTATATGGGGAGATTCCAGAATCAATTGGCAACCTTGTGAATCTACAGGTGCTAGACTTGTCATACAACAATCTGACCGGCGCGATCCCTTCCACGTTGGAGACACTTCACTTCCTTTCCAAATTTGACATTTCTAACAATGATATGGAAGGGCCTATTCCAACTGGAGGTCAGTTCAGCACGTTTCCAGACAGTAGCTTTGTTGGAAACCCAAAGCTATGCAGCCCTACCCTGGTGCACCTTTGTGTGCCCCATTGTAGTTCAACAGAAGCAGCTGCACTTCCCATTGCCTCCACAGAACACTACATTGACAAGGTCATCTTTGTGATTGCCTTTGGTATATTCTTTGGAGTTGGAGTTCTATATGACCAGATGGTTTTGTCCCGACACAACTGTGTTGGCCCAATCTGGTTCAGCTGTAATAGGCTATAATAACATGTCCTCTGGCTTATGGATATGAAATGGACAGTACTGAAGTAAGCAACAAATACCATGTGCGTCGCGATTGCCATCAGAGTCTCCAAGCATGTCATGCATCACCAGCAGCAAGGTCAACCTGATCGAGTTGTCATGGTCAGAGTTTGTTAATCATGTTCTGCTTGAAATGGATAAGTAAAAGAAAACGAAGCAATGGACTGATCGACGGAGGAATAGAAGAATTTGTAATCAAACAATGAACTGGGTATGTTTAGTCCCACACCCGTCTCAGGGTTATGTGTAACTTTGCGTAATGTTTCACAAATTATGTAATGGGCTTTGCTATGATACTCCCAAATAACCATGAGCCCGTTCATTTAATTAGATTGGATATGGTTAGAATCATATATTACTTTCTATAAAGTAATTGATGAAACATAGATTTATTATTTCATGACTCGATTTTGAAGACGGGCAAGGGAGCGAAGAATTCTGATGAAAGGATTGCACTATTAGCAGTAAAGAAGGGACTGCGAGTAGGACCATTGCGGTTTTATGCTCACAAGGGCGCATTCAAGAGGATTTAAATATAAAGATTTTTTTTGAGATTAAACAGTACAACGAAGATGCTCACAATGCACGCACACTCACCTCTGTGAAGGAACGCACGCAAACCCAAAGACCGCGTCGGCAAATCGAGGCCTACCACTAAGGACCTGTTTGGCACGGCTCCTCCTGAGGGGCTCCTCTGTTTTTTACTGAAAAACGGCTCTTCCAAGAAAACGTTTGGCAGGGCTCATCTGGAGGAGCCGGAGCCGGAGCCGGAGCCGGAGAGGAGCCCTGCCAAACAGGTCCTAAAAGAAATGTACGCACACTCACCCCTATGAAGTCAGTCACGTAAACCCTACCCCTATGAGCATCTTCGAAGAAGGGGCCGGCAAATCCTAGAGACGAGATGATTGACGAAGTCACTGCAGACGTCTCGGTGTCGACCACCTTCAAAGACTGGGCCAACAATCCTCAAGACGAGATTGACAATGTTATCACAGACGCCTCGTTGTCAACGTCAAAAAGTAGAATGCTACTGATGTTATTGTAATCACTAGGCTACATGCCTTTTCGTTAAAGATGCTTTTTTTAATATAATAGATACATACTTGATCTATTGGAGGTAGTAAATCTTTTTTTTTTTTGCAACTTTGATATAACAAAACTTAATTAGCATAAACTATCTATTTTTTATGCATGTAACCGGGCCGCATGGAGGTGCCAACGTAACTGAAATTGACTTTACTTGCGTACGTGCCAACTTATAGTATATGAAACCTTTACGTGCCTACCTGCCAACTTACGTGTCTGAGGACTGAGGTATATATGAAATTTTACATGTGTATATAAGATTTTACGTGGTTAGTTTACGTGCTTAATATATGTTACAACTACGTGTTTTATTAGAAGACTCTTTGAAATATATAACGTAGTTTTAAGTGATCTAGTATAATGTATACACTTTATTATGTAATAACGTGCTCAATATGTGAGTAGATAGGGATTCGATTGGTCACACACAAAAGGAAGGGTGCGTACAGGAAAGGAAGGGGCCACGCGTTGTCTTGTGTCGACCGTGACTAGAGGATTTGATAATACCGAGTATTTGTTTCTTCTTTTCTTAGGTTAATTAATTAATTCTAAAAGTCTACAAAATCGATAGTTCAGATTCATTTGCGATATTACCTCTTATAATAAGTAAAGAGAGTACGATACATAAATCAGTGTGAGCATTCATGTCGGTTAGGTCGTCCCCGTTCCCTGCGACGACAGGAGTTCCCGTGCCTTCCTTGGTTACGGTAACCTCCTCGCCGGCGATGAGGACGGGACATGGTTCACGATGGGCGCAAGGAAGAGAGTGCAGAGCGTGGTCCTACCCAAAGCGCAGGGGAGAGGAGTTCCCGACGCTTGCGGAAAGCTTCCGCATGAAGGGGAAGACGCACGCTGTTGCTCTGCCACATCCCGGAGAGGTGTCAAGTTTTCGGATCGAGGTGAGTGCATCCCATTTCGACAGCGTCGATGATGGGAGGGTTAAGCTCAAGGAGTTTCCGGTTGAGTTCTGCTGGCCAAATAATGGCGGAAAGCTGAGTCCAATCAGGCGGGAGGGTGATTTTGGGGGAAAAGATTCGAACAAGGGGCCGAAGGTTGTACAGGAGGACTGATGGTTCCGACCACCCCCAAAGGTGAAGCTCACCGCTGGGACCCTAGGGTCGAACCCTGTACACGCATCGGAGATTCGGAGGGCGGTGAGCGGGAGGTTGGGGGTGACCCTGATTCAGGGCACCACATGCCCACTTCCCCACCTCATTCCCCCGAATCGGCGTCAAATTGGTTACAGGGATCCCCAAACCACGAATCCTAACCTAGGGTGCAAATTCCCCAATCTCTCAAAGCTGGTTGGGCATCTGTGGCGAGGATCTCCTACTAAAACCTACGCCGCAGCCCTCCAAGCGACCCCTGCCAAAGTTGTCCAGGTGATGAATGGGGGCGGCGGTGGTAGGCGGTGTTTCGGGAGAGATGGCTTTGCAGCCTGTTCGCTTGCTCGCTTCTGGCTGATAAGCCATCAGCCAACGAACAATATTTTTCTCTCACACAAAACCAGCCAACAGTATTTTCAGCCATGTCTTATAAGCCAAACTAGCCCAAACGAACAGGGCATTGGAGCCAGGCGTCAGGGCCATGGCGGAGGCTGGACTAGAGCCAGGGGGAATGTCTAGGAGCGGACGGCGAAGCAGGTCGAATATCAGCTAGGCTCAGGTATGAGGAATCAACATCAGGAACATCATGCTGAAGAAGTAGGGCAAGGAAAGGGTGATGAGTGTTGGGAACAACATGGCAAGAAGGACGAGCAACCACAGGAAGAGTGAGGCAAAGGTGAAGCTGAATCATCAGGGGCGGTAGAGAAGCGCCAAGATCCAAATGCCCAAGGTATGAACACCAATGCTCATAATACAGCTGGTGGGAATCAGGGGAGAGGGCCTCAAGGAAATCAGAATCGTGTTCCTTGTGAGTTTTGTGGATTGTTCAACCATTTATCCAAGGATTGTAGAAGGCAAAATTGTGAGATCTATGGACTAGGCAATCATGTAACTTACAACTACAAAAGATGCATTCCTTGGAATTCTGGTCCTGAATTGTTTGCTACCCAAGTTGAGGATCAGAGCTTCTTCTTTATTGAGAAAAATATTGACCCAAGAGTGGCAAGGGAGAAAGAGAGCACTGCTATTATCACCATTGTTGTGGGGGTGGCTTCCAATAAGCAGATTGAGCTAGAGTTCTCTAATTTACTTGGGGTCAGATACCTGGAAATGGAAGGCGGTGACAAGAAGTATGTCATGAGGTTTCCAAGTACCAAACTGCTGAACCAGTGGTGTCACTTCAAGTTTCTGCCAATGGAGTGTGCTGATGCTCAGATGAAGGTTGAAGCTTGGTCTCCATGCCTAGGAGCCAAAGGAATGCTACAACAGGCTTGATTCAGAGTGCATGATATCCCAACTAACTAGAGATCTATCAGAACTGTAGCCAAAGTTAGTGGTCTCGTTGGAAAGGTTTTGGAGATTGATGAGACAACCAAGTTTAGGCATGACTATGTTAGAATGAGAATTGCATGTATGGATGTGACTAAGGTGCCAAGAACAGCTCAGAGCACTTTATGTCTGTTCATTCATGTATTTACTTATGAAAGAGAAGTGGTGGTTGAGGAGAATGAAAGGACACTTAAGAGTGGGATTAAGGTGGGGGAAAAGGATCACCAACCATCTCCAAAGAAGTTCAAACCCAATGATAAGTCTGTTACAGGGACAAGTACCAATCAGGGAGAAAAGTCAGCAGGCAAATTTTGTAGAATGGGGAATGAACATGATAACAGTCAAAGCCAAAGTGATAAAATGGTGGCCTCTGCCCCTCCCAAAATGGGTAGTGGTATCAACAGAGGATCCAAGCTGATGAGTGATGCACAGAAGACCTTCGAACAACAAGCAATTGAAGGTGGAGCTAGGGATAGGGTGCAGGTCCTAGACACTTTCGAGGAATCTGACACTGAGAGTGAGACTCTTAGTGACAAACTCTGGAAGATCGATGCTTATGGAAGTAGTGGGCAAGGATGCTCTAAGGACATGGATGGAGAGGTTAACAAACAAATCTGGTTCTTTGAGAAAAATCAAACCTTAACTGATCCTATTAATGTTGGTGGCGTATTACAAGAGGGGAAGATAAGTGAGTCTATGCATGAGCTGGAAAGTGGAAAGGATAAGGCATCTAGGAACATCTCTATCCCTATGTCTGGATCTCCAGAGATATTCTTACCTGATGACCAAATAGTCAACACTCAGGGGAGTATGGGTGATGCGGAAAAGCTCCAAGAGGAAGTGACAAATGAAGACGATCAGGCTACCAAGGGTGATGACCAGTCTGTTAATGAAGATGCTTCTTAGATTGGTGCTGAAGATCAGCAGCAAGAGAGGAGGAGGAGTGACAGGCTAAAGAAGGAGATCACAATGACCACTTAAGAAAAGATTGAAATCATGGCTAAGAAAAGGAACCTCGAAGGTAACACATCATCTAAGTTTACAATTTCTGAACTTTCTCATAAGTCTATGCATGATATGTCTCAGAAGATGGGTGTTATGGTTGATAATGATAGTAGTAATTCTTTTGATTTATTAAAAGAAATTGAAAACGCTAGACTTAATCAGTATAATAAAAGCAAACAAAAAGCTAAATCAAATATTCAGATCATTGAAATCGATGAAGAAGCTGAAAGTTCTGATCAGCTTCAATTGGAGTGGCTTCAAGAGGAGAACTCCGAGCCACGATGATTTCACCATTGTCCGATCTAGGAAACAAAAGAAAGAGAATAAGAGAAATCTTAAAATATCTCCTATTAGTAAAGGGGCAAAAAGCTCGGGAAGATCACGGCTTGCTAAGGAAAAGGGGAGAAAAAAGAAACAATGAATATACAAGGTCTCATTTGGAATTGTAGGGGTCTTAGAAAAAAGGGACCTCTACCTTTCTTAAAGATCTTATAGGACAGTATAATTTTCATTTCATAGTTTTACAAGAAACTATGGTTGAAAATTGTAAAGATTCTTTACTTAGGAAGTTTGATCCTCAGCAAAGTTACTTATGGCTTTGGAATCCTTCCAAAGGGAGGTCAGGGGGTATTCTTGTTGGTGTCATGCTTGAACTTTATGAGGTTGGATCTTTTAGGCAAGGGGAACACATAATCCAACTGAATCTTTGGGATAAACAGGCTAGGATCAAATGGAATCTCTTAATTGTCTATGGAGCTGCCCATGAGGAGGGGAAGCTCCCTTTCTTATCTGAGTGCTCCAGTTTCTGTTCATCCAACCAAGAACCCCTATTGATTGGAGGGGATTTTAATATTATTAGGTATGCTTTAGAAAAGAATAGGAATGGAGGGGTGCATAAACACACTAATCCGCTTAACTCTCTGATAAACTTTTATGAGCTAAGAGAATTGAATATGAGTGGTGACATGGTCAAATAACCAAGAACCACCCACTCTTGTGAAGTTAGTGTAAAGTTGGTGTGTGTGCTGTTGTATGGCTATATAAGCCTTTTATCCCCTTTCTTAATGCAATGATATGCAGCTCTCCTGCGTATTCTAGAAAAAAGAGTAAAATGCACCGGAGGTCCATTAACTTTCGTTGGGGTGTCATCTAGGTCCATCAACTTTGAAACTATATTTTTGGGTCCATTAACTTTCGTTGGGGTGTCATCTAGGTCCATCAACTTTGTAACTGCATTTTTGGGTCCATGAACTTTTAAAATGGTTCACTGCATGTCTATGCCATTCATTTAACCTTAAATCCAACGCATGCATGCATGCATGTCGGCTTCAGCCTCCGGTCGTTGCGTCGGTGGAGACCAGCCATGCCTGCACTCGCCGCTGTCGCTCGTCTGCCGGGCGGAACAGGATCTTGACCCGATGAACGTGACGGCGCAGGTGCCGACGCCCCGCGCGAGCGCCCACATGAGCGGCTGCAGCCCCGCGCCAGCGCGAACAACCCCGCCGCGCTCCCGTAGTCCACGGACCGCTCGTCGTGGCTGGTCACGCGGATCATGGCCGCTTCCAGCTCGGGTCTCCTCAGCGCCGGCGTCTCCTCCCATGCCCGCTCCAGCGTCTGGAACTCGAGCACGGGGTTGTGGCCGAACATGGCGAACACGGTCCGGACCTCGCCGGCGAAGAGCAGGTGGCAGTAGAGCGACTGCGCGATGTCCGCGGCCGCGAAGACCACCTCGTCGGGGCTGCAGCACGACAGCTGGATGTCGCGCACCACGGTCTTGTACTCCTCATTGCGGTACAGGTGGGTGGTGGCCGTGGCCTCCGTCAGCCCGCCCTTGGTGGTGAACTGTCGGCTGTCGTAGACGAACCACAGCGCCTTGCCGCCGCCCTTGACGGGGAACGCCCTGGCCGGACGATGTTGAGATCAGATGAAATGAAGTGCAGTAGCTAGCTAGCTAGTAACAGGCGACCACATGTCACTACCGGACTCCCTGAGTTTGCCGAGTGCCCGAAACACTCGGCAAAAGACATAAAACACTCGGCAAATGGTTCGCCGAGTGTAACACTCGGCGAACAGCACTCGCCAAAAAAAGTGACGGCAAAGCCAACTTTGCCGAGTGTTTTTTATCGGGCATGCCCGACACTCGGCAAAGTTGGAACCGATAAAAACCCGAAAAAATAGGAATTTTTACCAAAAAAAAATAGAATTTTTTTTATTGGAGGAGGCCCCCAGTGGCTAGCGCCCGCGCCCATCTCCACAATTTTTCACGTCAAATCACGGCAACGCAGCCGAAGGGAATCGAACCCGCGACCTCCCCTGCCGGCAAACCTCCTCTACCACTACACCACGCTTTCATTTGTGTTTGAATTTCGTTTTAGTTCCTAATATATTATACTAAACCGAATGTAAATTGCTTGTTTGAGGTCCTAAACGAATTCAAATAAAAAAGTTATAAACTACAAAGTTTCATAACTTTTTGAGATCTACACTTTTAGTTTAGGAAGTTTTTCCATCCGAGGTCGTTTACAAAATTTGAATTTTAAAATTTTGAAATTCAAATGCAGTTTTGCATGACAAGATGATTTCAAATCAAAAAGTTACCAACTACAATGTTTCATAACTTTTCGAGATCTACAAAGTTTATTTTGGTTGTTTTTCCATCCGAGGTTGTTTGAAAAGTTTGAATTTTAAAATTTTGAAATTCAAACACAGTTTTGCATGACAAGATGATTTCAAATCAAAAAGTTGCCAACTACAATGTTTCATAACTTTTCAAGATCTACAAAGTTTATTTTGGTTGTTTTTCCATCCGAGGTCGTTTGAAAAGTTCGAATTTTAAAATTTTGAAATTTAAACACAGTTTTGCACGACAAGATGATTTCAAATAAAAAAGTTGCCAATTACAAAGTTTCATAACTTTTCGAGATCTACAAAGTTTATTTTGGTTGTTTGGTCATCTGTTCATCCGACATGGTCGTTCTAACATTGTTCATAAATCTTATATATCTCTCTTGTAGTTTCATAAACTACCAGAGAGATATGTTAGATTTGTGAACAAATTTACTTTCACTTTTTCATATGAAGAAAAGACCAAAACAAACATTGTATATCTTGATGAGTTATACAACTTTGTAGTTGAAAACTTTTTCATTTGAATTAATTTACTGCTTCAAAATGTGCTTTGAAACTTTCTTTGCCGAGTGTAAAAAAAAAACACTCGGCAAACAAGCTTGTTTGCCGAGTGTAAAAAAAAACACTCGGCAAAGAACTTCTTTGCCGAGTGTCAAAAAAAACACTCGACAAAGAGCTTCTTTGTCGAGTGTCAAAAAAAACACTCGACAAAAACATTTTTGCCGAGTGTCCGAAAAACAACACTCGGCAGACCACTTGACACTCGGCAAAGAGCCGGTCTCCGGTAGCGTGTCGTGCAGTGAACGAACTACTACTCTACTGGATTAGACCAGAGCCAAAAGAAGAAAGAGAGATCGTGCATGATGGACTGGAAAGGATGTCGCTGGTCGGTCGTTGGAGCGTCAATCAGAAAGACGACGATGGGCCGGCCGTGCGCCGGCGTACGTGCCGCGTGCGTGCGTCATGCTTACGGCCTCCAGCTCGGGTCTCCTCAGTGCGCTCTCGGGCTGGCCGGGCGGCAAGGCTCAGTGGCTCACCGGCACCGCGGCGGCGTGTGCTTACTGCAACGAGGTAGTAGTGCTTACTGCAACGAGTGGCGAGCCTTTGCCATTGCACAATCAGAGCAAGATGACTGATTTCCAAGTACAATTTGTGCGCTGCTAATACGCAATTCAATGATCTCAGTGAAAAAGGACACAATGCCGCGCAGGGAAAACTCTGAAAGAATCAAGAGAACAGAACAATGAACTCAAAGCTAGGATGTGCAATGGCTAAGAACTTAGGGGCTCTGCTCAATGCGTGGCCAGCGAGTCCGTGCCACCACCGTCCACTGCTGCGACTGGCAGACCTGCGCCGGGAATTTGCACCCGAACCGCTTCGTCACTATCGCGCCCCACCTCCCATCCGCCGGCACGGACGGCGCTCCCCTATCCACCGGTGCCCCGCCTCGCCGGTCCATCTTGTTGATGGCTTTCCTCATGCTCGTGCACTCGCGCTCGAGCTCCTGCACGCGGTTCCGCATGCTGTCCATATCGAGCCGTAGCATCTGGTTGCCCTGTGCCGCCACGCGCCATGTCCCGCCATCGTCGCTCTCACCGCCTTCCTCCCCTGACCCGTCTGCGCCGCCTTCGTTCGCCGTGATGGTACACGCGATGGCCCGGCGTAGCTGGAGCTGCTCGAAGAAGAGCACCTGCACGACCGTCCACCACGCCGCTCACCTTCTCCTTATCTTCTTCACTGAGACCCGGATGAGCCTGCAGACAGATCAGCCAAAACAAGCATTCATCACTCATCAACACCGGCATTGTTTCACAAGCTTGCAAACAAGAAGATGTCGACAGCTCGGTAAAGGCCATCGTCGTACACGCGGGCGCCGTCCGGCAACGCCCAGGCGAGGTCGCATAATTTGTCCGGCTTCAGGTTGGCATCTGTCGCGATCTCCCCCAAGTAGGCATCCACCAACCTCCCCACGGCCAGCATGGCTCATCGGCTAGCTTCTGTGCCTGGGGTCTCCGCCTCGCTGCCCTCCTCTTCATTGCCCTCGTCAGCGACGTCGCGGCCTTCCAGGAAATACCGCGTCCCCACGAGGTACGAGTAGCTCGGGATGAGAAGGTCGTCGACGGCCGCGTCGGGCAGCCGCGCGGCGATGCGCCGCTCAAGCATGTCCCGTGACGCCTCTGACGCATGGCTGGTCTCCACCGACGCAACGACAGGAGGCCGAAGCCGACGTGCATGCATGCATGCGTTGGATTTAAGGTTAAATAAATGACATGGACAGTGAACCATTTTAAAAGTTCATGGACCAAAAAATGTAGTTACAAAGTTGATGGACCTAGATGACACCTCAACGAAAGTTAATGGACCAAAAAATGCAGTTTCAAAGTTGATGGACCTAGATGACACCCCAACGAAAGTTAATGGACCTAAAAATGCAGTTTCAAAGTTGATGAACCTAGATGACACCCCAACGAAAGTTAATGGACCTCCGGTACATTTTCCTGAAAAAAAAAAGTTAGACAAGATCTTGATTACTAGTAACTGGGAAGGTATTTTCCCACAGGCCACAGTCAAGAAACTACCAAGGGAAGTCTGTGACCACAATCCTTTAATCTTGTTTTCTGGCCAGTGTCAAAAATCGTCCCATGTCCAATTCAAATTTGAACTCAGCTGGATTGACAACCCAGATTTCATCCAAGGAGTGGGCAAAATATGGGAAAAACCATGTAAAGCCAAAACCCCTTTGGATAAGATTCAACAAAAGCTGAAATTGGTTAAACAATATTTTAAAGGATAGGGGTTCAATCTCCAAGGTGAGTTAAGAAAGAAAAGGAAAATCATCCAAGGAGAACTAAGTGCAATGGAAGAAATAGAAGAAATTGTTGGGTTATCACCTTCCCAAATTGGGAGAAAGGTTGATATCCTAACTGAAAACATGAAATTACTTTTGCATGAGGAATCATACTGGTATAATAGGAGTCATGAAAATTGGCTCCATAAAGGTGACATTAATACCAGCTTCTTTCATAAATGTGCCAATGGAAGACGTAGAAAGACAACAATACTCAGTTTGGAAAAAGATGGCGTAGTTATTGAAGGTGATGAGAACCTTTTAAACCATGCTACTGAGTATTACAAGGAGCTGTTTGGTCCTGAACCAGGAAATGACATTAGGCTTGACCCTGCAATCTGGGAAGGATGTGAAAAATTAAATGATGATGAGAACAAGACTTTGTGCCAACCTTTTTCAGAAATTGAAATTAAAAATGCTCTCTTTCAGATGGAAAAAAACAAGGCACCTGGGCCTGATAAGATACCCATCGAATTTTATCAATGCTGTTGGGACATTGTGAAAATGGACATAGTAGCGCTTTTCAATGATTTTCATGCTGGTAAGGCTGACATCAGCAGATTAAATTATGGTATCATCACTTTGTTACCCAAAATTAAGGATGCCTCTAAAATCCAACATTTAGGCCCATTTGCCTTCTCAATTGTCTGTATAAGCTGATAACAAAAGTGCTTACTATTAGAATAGAACCTTTTGCTGCCAAGTTAATCCATAACACCCAAACGGCCTTTATGAAAGGCAGGAATATAACATCAGGAATTATGTGTCTTCATGAGATTATGCATGAAACCAAAAGGAGAAAAGAAGTTGGAGTATTTTTTAAAATTGATTTTGAAAAGGCATACGACAAGGTGAGCTGGAAGCTTCTCTTTGATTGTTTACAACTGAGAGGTTTCTGCTCTATATGGTGTAACTGGATTAGGCAGGTGGTGTCTGGAGGAACTGTTAGCATTAAACTCAATAATTCTTGTGGTCCTTATATAGAGTTTTAAGGGGGTAAGACAGGGTGATCCGCTATCCTCAATTTTGTTTAACTTTGCTGCAGACTGCCTTACTAGAATGATGCTTAAAGCACAGGATAATGGGTTATTTTCTGGTTTGGTTGAGCATATTATTTCTAAGGTGTTGCCATTCTACAATATGCAGATGACACCATCCTATGTTTGAAACATGACTTAGAGGGGGCAAGAAACATGAAGTTGTTGTTATACATGTTTGAGATGATTGCTGGGTTGAAGATCAACTTTAGCAAAAGTGAGATATTAATGATAAATGATGATGAATGTTGGGATCAACAATACGCTGAAATTTTCAACTGTCAAGTTGGTGTTTTTCCTGTTAAGTATCTTGGTGTCCCTATTAGCCCAAGTAGGCTTCACCTTGTTGATTGGCTACCTCTCACCGAGAAATGCCATAAGAAATTGGATGTATGGAAAGGTGGATCTCTGACTATGGCTGGTAGGTCCACACTGATATGTGCTAGCTTAAATAATTCTCCTATGTACCACATGTCTGTATATTTGCTCCCAAAGACAATAACTAAAGAAATTGATAAGATCAGGAGAACTTTCTTTTGGCAAGGAGGTGGAACTAAAAGAAAATATCATCTAATCAAATGGGTTAAAATTTGCAAGAGTAAGAAGAAAGGGGAGTTGGTATCAAGGATTTAACAAAGCTGAATATCAGCTTGTTATGCAAATGGTGGTGGAAGTTGGAGCATGAAAAAGGACTGTGGCAAGATTTAGTGAAGGCTAAATATTTAGCTAAAGACTCAATTCACACAGTAACTCATAAACTGTCTGACTCACCTATATGGTATGATCTTCTAAAAGTTAATGAGCTCTACTTGAGAGGAAGTATCAAAATAGAAAATAGGGAGAAAACTAGATTTGGAAAGGGAAGATCCCTCCCAAAATCAAGTTTTTTATGTGGTTGCTAACAAATGGGGTAGTGTTAACTAAAGATAACATGCTGAAAAGAAACTGGTTTGGTAGTCCAGAATGTTTCTTTTGTGATCAGGATGAATCAATTAATCATTTATTTTTCCAGTGCTCAATAGCAAAAGTAGTGTGGGCTTGTATGGCCAGATGCTTTGGGGCAAATGATATCCCTAGTAGTCTTGACCAGTGTCGTTGGTCCTGGCTTGATAAGTGGTTGCCTCAGGGCAGAAAATTTCATGTCCTAGGCACAGCTGCTATTTGCTGGGCCATTTGGAAGGCGAAGAATAATGCTTGCTTTGAGCACAAGATTATCAAAAGTCCGTTGGAAATTATTTGTCATGCAGGGGCTCTAATGAAGTTTTGGGCAGGGCTGTATCCAGAATTGGACAAGGAGGCGTTGGAAGAGAGGGTTAATACGATGCTGAAGTTGGCTATGAATATTTTGGCGTCCAAAAAGATCAAGTTGTCAGGGACAGTGGATGAGGCTCAGGAAAATCAAGATGGTGGCCAGTACAAGAAGTGAGCTGGGCTGCAGGGTGATAGTAACCGTGGTGGTGGCTGTCTTTGGCACTATCCTGGAAGGCTTATTGGAGTTCGAATGGGGTCTGTTATTTGTCTCTTCTTTTGCCTGGTTTCTAAAACTGTCAGGTGGTCCGGTGTTAGCTGGTTGTTGTTACTCGTTTCTAAGTCTTCTCTGTTCCTGGTTAAGTCTCTTGCGCTGGATGTTAAGCGTATTTTGTTGGGTGGTTAGCTCCTCTTGCGGAGCGCATTTCTTGGGTCTGTCTTGTCTTTTTCTTGCTCCTTAAACATCTTAAAGATGCTTGTATTTCCGTTCTATGAATGGGAATGGGGATCCCCCGAATCTAAAAAAATAAAAAAAGTAAAGAGAGTACTGTAGTATTGGCCATGTGTAACACCTTTGTTGAAAACATAATGTCATGCAGTTCGGCCCCGTTCGGCTGGCAGAATTTTGACTGAAACTGGCTGAAAAACACGGTTCTGGCTGAATTGTTGTGAGAGAAAAACACTGTTCTGACTGAAAAAAGAAGTCGAACAAGCCGAATATGGGGTAAGCCGAACGTGGCCATAATGGCGTTATACACCAGCTGAATACGGGGTAAGTCGAATATGGGGTAAGCCGAATATGGGTATCACAAAATGTGTAACATCTCTCTTCAACAACGATGTTACACACAAACTTCTCAATGCACTTCTTAAAAGAGATCTCCACAACATGTAGAATTTTTTGTGCAAATTTTCATAATTTCCTCAAATGTTATGATAGGCGCGATGTTGTATGCTGACTCAGATCCTATTTATAATGGGACTCAAGAGACGTGTGCTATTATGACTTTTAGTTCTATTAGGATTGGAGTGCAGGATCCTACTAGAAGTAGGACTCATACTTACATGCATTGGGGGAGGGACTATATAAAGGGTAGAGGCTATAAGCCAACGCTAAGGGTCTCATTCAAGACTCATAAATTGCAATTATGAGCTCTCAAGAGGATATCTAGACAGTTCTATTGCACTAAATTCTTGTATAGAGCAAGAATTAGTAGGTCCTAGAGGGTTAAGTGAGGTTGTAAGAGAGCAATAATCACTTGTACTCCTTTAGAGTTATATTATATAGAATTTGTGGTCAGCTTTACAAAAATCCTAATCTCTTATAGCCATTGTTTCAACATTGCCATCTAGTGTTTTCTATGAGATTCATCAATGTTGTTCTTGATATAATGCAAGCTTGTGTCATACTCTCAATATCCTTCTTTCAAATATCTTTGTTTGCTAACGAGTGTCTAGCAACATGGTTACATATAGTCCTTTGAGGAGTAATTATGTCATGGGAAATCTGGAAGCACTGCTTGTCTCACTAATGTCGATGCTTCCTAATACTAGTAGCGAGCATCCCTATCATGGATTAATGCTGCCGCAACTTCCGCTAGAATCCTCCAATTCATGGACCTCAATTCCTGAACATGAATAATAAAAATGAACAAGACGAATATATAGTACATATTAAGGACTAGTCCGTTACTTGTAGTCCGCTGCATGGTGCCTAGATGCTTTCAAATTTTAATAATGAGCATTAGCGCCGAGCATATATAACAGACGTCCCCAAGAGTTACATAAAACCACTTGTAAAATTAGGTATTGGCCAAAAGTGTCCCAAAACCATACTCCATATATTTATGCATCCTTGCTCCAAAACCACTGTCATTATGCTCCATATTCGCGTTATCAAAACGCGTTACTATTGTGATATCCGAGATGGGCCAAGTCAAAACACATGTCTTGGATATTGACTCAAACAAAACAAGTCAAAACGTTTCTTGTTGCCCAACAAGGCCTTAAGCCCCGTTCGGCTTGTTGAAACTTGACTAAAAAACACTGTTCTGACTGAATTGATATGAAAGAAAAACACTGTTCCCGCTAAAAAACAAGCTGAACAAGCCGGTTTCTGGGTAAGCCGAACGGGACCTTAATATTTCGTTGTTCCTCTTTGGCTATAAGTTATTTTACAGTTCCTTTAGGATATTTAAGAACACAACTTATTTTTCTCTCACAATAAATTAACGAACAATACTTTTCAGCTTGTCTTTTCAGCAAAGTGAACAGGTAAGTACGGCTGATAAGACAAGCGAGCAAGACTATATGGTCAACTATTGACACGAACACAAGTACTATACACAGCAACACAAGGAACGATATAGCGTGGTTCAGGTAGTGGACAATTGATAGTTTATCTTCCTCTATCTTCATTTGTCGCATTTTCATTATGGATCAAATACTAAACCACTATCAGAGAAACACCTAGACAAAACACCAAGGCACTAGGCAAGCGGCACTGCTCTACTTAGCGACTGGGTGACACCTAGCACCTCTCTGAAACAGAGATTATATCTATTGAGGGTAGGGGTGGGCAATTGGGTAACCCAAAAGGTTCAGGCCGAGTAATTTCGGTTTTTGGAAATTTGGGTTTCACATATTGGTACCCAATTTGGCATCTGCTAACCCTAGTGTTAATATATTTGCACAACACCCTTTCTTGTTTTCGCAAAGATGGGACTCAGTTCCCATTAACATTAATTAATGGGAGTCAAAGCACCACTACAAGTAATATTAGTGATTTTGACAATGTCCAATATAATCCATGTCAAATTCTAATTAACCCATAAATTTCCTACAGTATCATTCTGACAAGTGGGGTTGTTCATTAATAACTAATATAATGTGAGTATTTCTATTCAATAAATTAACATGTGGGATAGTTCAAACACAACAGCGCAAATGCAGAAATATGTGTAGCTATTATTCAAAATAACAAATCTAAAGGTGCCTCAAGGTCCCTGGGAAACTGTTCTATAATAACTACATCCACAAATTCAATTGGTAGACCCAAGAGATATGGGAGCTGAAATACAACACCACATAACTAACCTTTTATTTTTCCTACAATCGGTAAAAACATCCACAATAGCTAGCTGAACAAAATCACCGCAGTTGTCCTTTTATATTTATTGATGGATTGATCTATGCTTCTAGCTATAGTAAAGTCATTTAAAGCTAATGATGCAAATCTGAAAAGAATGATTGTATAGCAGATTCTTAACCAGCCAATTCTGCTGCATGACTTATTTTTATTAAGTGGATGAGAAAGCCAGTTTCAAACAAGAAATCCACATATCTACTCCTATATCAAATTTGTCCTGGTAAGAAATCTAATCTGATGCAAGTGAAAAAGTCTAGTCTAGTTAGCAACCAGGCCATCACATTTTTTTCACACAAAACACAGGGACCTGCGTATCATTATATTAAGAAGAAGGCCATCACATTTCAACACAGATATATACTATAAATTATAGTATTAGTTTAGCCAAACTGCATGACAAGGTGACTCGTAAGATTCAGAAATAGATGTATTTAAACAGTGAAAAACAAGGCTAATGACAAGGATTAATAGACAGCAGATTAACATGAACTAAAGTATTATATAAGTTATAGCTTGTGAAAAGTACTATCCTGCATGCTTCAAACATCAAAACAGTACTTTTCCAATAACAATTTACTTAACTTACAAGATATTATGCAAATCAAGGAGAGCTCGAGGTTATTGATGTCATCAACATATCATGAAAACAGTGTACTGTTCAAAAATTTGTAAAAAACACTATAGGATCCAATACCCTTGTTGGTAAACAGATCTAATCTAAAATCTATATCATTTTAACAAAAGATATCTCACATTCAGACATTCTGGAGCTACATTCCCACATTCTTCCAATGACACCACTATGTCCAAGACAATCCAATGGACAATGGAGATAAGTGGTCTATGCTACTAAGTAAAGAATAACATATTATACTGATTCAATCAACTACAACAGGTTGATATAAATAGTGGGATGCCACGCAATCCCTGAAATTCAATACTAAGAAAAGCCTTGTTTAGTACCATTGCAAAATGAATCCTCATCCAGCAATTCTGAGTTGATATCATACAACATGGTGCGATGTAACATTAACTGACATAATTAAAAGAGGAGTCCGCTACTCCACGCTCCACAGCACGCAGGTCTATTTAGATGTAGCGAGATCTTGCAACGGATCTGGCCTAGTTAACAGGCAAGATTTTATCAGGCTCACCAAAGGTAGCCGGGGATCTTGATGCGGAGGAAGAGCATGGCCATGGCGTAGGCGATGACGACGGCGACCGCGCCGGCGCTTCCAAACGAGACGCGGAGGCTCCGGGGCCTGGTGCGGTCGACGGCGAGGTCGAGGAGGATGATGCCGACGCCGCCAAGGAGGAACATGAACCCGGAGGAGAGCCCCTCGATGATGTACTGGCCGTTGACGCGCCCCGGGAGGAAGACGACGGGGCGGACGGCGCCGGTGCCGGGGTCCTGGGCGCTGCCGATGCCGGGGGGCTCGACGATGACGTCGTAGACGAGGCCCGAGACGACGGCGAAGTAGGTGAGTAGGATGAGGGAGAAGACGGTCATGGGTGAGGGGAGCACCAGGTTCGACGGCAGCCTCAGGCGGGTGCGCGGCGGCCGGAGGAAGGAGAAGGGGAGCACGCGGAGGACGTGGAAGAGGGGATCGATGGAGTCGAAGTCGGCATGCGTGGCCGCCGCAGCTGCGGCGCTGCCGCCGGCGTGATCCGATCTAGGGGGCATCGCGCGTGGAGTGGGAAGAGAAAATACGGGCCACGCCTGGGGTTTGGGCCTCTTTTGACGTTTTTGGCTGTCAGAGGGACTTTTTTCTACCCCCAAACCCCGGGCGCCCCACTCTGCCGGTCTGCCCTGCGCTCCTAGACTCTAGCCGAGCCCGCCCCACCGCCGCTCGCCCCAGCCTCCTCTGAGCCGCCCAGAGCTTCTCGTTCGCTGGCGGAATGGTAAGCGCACGAGCCCTCCGCCTCGTCCTCCTCCCGCGCCTGCGGCGCTGCAAGATCTGATCTCCTCTTGTTACGTTTGCGTGGCGTTCCCAATTCCCATCGTGCAGGATGACTCGGAGAACAAGGCACCCTCGACGCCGGGGTCCCCCGGGTTCAGCACCGACCAGCTGCCGCCCAACACCACCACCAGCCGCGGCGCCACTGCTCTGTCCTCCTATTCTAACGACTGCTCTGTCCTCCTATTCTGACGACGATGGCGAGCAGAGGTCGACACTAACGTGCTCCCCAATGACGACGACCCCGCCGCCGCAGTGGCCCCCGACGAGGACGAGGAGGGGGAGGACCTCTACAACGGCAACTACCTCGAGTAAGCCAACTTGAATCTGACCCGGGGCTGAAGATTTCTGGGATCTGCTGTGATTCAGGGTTTTGGGGTGACTGGGTAATTGGGACCAGGGATCTGATAGAGGCAATGGGTCGATTGACAGACACGATCAGTGGCCAGAACGGAAAAAAAAATTAAGGTAAGGCGAAATCGATAACTTGTTTGGATGTAGATATTGGGCTGGGTGGTATTGAATTGGGTACCAATACCAATACAGCCTTAGAATGGAAATAGGTTCAATACCAAATCTTTTGTTTTGTTGTAGATAGAGAATTGCTAGCTAGAATCAAGCAAGGTTATATATTGTCAAATTCTGTACCTACATGATCGTCACTAAATTGTAGATAGAATTGGTAGCTAGAATCAAGTAAGGTTATATAATGTCAAATTCTGTACCTACATGATCGTCACTAGAATCAAGTAAGGTTATATAATGTCAAGTAAGGTTATAGAATGCCATGGAAATGGGCTTCGATTCCACCTCTCAATGCCAAAGACATCCAAACAATAGAATTGGAAAAACTCGATTCCAATTCCAAAATCCAGGTCTGAATATCTACATCCAAACGGGGTGTCAAAGTTTTCTCACTAAATTGGTTTATACACATATAACATATCACCTACTATATAATTATAAAAATATTTAGAATAAATAGAAAGATAGAAGTAAAGTCATAGACTATCTGAGTGACAATGAACATCACTTGGTTCATACTCATCTAAGTCAAATTCATCATCCTCTTCTACTTGTTCTTGAATCTCTACTTCAAGATCCCGAAAAATTTGCAGCTCCATCACCACCAGTAGAAGGATTGGAGGTGCCGCCACCGGATGAAAAGGTCCTCAAATCTGCAATCGACCACCACCAATTATTTAACAAAGTATATTAAAGCACACATGCCAATTAATTTATAGCAATTTTGCCATCTACAAAATTAAATATGTACCTCTTGTTTTGGTATTGCCCTTGTCTTGTCCTTTTGGATGATAATTTATGTTCACTGTGATTCATAAATTAATCAAACAAACTTAGTAATTAATTAATAGTCAAGCATCCCAACTGATAAAAAAATTTACAGACAGGGAACTCTGTAACTCACCAACGCAAAGGACTGATGAGAAATTTAGACTTTCAGTCTGCCCCTGAGGAAACACAGTAGCTCACTGAGGACGCCAGGACTCACGGAGTTGCTCGCGCAGACAGTGGACTCAAGCAGCGCAGTCGAGCTCGTGGTGATCGCCTGATCGAGCGGTGCCGCAGCCCGCAAGAGATGGCTGATCGGTGAGTGATTGATGGCGGCGCGGCCCGCGGGGACACGAAGCGTCGAGCGGATGAGCGGTGTAAGTTGAATGGTGTAAGTTGAATCGTCGGCCTCACAAGTCCTACAGAAGATTGATCGTCGTGGTCTCATTCTGATAGAAGATCGATGGTTCCAGCAGCCAGCAGGCCAAGGAAAAGGCCAAAAGGCCCATATACGTGATACACTGATACTCCATACAATTGAATAAGGTAATAGTTACTACTGCTCTTCCTCTAGCTGCTGGCTGAGAGTTTATTACAGTGAAACTTCATCTTCCTTAATGTATCCATGGTACAAAGTGATTTGGGGGTAAAAATTCCTGGGAATTCAAGGTATGGCGAGCACTATACCTTGCCATACTGGGAGCTCCGCTCCTGGATGCGATTGTTTTTTGGGTGTGGTTTGGTCAGATATCTGCGGTTTTAGGATATGTTGTCATGATTTACTGCATGATGTAGGCAAATTGTGGTGTTTAGAGAAGAAGAAATGGTCAATTTATTGATTAAATTTTCCCATTTTTGTTGAAAAGTTTACTGATTAGGTTGTCCTAAACCTCATATATTTAAAATGAGGGGGTACATAAATTGGGGAAGAATTTTGTAGTTACGTAATTGTAGTGCTAGAGTAACTAAACTACAGGCTTAACTAATATTTATTGGATTGATGGAAATGAGCTTAAATCTACTATGTTTTATTGAAAACGACCAACTTTAGTTCTTGGTCATGCATCTAAATTTTGCTAATTTTACTGGTCTGACCTCTCTGACGGAAATGCACTTGACCCATCTCAAAATTTGCTAAATTGAAGTGCTTTGCGTGACTCTGTGTCTATAGGGGCAGATGCCCAGGCTCACCATCTTTGATGAGAGATTTGTGTAGTGGCCCAGCTGCCTTGATGTGAATTTGTGTTTAGTTACACATTGTTATCAAACTAAAGTTACTGTATGTTTATAACGAACGCATGCATTTTTTACACGATTGCAATGAATCCAATGTATCAAAGCCATTCTATATATCTGCTGACTGTCAGTTTTGAAGTCTTTTGCTTTGATATTCAGTCCTTTTTCCTTTTCCTGATTGAAGTGATTACCGAAGGATGGAAAGCATGAACAGTATGAGTCAGTTGGCTTTGGCGTAGATGATTCACTTGAGAATGAGAGGAATCTCGATGAAATCATGGCTGATCGAAGGGCCGCGGAAGCGGAGCTTGATGCAAGGGATGTGAGGTCTGGTGCAGCAGCTGGCAGGAAATTGCCACGGATGCTTCACGATCAGGGTAATGGCTTCAAGACAAGTTTTAGTTTCTGTATGATATCAGAGCAAATTAAGTATTTATGTTTATTAATGTATGCTCTTGATTAAACTACCACATGAGTATTTGGTATATGAACTTATGTTGCATCTCTGGGCTCTGGTTCGGTTGCATCTACTTCTTTTGCGATTGGTTTTAAGTTTGACTGACCACATCCTCATTTGGTGATTTCAGTGTGGTTAACACTTTGTGTAAAAATCTCATATATTGCATATTATGCTGAATATGGAGCTGGACTATCTCCATTTATCCATCCATTTATCAACTGTTGGAACGGTAAAAATGTATTTTATTTTTCTTCCACGTGTAGGAGAGCTGTGTGCCATTTATGTCTCAACCGCAAATGAATTTGTTGTTTAGGAAGTTATTAATGTTTGTTTCGAGTTCATGTCCATATAGTAAGCATACAACAGATATTAGCAATCAATCTTCGTTTTGCAGTACTGATTACGTGTAGATAATTTTTTGAGAACTGATAGTTATAGATTCTTGTAAAAAAAGGTTAACATGATTGCCTTAGGTGTAAACTTTTGTAACATATATTAGAAGTCCAAGGTTTAGATGTCAGTTTCTGTGTGAATGCAAAGCTCTTATCTACCATGGTGCAGATACAGATGAGGATATGAATTCAGGAGTCCAAAAAGGCACAGGGCTAGTTTTAGACCACCAAGTGGATGAAGAACACCAAGTGATGATGATGGTGATGGTGCCACTCCTAGTTCACCTGGAAGATCTCAGCATGGAATGTATTCTAGTGGTGATGTGCCTAGACTGATCAGGAGCCTCTGCTGTTGGTCTTACTGCTGTGGTTCACAAGGATCCAGTAACACGAGAATGGACAATTGAGGGAGGTGCACTAGTCCTTGCTGATAGGGGCATTTGCCTTATTGATGAATTTGACAAGATGAATGATCAAGATAGGTATGAGATAACCTTTGCATTTGGATGTCCTGTACTATTTATATTTCTGTATTACTAAAATGTAATTCTCTTCTGATTATTTCAGGGTAAGTATTCATGGAGCTATGGAGCAACAGAGTATCAGTATATCAAAAGCAGGAATTGTCACATCTCTTCAAGGTTCAAGCTAGATGCAGTGTAATTGCTGCAGCAAACCCAATAGGGGGAAGGTAACTTCAGTTCCGTGCATGCCATGTAATACCAGTGCCTAGTATTAAGAAAGATAGCAAGCATTCTTGTTTCACAGGTATGATTCATCAAAGACATTCACTTAGAATCTTGTACTGACGAATCCCATTATTTCACGTTTTGACGTCCACTGCATGGTTAAGGTTTGGAGCTGTTATTCATGTGTGATATATTTGTTCCACGATCAGTTGTCAATCACTACTAATCTTTAATTTGTAAAATGCAGGATATTATTGATCCATTTACAGATGAAATACTTGCAAGGTTTGTTGTGGATAGTCATGCCAGATCCCAACCCAAGGCGGCTAACCTTGAAGACAGGGTTCCAACTGATGTGGGTGATGATCCACTGGCCGCTGCAAGACAAGCTGATCCAGATGTATGTATCCTATCTATTTCAACTGAAAGAACCTCTTACTTTGTTTTGTGGTTCTAACAGAATGTTATATTGTCAGGTCCTTTCCCAAGACATGCTGCAGTACATAACATATGTTTAAGCTGAATGTATTCCCAAAATACATAATGCCGATCTAGATAAGATTAGCCATGTTTATGCTGACCTCCGTCGTGAATCCTCTGTATGATATCCTTCGTTAGCCTTGTCTAGTGTTTTGTGTGAACTAAATTTCTGAAGTGTCACCTTTGAAAACAATGAAGTAATAAGTAGTTTCCAACTAACCTTGCAGCATGGCCAAGGGGTTCCAGTTGCAGTAAGGCATATAGAACCAATCATCTGAATGTCGGAGGCAGGAGCTACATGTCTCAGGAAGATGTTGACATGGCCATCCATGTCTTGCTTGACTCTTTTATTTCAACTTAGATACTCAGTATGCAGAAAGCACTTCAAAAGGTAAATTTTGTTGGTATTGAGCTGTTATATGGCCATTACATCATCCAATGCCACACAAGTACATGCATTTGATAGATTTATGTAAAAGTGCATCTATTGTAAGGTGCCATTACATCATCCAATGCCACACAAGTACATGCATTTGATAGATTTATGTAAAAGTGCATCTATTGTAAGGGTTATTTACTCTGGTTTTTTTCTTCTTAATGTAATGATACGCTTCTCTTCTGCGTGTTTGAGAAAAAATCTATTTAACTGAAATAATGTACTAAACGGTGTCAGTTGTCAGTAAATGTCATGAACATGCATTGCTTTCTAAGTCTTGTTTCAGATTAGGCTAATAGCATGAGTTGAATCTTGTTACCTTGTACTAATCAGTCTGGGTCTGGGTAGTCTGGAACTACTGAATGCCTTGCAAACATCACAACATGAATTTCTGCTATCCACAGAATTTCCGGAAATACATGACATTTAAGAAGGATTACAATGAGCTGCTTCTGCTCCTGCTGCGCGCACTGGTTAAGGATGCACTGCACTTTGAAGAAATCATCTCAGGATCAACCTCGCGCCTTACTCATGTCGAGGTCAAATGTCAAAGTGGAGGACCTGAGGAACAAGGTAAGCCTTCATGAGTGCTTCCACACAAAACCAAGCCGAGTGACCTCTTTAACATCTGGATCCTGACTTGCTACACCTGTTGACCCAGGCCCAAGAGTATGAGATTTACGATCTGAAGCCCTTCTTCTCCAGCGCACACTTCAGGGATAACAGCTTCGTTCTGGATGAAGGGCGTGGGATCATCAGGCATCCACTGGCGGAATAACAACTGAGCTTCCTCCCGTCAAGAACGGTCCTTTGTCGTTACGGCCCTGGTATGAAATGAACAGCCACAGAGGCCTCCTGGATGAAGAGGGATGATCAGATCTGATCTCATTTCTTATAAGCATACAAATGACACTGAGCCGATTGCCTTCTCAGGATTTAGTATCTATTGTGTTATATTAAGTGCTTCATATTTAAACATGCACTTTGCTGTCATTTAGGCGTAACTATACGGTGTGTCAAATCATTTGTGTTAGATAAATGATGCCTGTGACTGCAGGCAATAGAAAACTAGGAAAAGAAACAAAAACAAATTAGAGCCAAATAACTATAAATATACCAACAGACAGATTCATTTTTTAGATTCTGTTAGCAGTTTCATATATTTTGATTTATATAAATGAGCTAATTATGAATTTTTAGAAATTAGACATGGTATTTATTATTTCCAAAAAAATAGAAAACCTCCTTTACCCTGGCCCACATGCAGAAACGTTGCACGTTGAGAAGTAGGGATGGGCATAATTAACCGAAAAAACGAATAAAAGAACTGGAACTGAAAAAGGCGGTCGCTTGTTGGTTCTAGATATCAATGAATCGGAATAACCAAAGAAATTTTAATTTCTGATAACTGAATTAACTGAAATATATGAATTGTACCATACTAACTTGCAGTTTGTAGAACTATGACCCAGTTTAGATTCTCTGTTCAGTTGGCGAAAGTTGAGGACTACAATTTTAGATCATTTTGACTTCGTTATGAGGGGTCTAAAATTTTTGTGAGATTGACTAAATTTTAGACAACATTTTAGACCTTCTATTTAGAGCCTTAAGAATTAAAGTGGTCTAAAGTTTAGTAGATAATGCGAACTGATCATAGATTAGCTGGTTGGGTTTATTGTGGTGAAACCTGTCCATCTGGGTTCAAGTCGTTGATTTGACACGGGTGTTCGTATTTTTCTGAATTTATTCCAGGATTTAACGGCGTTATGTTTTCAGTGGTAGGCGACGTCTCTTTAGACAGCGAGGCGTCTGTGGTGACTTCGTGAATCTCATGATCTGCCGGCTCAGTCCTTCGGAGGTGTTCATAGGGATATGGTTTACGTACGTGTATTCATAGGGGTAAGTGTGCGTGTGTTATGAGTGTCTGCGTTGTACTGTGTAATTCTTAAAAAAAAAATTTAGTAGATAAATTCTAGACCCTAGGATCCAAATAGGGCTTATATTGGTTTTTATGTGATGTCTCATATTTGAAATGTTATGTATTTGTGTTACTATATTACTACTATTCTCTTATCAGTTATTATTATCTTAAATAGATGTAGTGTTGCCTAAATTAGTTTAAGAACCTGCATATTTATTTGTTGTTTAAACGTCTGTTGCAAAAAATCAGTTAATTCAGTTAGAATCGGAACCGAACTGAAATAAACAAAAAAAAAACGAAATGATTGGTTCCTAAAAGTTCTTAGAATTGACCGGTTCCCATTTTCTATGAATTGAATTTTTTTAAGAACCGAGAAACTGAACGGGCAAAAAAAAAAAAAAGCCCACCCCTATTGAAAAGTGATAGCTTGGGAGCGAGTGGCGGACCTAACAAAAAAATCTGGTGGAGCAAATTTGGGCTACAAGTTAAACCAAAAGGTGGAAAAGACCACACGTACATACTGTAATCGAACATATCATAGCAAAACAACGAGCGAATTATAGTTTAAGATGATAACCTTGAATTTAAAGAATAATTATTATTTTTGCAACAAACCATTAAAGATACATTAAAAGAAAATCCATTAGAACTTTTTAAAGATCAATTAGTTAGTGATAATGAAGTGATCACATGCCTTAAGTATTGTTGGATAAAGCACTAATTAAGACCCTCCTGTGGCTAGCACCAAGTGGTGCTAAAAAGGAGAAGGAAAATTAGATCACTATTCCTTCCATTGTAGCCATCAGTGCCAATTAATTACGAGCGATGCCAGGAAATTTTGAAGCGGATGCCCAAACAGTAAAAAAATGTTTCTGTTGCTTTTTATCAATTCATCTTCAACTATCGCTCACCTCCCTGGCATGGGATTGGATGCGGATGGAGGTGCATTGCTGCTCATGCTTGTCGGTGTCCATGCTTGCGGCTTGCCACTGACCTGGCTATGACCTCCACTGCCATTTCTCCGTGCCATCTGCTTGGGACAATGCGCCTGGGATGGAGACGAGGTGCATCGAACGGGTGAGAAGAAGTCTCCACACCACCGGTTTTTTTTTCTTGCAAAAGATTTACGTATCATTGTAATTAAGAAGAAGAGTTAAATAACCATACAAACGACATGCTTCTGACGAGCGTCCTAGAAGGTCATACAGCTGTAGGCTGGACCGTCCTAGCAACCAATTTCAAGCTTCGATATTACATAAAAGGTCTACAACCAAGCTAAGAGCGGTGCAGCAACCTACGAAGCTGGACGAGCACGTTGCTTTTTCTATAGGCTCTTTTGTTGGTCGTTGGGAACAGCTTGTCCAGAACTGTGTAACTTGGCTCGACGTCGAGTTCCCTGCGAATATGACGTCGTATGCTTACTTAGATGCAGATGAAACTGTTGCTACACATGATCGATGTGATCACTTTCACCAGGTCCACCGTTGGCATCGAACCAAACACATGTGTGCCTTACATTACACAAGGTGTGGTGTGTGGTGTGGCTTTTGAGACTGAGTTTATGTAGATTTCGTGAACAAATAGCTAGCAAAGTTCATTTTTTTTATTATTAGTGTTTTGGGAGCACACACTCAGCATACATTATTTCACGACAAACTCAGCACCAACATATTTGTACTGCAAGACAGGAAAACCTAGGAGCAGCATCAGTTTGTGGATCGATCGATCAGATCCTGCTGAATAGATTAGCCATGGAGATGAGCGCGTTGGCTGACAGCGCAAGGAACCCAAGGAATGAAAACCACACCGCGATGTTGATCTTGCCGTCGAACTGGTCCTCGCCGTGTCTCAACGCCCAGAGACGGTTGCGAGACGCGGCTGCCGACGAAGCCGATATGAGCAGATACGCCAATACCTGCAGGGGAAACTAATTCAGCCACGGTAATCTCGACCCGTCTGTGCTCACACCGGCAAATAGATGTATCTGGAAGCTAGAATGCATGTGCCTGCCTGATCGAGGAAGAGGCTGCAGCTGTAGCCTGAGGTGCTCCGCGGCAGCATAGATGCCGGCCAAACTAGACGGAGGATTTCAGCAAATGCTTGCGCGATCGAGTAGAAGCAGACGAACGCATTCACTCCGACGCCGTACCTGCCGTAGTACATCATTTGAGGATCGGTGAAGGAAAAAAATAGTAGTTTAATGCCAACAAAATATGAAAGCAGTACTGAATCGAGGCTTCACAAGAAGTTCTTTTATTTTATTTATGATGAGTTTTTCTTTATTCTATCCATTACCTTATTAAATTAATTAGTTAACACTACTAAAAAATGACTTTAGACGATTATATCTTTTATTTTCAAAGACAGTCTAAAAATTTGTGTCTTCAAAATACCTAGTTAATTTTAGAGGCCACTGGTAGATATTAGGAGGTAGTCTTGTCTCCATAAGTTATTAACAGAGACATGCTTCTTAAGTGTATGTTTCCCAAAATAAAACATATTTTCAGAAATAAACCTATTAAGAGATCTGCATAGGTTAATACGGCTAAGTCCACAACCACCCCAATAGCCTTAAAGTCTCGGACACCATCGAACCCTTAGTCCTACCGAGAGCCACTCTGTCTCTCCAATCGGTCAGCCACCTCTCCTCTCCTCTCCTCCTTTGATATAAACTTTGTTTTCACCTGATATTAGTATATTGCATGCTAGCTTTAAAACTGACTAGATATCTCAAGCTATAGTGCCAATACACATTCTGTAATGCACAACAACTCAAAGTTATATCTTTTGTTCGATTAATGTACCATGAAAAAATCGTATATCATTACACAAACTCGCCAAGGGAGCAAATGTGTTTTTAAAATGCAATGTCTAACTAACAAGCTTGCAATGAGTTTATTATATTAGTGGTCAATAGGAATGTATGACTAATGAATATTTTTTCCTGGCTGTATTTACTTGAGGGTTTGCACCCAAGTAAACTAGTAGCACTCCATGGCGGTTTCCAATTACACCTAAGGAAATGTGCATTTTTCTTGGCAGTGTGAAATAATACCCAAGAAAAATATGAGATTACCTTGGTGGTTTGTAGTAATACTCAAGAAAATATGGAATTACCTTGATGGTTTGTAGTAATCCTCAAGAAAATATGGAATTACCTTGGTGGTTGAAACTAACACTCAAGAAAATATGGAATTAACTTAACGGTTTGAGTTAGCACTCAAGAAATATGCATTTCCTTAGAGGTTTCCTATGTCTTCCATGGTAAATATTCCTTGAGATTCAATTTTGTCCCTTATGAAAATTGTTGGTCCATCAAGGATATTTTATTTTTTAGTAGTAATATTTTAAGTAATAACAATGTTTGCAATTAATAAAGGGATCGAACTACGAGTGGTTGGTCTTGCAATTCAACATAGGTGTTTGTATAGCTCTATGCCCGGCCCGAGACTATAGGGCCGTGTCTAGGTAGTAGCTTCCTCGACACGGCGTGCCGGACCCAATTAGTGGAGGCCCACAAAAACCTATCTAGGGCACCTTCATTTCTCATATTCGAAACCTAGGTCCAATCCTCAACTGCCGTCCCTTCGCATGAAACCGCACGTCGCACCTTGCTCCCACACGTCCGCTCGACCTCCCCTTGCCCCCTCTCCGGTTCCTTCTCTTCCATATCGCCTTTGTCCGTATCTTTCCTCTGTGGTCTACTCCATTGTCGGCTCCCCTCGCTTACTGGTTTCTCCACGCCAGCAGAAGTGGCGGCGACCTAGCGGTGAAGAGGCATGATCCCGACTATCTCAGGGCGATTGTAGCCTAGTGGCGTAGGGACACGACCTCGTCCACCAGTAGCGCGAGCTACGTGGCTGGCTAGCTCATGCGACTGCGGATTTGTGCATGTTGGCAGACATAGGAGCTGAGGCGGCCCGGCATGACTAAACCAATGTAGGCCGTGCCTCCACCAAAGGCAGCCTATGGATAAGCACGACACGAAGGAGTCGTTGGACCGTGTCATCATTGGGCCCGTGCCATGACTGGCTGAGCGGTCTGTTTGGCCATCTATTGCCACAGCATGTGATGGCTTCTCTAAGAATATTCAGTCAGTATATGTGGCCATGAAATTAACTGATTGTTTTGCATAGTGGACTAAAGCATGCATGAGAATGACGTGAAATGTTGTGAGAGCAAAACACTGATCCTTCACTGAAAAGTACTGATGTTGATCCTTCACTGAAAAATACTGCTGGACTGCTGCACTACTTCAGCAGTAGTTTTCAGTGAAGGAACAATGACGCTACTTCAACAGTACTTTTCAGTGGAGGAACAGTGTTTTGCTCTCACAACATTTCAGAATCTGACGCTGAAATATTGTGAGAGCAAAACACAACACTGTTCCTCGCTGCAAAGCTGGACCGCAGTACCATGCCGAGCATGCCATAGATCTCCCACGACACGGCTTACTTTAGAGACATGGACCGGCATATGCATGACGTCCAGGCCGATGTTGACTGTTGAGGTACGCAGTGGCTATCCTAGGAGGCGAGACGGTGCAAAAGAAAAAAAGCGCGCGCGCGCGCGCGTGTGTGTGTGTGTGGGGGGGGGAGGCCAGCGTGCAGCCAAAGTAATTGTCACTAACCTGAGGCCGTAGTCACCGTCCCACGCGGACGTCATTGCTATGAGCATAATCCAGAAGGCCACCGGGCTGAGCACCGCCGTGACAGCTCGAAGACCCAGCGACAGCGTCCTCCCCTCACGGGCCTTGGGCTTGGGCGCAGCTGGCACGTCTTGCTGTACCGGCTCCATCCTCGGTACCGGCTCCGGCTCCTCCATGATGTCGTTGGCGGCAGTCGGAATTGGCTTATGGTCGTCCTGCTTGGCCTGCTCGAGGTAGGTATCCATGCGTTGCGTGGCGAAGATGCGAATGTCCTCGGCGTCGCCCCTGGCCGTGAAGCGCTGTCGGTCGTGGGAGGCGAGCGAGGAGATGGCGGCGGGGCGGCCCTGCCTCTGGTAGATCTCCTTGCTCTTGAAGAGCTCCATCAGCTTCTGCAGCTCCTTCCGGAGCATGTCCACCATGGGGTCGACGACCAAGCGCTCCAGCGCTTTCAGCGCCTCCGCCAGTATGTTCCGTGCGTCCTCCTGTTTGTCTCCTTCGGCCTTGTCCGTGGCCGCCTTGATGGAGTCCGCGTGCTTCAGCCGCACCACCTCTGCCTGCACCTGCGGCGGCGGTGCGCCAGCGTTGCCCGCCGGCGCCCTTTTGCTGCGGCGTATGGTGATTAGCTCGGTGTTGGAGACGAACTGCTGGCCCTCGAAGCTGACCCTATACTGGACCTTTGCGACGTCGGCGTTGTACGGGCGGAAGGAGGAGTGGTCTCTGAGCGCGATCTCGACGACGACCTTGCGCTCCTCCGTGCTGTAGAGGGTGCCGAACTGGATGGCGACGGAGGCGGAGCCGTCGGTGGCGGCGCTCCGTCGGTAGGTCCCGGCTTCCGCCGCCTTGATGGTGGCCTCGTCCATGAACGGCGTGACGGTGAGCTCCAGGTCCTGCGCGACGATGGTGACGAGGCCGGCCAGGATCTGGGAGAACGTCTCCGACAGGAGAGTGGGCTTGTTGCAGTCGTCCACGAAGTTGTACACCCCGCCGAGGCTCTTCCTTGAGATGGCGCCCATCAACGTGGAGTCGTGGCCTGAGCCGAAGCCGAAGGTGTGCACGGGCACGTCGCCGGGATCGACCTTCATGGCGTCGCCAGCGTTCTGCTCGCCATCGGACATGAGCATGACGTTGGCGGCACGGCCGGCGTTGAACTTGCGTTGGCTGAGGACGCTGAGGCCGGTGTCTACGCCGGCCTGGATGTTGGTGGCGCCACGGGTCACGAGCCTGCCGACGAGGGCCTCCAGGTTGACCTTGGCGGCCTCGGTGGCGCAGCGCAGCGGACAGATGCGGGTGGCTACGTGGTCGAACTTGACGATGCTGAGGCGGTCGTCGTCGGTGAGCTTGCGGATGATGAAGCGGAGGGCTTTCTTCGCGCTGTCGAGCCTGCCTTGTGAATCCATGCTGCCACTGACATCGATGACCGTGACGAGGTCCAGGGGTGCCCTGGAGGCGGCGGAGGAGGCGCCCTTGAGATCCAGCACCACCTTCTGGTCGTTAGGAGCCAGAGGCGCGTGGGGGCTATGGTACTTGATCAGCTGCACTCGCTGCGTCAGCCTCACCGGCGGCCCAGGCTTCCGAAGAGGCTCTTCATCGTCGTTGAACGACGGCATTTTTTTTTTTTTGTTAAGCAGGAACACACACGCTGACTACCTCGATGAACACGGTAGAATGACAGTCCCACGCACAGATTTGGGCGTTTCTTTCTTCTCCCACACATTATATTGTCATGGAACCTTGTTGTTGCAGCTTACCGGCGGAGACAGCTTACCGGCGGAGACAACACATCCATAATGTACGCCGACTGAATCAACACATCCATCCCTCATACGTGCATCTAACCTTCCTTGTTACCCAAAAGAACTGTCTAGCCCAGTTATGCCCACCTGTAGTTCCCTCGCTCGTTCTTCCAACACATGTATAGAATCTTCTGTTAGCTCAGGTGAGTCGACCACTCACCAGTCCTGTCGACTATGGTCGAGCACGATAGACGTTATCCGACCACACACTATGGTCAGAGGTAGAAGAAGAGGGAGAACAGAGCACACACATAGCCAGACACACCAGCGTTGACCGAAGCCCTGTATAGGAGATGACAAATCTGAACTCTCTTTACTGAATTGCAGTGGCAAACTATCTATACAACTCTATCATATCTAGTCTTAGTACAGCTACCATGCTGCTACAGTTACTAGATAACACAGCAGGGCTGACTCTGACGTCTGCCCCTGCATGTGGCTACAGTCCGGTAGGTGAGCCATTCGGCGCCTGCCTCTACAGCGGCTACAGTACCACAACAAGGAGCCTTTTCGGCGTCGCCTTCCCTTGCTATGTGTTCACACAAGGAAGCAGTAGATTATCTAGCAATTCTTCCCCTAATCCTATTGCTATCCCTTGTACCCCCTCTATGCCGATCATCTCCTTCAGCTCCGTGAGTCGAAGACATCCGAGCGGCTTGGTGAGGATGTCCGTCAGTTACCGACCAGTTTCGACGAACTCGATGACGATCTGCCCTCCATCAACACAGTCCCTGAGGAAGTAGAACATCATGCAGCCACACAACTTGGCACGCCGCTGTGGCCGCCGCTACGTACTCTGCCTCGCACGTAGATAGCATCACCACCTTCTGTTTCAGCGACAGCCATGAAATTGGAGCCGACCCGAGGAAGATGAGCACGCAAGAGGTGCTCCGTCATCCGTCGATGTCCCCCGCCATGTCTGCATCGCTGAACACAGTGAGCTGCAGCCTACTCCCGCCGGTCTTGGGAAAGATGATCCCCTGATCCACCGTCCCCTTGACATAGCACAGTAGCCGCTTCACCGCAGCCCAGTGATCCTCTCTAAAATTCTCCATGAAGCGACTGACGTAGTCCACGGTGAACGCAATGTCCGGCCTCGTGTGGACTAGGTAGCGTAGACCGCCGATGATGCTCCGGTAGAGTGTTACATCTACCTTCGCCACGGTGCTGGCCTTCGTCAGCCTCAGCCGCTCCTCCATCGGAGTCACGTAAGACTTGCACTTAGCCATGCCGCTCTGCTCCAACAGCTTCGAGGCATACGCGCTTTGACTGAGCGTGAGTTTCTCCTTCCCTTGTCTCACCTCGATGCCGAGGTAGTAGGAGAGTGCGTCGAGATCGCTCATTCAAAAATGAGCCGCCATCTCGTGCTTGAAGCTGTTGATGTCCTCCATGCGCGTGCCGGTAACAATCAAGTCGTCCACATACACGCCGACGACGAGCTCCTCCTTCCCCTGTCGCCGCATGTAGAGCGCGTGCTCGGTTGTGCACCGCTGGAATCCAAGCTCACCCAGCGTGGCGTCAAGCTTGGCGTTCCACGCTCGTGGGGCCTACCGTAGCCCGTAGAGCGCCTTACGCAGTCGAAGCACCCTGTGCTCCACTCCCTTGACGGCGAAACCTGGAGGTTGCCTGACGAAGACTGTCTCCACCAGCTCGCCATTGAGGAAGGCCGATTTAACGTTCAGGTGATGGACGCGCCAGTCCTTTGCTGCTGCCAAGGCTAGTAGCAAATGAATAGACTCCATGCACGCTACTAGTGCAAAGACTTCCTCGAAGTCGATGCCCTCGCGCTGAACAAAGCCTCGAGCGATGAGGCGCGCCTTGTGCTTACAATGGCGCTGAGGTCGTCCCGCTTGACCTTGTACACCCACTTTAGGCTGATCAGACGGCATCCTGGAGGTGGATCGATGAGCTCCCAAGTCTTGTTTTCCTCGATCGCCTTCATCTCCTCCAGTATCGCCCGTCGCCAGTTTCCATCGTGCTCTGCCAGCGCGAACATGGGTGGTTCCTCTGCACTGACGAGCAGTAGCTCTTGGTCATTGAGCAGCCGACCAGCCAGTCCTAAGGGCCCTGTGCCATCGATGATGTCATCCAGCCTGTGGAACCGCACCTCCTCACCTTCGTGGAAGGCATCCACGAACTCAGTGATGTCACTTGGAGGTGAGGCGAACTTGATCGGCATCGATGGAGTCCCCTGTTTCGCCGGAGTGCTTGGCATAGCACCTAGAGTGCTCAGCACCTTGGTTGCAGTGCTCGGCACTACTTCTGGATAGCTCGTCACTACTCCTACAGTGCTCGGCACCACTGTAGGAGTGCTCAGCCTTAGTCTTGGAGTGGTCGGCACCACTGCAAGACCTCTTGGCTCCGCTACGGGAGTGCTCGGCACCCGTCCTAGAGTGGTCGCCACCACTGTAGAATCTCCTGGCACCACTCCTGGCGTGCTCGGCATCCCTCTAGGAGTGCTCAGCACCCCTCCCGGAGTGCTCCGCATCCCTCCCGAAGTGCTCGGCACTGCCCCGGGAGTGCTTGGCTCTGTCGGTGGAGTGCTTGGCACTCCTCCCGGAGTGCTTGGCACCTCTTCCCCAGTGTCTCCACCACCGTGGATGACCAAGTGCTCGACGACGAAGGTGCTGGTGAAGCCGCCAGCTTCCCCCATGCTCGAATTGTTCTAGTCCCAAGCTGCCTTCTCGTCGAACATGATGTCGTGCGAGACAACCACCTTGTCTCTGTGTGGGTTATAGAGCCGGTATGCCTTGGTACCCTCCGCATAGACTAGGAACACCATCAGTGTGCTCCTATCCTCCAGCTTGGTGAGGATTGGCTTCGTCTTCCTGACGTGGCCAATGCAGCCGAATGTCCGGAGGAAGGACACACTCGGCTTGTGCCCATACCAAGCTTTGAACGGCGTCTTGCCCGTCAGGGCCTTGGTCGGAGCGCGGTTGAGGATGAACACTACCGTGGTCACCGCCTCACCCCAGAACCTTACCGGCATGCCTTTGGCCTTCATCATGGATCAAGCCATGCCAACCACCGTCTGGTTCCGCCTCTCCACTACGCCATTCTGTTGTGGCAAGTACGACGCGGTGTGGTGTCACACCACACCCTAATCTGTGCAGTACGCAGCGGAGCTTCTTGCCACTCTCGGCTTCCGCGCGCATCTTAAACTTCTTGATCGCAGCCACCACTTCGTCCTTGCTCGTCAGGAGTTGCAGCCACATGTAGCGACTGCAATCATCCACGAGCAGGAGGAAGTACCGTCGACCACCGTTTGTGGCTAGTGTGATCGGCCCGTAGACGTCACCATGGATGAGCTCGAGAGCGTCCTTCACCCGATACTTGGCCGCCTTTAGGAACGGTAGCCTCCTCTGCTTCTCGGCCAGGTAGCTGTCACACAGCTCACCTCCGTGCTTGATGTGGGGTAGCCCTCGGACCATCTTCTCTAGCCGACCAAGCGCGTCAAAGCTGAGATGTCCGAATCGAGCATGCCACGGCCATGGTTCCTCGTTGTGCCTTGCCGCCAGGCACACCGGTTGCCCTACCTTCAGGTTGACCAGATACAACTGGTTCGGGACCTCTTCACCTTGGCGAGAAGTCGCTGCTACCGGTCCCTGATCCTATGGACTCCATCCTTGATCAGTACCTCGCTACCACGCTCATCCAGCTGATCAATGCTAATGATGCTTGAACATAGCTGCGGGATGTAATATACATCCGTTAGCGTGCGGTGCTCCCCGTTCTAGCACCTAAAGATAATGGTGCCGCGCCCTTGGATTGCACCCTTGAGCCGTCACCAAACTTCACCGTATCGGTAACATCGTCATCGAGCTCGGAGAAGGCTGCCTTAGAGCCCATCATGTGGTTACTGGCACCAGAGTCCAGATACCACCACTGCTCCTAGTCGGCGCCCACACGTCCGAGGTGGACTTGGGCGCGTGGTTCATTGAGGTTGACAGCCTTCAGGGCCTTCCTAGGTTCTTCCACCGTCGTCACCTCTTTCTTCTTCTCGGCCTCAACATCGTGCAGTGCACAGAACGTCGCCGTTAGGATAGTAGCCTCATCATCGTCATCAGCTTGCGCCAGATGAGCCTTAGCCTTCTTCTTCTGCTTGCCATTTGGGCACTCCCATGCCTAATGGCCTGTCTTCCTACAACGCCGGCAAGCGTTGGGATCGACCTGCTTATTCTTCTCTGAAGAAGCCTTGCCACGGCGCTTGCCATTGCCACCATGGCTGGAGGAGGCTACCTCGGAGTTCCTCCGAGTAGCCCACTCCTCCTCTGTCAGCAGCAGTTTGCCGCGGTCCTTCGTTGCTGTCGCCTGCTCCAGGTGCTCGTCCACCGCCCATAGATGGCCTGTCACATCCTCAATGGTGAGGGTGGACAAGTCCAGCATCATCTCTATGGTGAGCGATCTGGATATACTTTGCCGGCACAGAGTGGAGGTACTTGGAGACCACCTCCTCTTCATCAATGGTGACGCCGTGGCTCTTTAGCTTGCTGATGAGCGTTTGCAGGTGGATGGAGAAGTCATCCACTGTTTCACCATCCTTGAACTTGAGGTTGATGTACTCCTGCTTCAGAAGCTAGACAGTCGCCTTCTTTGTGCGGTCGAAAATGATGCGCATCGCTGCAATAGCCTCTCATGCCTCCTTAGCAGAGCTGTTCGCCCCCAATGGCTTCCTGTACTCCGCCGGTATAGCAGCGAGGATAGCCTCCAACGCTAATATGTCATCTTCCTCATTGTCGGTGCCCTTGTCAACAGCATTCCAGAGCCGTCGGGCTCTGAGATTGACTTTCATGGAAACCGACCACTCTCCATAGTTGGTGCGAGTCAGCGTCGGCCAACTGGTGCCGCTGACCTCCCGCACCGTGCAAACAACGACCTCCTGTCGTGGTTGGGCAGCCACAGCAGTGCCACTGCTGTCGCCCATCTCCGAACCGTTCATCATCGCCAGCAGTTAGTCCGGCGACGGCGCTTGTACGGCTCTGATACCACTTGTTAGCCCACAGGATCACCGGCTCAGGTGAGTTGACCACTCATCAGTCTTGCCGACCACGGCCGAGCACGACAGACGTTATCCGATCACACACTATGGTCAGAGGTAAAAGAAGAGGGAGAACAGAGCACACACACAAGCAGAGACACCAGCATTGACCGGAGCCCTGTATAGGAGATGGCAAATCTGAACTCTTTTTACTGAGTTGCAGTGGCAAACTATTTATACAACTCTATCCTATCTAGTCCTAGTACAGCTACCATGCTACTACAGTACTAGATAACACAGCAGGGCTGACTCTGGCGCCTGCCCCTGCATGTGGCTATAGTCCGGTAGGTGAGCCGTTCGCAGCCTGCCTCTACAGCACTACAGTACCACAACAGGGAGCCTTTTCGGCACCGCCTTCCCTTGCTGTGTGTTCACACAAGGAAACAGTAGATTATCTAACATCTTCTTCTACATAACGTTTTGTACCTCCTCGGTCCTAATTTTTCTTTCGAAAATGTGCTTAGCATGTGTTTCATTAAGAAGGTCTATAGATAAAAATATTAATATTTATGACATTATATATATACACACTATAAAAAGATATCACACGACAAATCTAATAATATTTATTTGATATCTTAAATATTGATTCTTTTTATATATAGTAAATTAAATTTAAGATACTTTAATTTGGTACTGTGCTAGAATTACATTCCTTTATGGATGGAGAGAGTACCGTCTAAGTCTTATTTTATACAAAGCACCTGTTATGATAGTCCAAAGCCAAAAACCATTAGTTTTTTTCTATAGCTTCTACATCAGCAAGGCACTACCGCTAGAAAACTGTAACACACAATGATGTGTATCTTTGTGTGTGCCCCTAATAAATTTTTGCCATTTATTCACGTTCTCTCTCCCATGGTCTCAGCACATCTTCTCCCTGTCTCACGGGCACACTGCCACCGGCATCTGAAGCTCGACGAGCCTGCACAACACCCGCATGGCAGCAGTGTAGAGAGTGGAGAGTGTTGACGGTCTCTACAACAAATATAAGCCGTCAACTTTATCTGCATCTATCTTTAAAATCAATCACCAACATAGAAAGTAGAAGTTTAAACTAACAAATTCCAGAAGTTTTGATAAATATTTGTATGCATGTAAATTTATCCACAAAACAGGTTAAGGAGCTCATTGTCATACACATCAGCAAACGAACGAACGTCAACAATTATGCAATCAAGCGAAAATCCATTCAAGACGGAGTACAGACCCACATGCCAGAAGGGGAGGCCCATCTGAAGGACCGGAAACGACGACCAGAGGGGGGGTGTGAATGGGAGCCTCAAATTTCTTTCAAAATATTTGGCCGCTGTCCCAAAATTAAACCCTAAAATGCAACACACCAGTGATAGGTTCACGAGCCAACTGGTGGCTAGGTACCTTTGGTGATAACCAAGAAGTACAGCAGAACAATCGAGACACAAAGAAACCGAGCGAACAAAAGAACACAAGAGACTGCACTCACTGAGCAGGGCCAGACTGTCCGGGATTGACGGCGGGCTGTCTGCCGACCAAAACTCTGAAAATGGACAGCATGGAAGTGATTCTGTATGCATCCGAAAAATGAACGCCGGACGGTCCGGGGGTAGGTGCGGACTGTCCACCGGTCAAAGCAGCAAGACGCGACTGAAAAACAAGTTTCTGGATGACGCTGAACTAGCAAGGGCGGACTGTCCGCACCTGGGGGCCGGACTATCCGCGCCTGGGCACCTGACAGGGCTGCACCGAGGGCAAATGGCGGACTGTCGGCAGTCCAAGGGCGGATTGTCCGCGGGTCGCGAATTCAGCATGAACAGAGTCGCCAAAAAATCTCCCGGAACGAAGAAAAACCCGATTTGTAGCGAAATCAAAACCAATTGCCACCAAATTTTAACCACATGGTCACAAGGCAATAGGTGAGCTACCCCTAAAAGATCATTGCTCAAAGTTTAGCCAATCAACAGGAAAATCAAATCAAGCGAAAAACACCGATTTTTTCTCCCTGAAAATTGAATTGCCCCGATCTATGAACTCGTGAGGATTTAGACAAATTCCTTCGGTGGAAGGGATCAACTCATGTCCTAGTTCATCTTCCAACAATCGGTTTGACTCAAAACCCACCAAAACTCAAGGTCCAGGCAAGAACGTGAGAGAAGGGGAAAGGAAAAAAAACAAGAATGAAGAACACAAGAACGTGGATCACAAAAACAACTCAAACCATGAATCTCGGAGGAATCTCGGAGGACACGAGGAGGTTAGGGCCTCCATTCCCGCAAGCAAAAGCATTACAAGATTCGATTTTACACAGATGAAATGACTAGAGCATCCATGGACCTTTGAAGCAAAGAGTGAGAGACTAGAGAATAAAATGCTAGAGAGGTAAGAAGGTTTGGGGGCAGCCATATCTTATTTATGGGCCTATTACACTTTCTCCATTTGCCCCTAGATATTTTAGAGTGAACCACCTAGCCTGAGGGCACTATAGTCCAAATCGAGATTTTCTGATCTGACGGCCACGCGCCTTTCATGAGATAGCTTCGCCTCGACGCGAACTCCTTAATGCCGCCACGTGCCGCGACCATTCCTCCTCGGAACCTCCGCCTGGGTTTTGAGACCCAAACCTGGAAACTATCCACCCAATGGTTTTTAGGCCCAAACCACCAAACCACCCACGACTAGCGTACTCCATACGCGTCTCACGCAACTCAACGCGTGTCACCTCGTCCATGACCGCCTGGCCGCCAAGTCTTCCAGAGCCTCCACTCGACTTGCACGTCCGCCGTCTTGATTCGGTCAATACGGTCACTGCTCCATGTACACTTGCGCTTGTTGATGTCCCCAAGTGTCAGCCACTGTGGCTAGTCACCCGGCCTCCTGGTCCCTCAGTCCAAGCCTCATAACCGTCCTTCACCGCTCCTGGTCCATTGGCACGGCATGTCCCTACTTGACCTTCACCTTGCCGTCGACCACCGCCTCCAATCTCCACACCTGCGCACCACAAGCCAAGAGACATGTTGCACAACCCAACTCACGCCATGGTTGGTTTACAAACTCAACCCAAGACGCGAATCACGTTGACAATCACTCATCATAAATCCAAACCACAAGGGCACATATCAACCTTGTGTTTGCACCACCTGACATGAGAGGGGTCGGCTGACCCCCTATGTAGGTCGGCCGACCTGCCTAGGTGGCTCCATGATGTCAGCCACCTCATGCACGTTTGTTGGTATATTTAATGCACACAGAGAAATCCGCAAGCGCACGGATACCGCTATAGCTTTCATCCAGAAGTATTCCAAGTATTGTATCCATAGGGAAACGTGTGAGACTAACTATGGTCTAACTTAACAAGGGGTAACAACTAGGTTAAGGTTTAACTTAACTAGGAGTTGCAATAAGGCTAAGGATAAATAGGAGCGTAGAGAGGATAACTGTGGTTCTCTAATTCTAACTTTGGTAAGCTATGCCTTCTACTATTCAACTGGGGACATTAATAGGAAAAGACACTAGTAGAGGATGCTTTCCTTCGTAACCGGGTCCTACTTGGCCTACAGATGGGAGGTGGACTACAAAGGATCAATGATGCTATATAGTACGAGGCTATATAGTACTGATGTCACAACCGCGATCTACCACTGATCCAGAATGCAGGGTGCATCCACGATTAACCTAAGTCTAAGCATCACGCTTACACTCATGATTAATACTCTACTCCCCCTAGGAAGAGAATAAAGTACTCAAAAGAGAGTCCTGATCCTGATGAACAATATAAACAAAATACTTACTTAAATCAGAAGTTGATTAGTAGGAAAATCTCAGAAGCAAGCTTAAGTAGAACATGATTCAACCAAGGTACAAGCCATAGAGAGCACCAACAGGCCGGCATCTCCTCCAAACTCTTCTCTCACTCTGTATCTCACTATTTATAATTATAAGACTAAATCCTATAGAGGAGTAATCTTCTCTTGATAGCTGGCTTTGATCCTAACAAGGAGAATATGAATTAAGGTTTTAGGATGGCTCCAGAGAGGGTGGCAGGGGCTGGTATATATAGGCTGAAGCATCCAACCTGAGCCCTTGGATCAAACCGACTTAAACGACAGCGTAGATTGGATCTCAATGGCGGTGGAGAACCTACATTTAAAGCGGATAAACGTGATTTGGTTTTACGAATAGGTCCTCCTTGATGGTTTTCTAGATAAACCCTGCTGAAAACACAAATTCACCAAAACTCATGAAATTTATTAGTTTAAACCCCTATACCTATGTTTGGTGATGGAATTAAGTATAAATATAAGTTATGTTGATGGTTTGTAATTGATATTAGTGACCATCAACTAGCTCCCCTAAGATTCACCTTTGCCAGTCCCTGAGCAAAGCTAGACTCAGCAATGGATTAGGAGGTGCTACAATATTTTCATGCCTCAAAAGTACACATGTGTTCAATCAAAAATTCTTCTCTGAATTAGAATAAATTGATCTGACTTTCAAACTTACCCATATTACCTTCAACCATGGGGCTTCTTAGCCTTTACTTGGGTCTTGAGCAATTGAAAGATAGAACGATCAAGTCAAGCACTATGTCTCAAGTTCTTTGTTCCACCGTTGTTCCAGAGTTTTTATAAGTTTTCAAAATAAAACTCAGAGATTCCATTGTATGACACTCTCAAGTATCTCAATATATGTGGTATTTGTGGATCCTCACCAAGGCAATAAAGATGTTATGCCTTTTCTCTTCCTACTACTAGGGATTATGTGGAGTTCATAGGTAGGGAGAAAGCTAGACCATACTTGCAATCCATATATTGTAAAGTCAAACAATGGATCCAAAGAGAGTTGAGTCATACAATCAAATCAAGATGTGCATGTGTGTGGATATATGGTGGATATATATGGTGGCTAACCTAATTCTACTTTGCTCCTTGAAAACTTATCTCTCTTTTTAAACTTGGAAATATTTGCTAAAGAACAGGGGCTATCTTATTCATCTCTTTCAGACGAGCATCTGAGTACCCATTGTTTTAAATATCGCGGACACTTGTTTATTTTTTTAACTCTTTTTTTCTTCTACTTTTTTATGAATAACTTTTGCATAGTCCCATGTCTCTTTTCTGCAACAAAACTTTGAGAGATAGGAACAAGAACTTAGAGCATTTATTTGGAGGATGAAAAACCTATCAAGCATGTTATATGTTCACTCTTTGTGTAGGAGTAAAACATTTTTTTGGTGGATCTAGATGGAAGGCATGTTTTGTGTACTCCTAGTGTAGGAGCAGCAGGTATTGTTGTGGTGTGTATGTGATATTGATTTTAAGAGCATGATAAACCTCTCATAAATGTCAACAAAGCTTGACAAAACTCAATGCAAAAGCAAGCAACATATATGTAGAAGTTTTCCTAGCCTAAATAACATGTATGGCTCTGGTGGGATTTCAAGCTTTGTCATACAGGAACTCATCATGTAGCATTTTTGTGTTTTTCAAAAGACAAATCTCTAGAACTTTAGTATCACTTAGAACAAGATAAATAGCAGCTCATACCTTCTCATATCATATCCGTCAATTACCTAGACTTAGATCAAGCATTCGCTACCCACGAGTTTCAAGTTCAGAGTAAATCTTTATATCAAATCAGTCGTATCTAAAACTTGGGAGAATTCGAGGCTAAAAACTAGATACTTGAAAGGAATTGCAACAGAGCAACTATTCATCATTTTCATTTAAGAGATTATTCTGAGTCCTCTTTATTTTATTCAGTTCTTAAAAACAAATTAAAGCATACTAGACACATCTTTTTATTTTATTTTCAATTTTACTAGATCACACATTATTACTATAACTACATATATTTATTATATAGATAACTTTTTATTTTGTTTTTCATTCACCATTTTCTTAACTATTTAAAAGAAACTAAAACTAGAACAAAGGGAAAGCATACTTACCTGGATACATGGGAGTGCTTCTCCCCCAAGCTAGCTCTTTCGGTGTGGGTTTGGTCTTTTAAGTCCTTTGAACTGGACTTCTCCTTGTGAAGTTCATTGATCAAGTACCTCAGTTCACTTTGAAGATGATGATTCTTGTGGTGGTGCCTCTATTGGCGATGTCACCTTTTTTCGCCAAACCCGTCTTGGTTTTGAGTTTTGATTTTGGTTTAGCAGGTTCAGAACCTTCACTTGTAGAAATTGAGGAATCAATGACTCTCCCACACTTTGCTTGAAGTGTGTCTTGCTCATAAAGACAAGGTAGAGATCAAGTACATGGGCTCTGTTGGTGGGCAAACACCAACATAACCAAAATTTTATTCATTCCTCTGTAACCTTAGGCACATTGAATAAGATGAAGTTGATGTTGTGTGTTTTGTTCAATTATATCATGGGTGATAATACCAAAAGATTGAACATGAATGTAGCATTTAAGTTCATTTGGCAGAAAAGATTGAGTTGCTTAACTTATGGAAGGATTGTCTATCTTTACATAATGTATCGAACTTTACATCATTATAACTATCACCTTCCAGAGATAGGATGTGCACTTTTTAACTCATTTGGTTAAGACTATGAGATCAAGAAAGTGGTGCTAGGAACAATCTTAAAGAACTAAACGTGTTGAGTTAATCAGGTTGGATCAAATAAGTTGTAACTCAAACATGTTTGTTTCTTATTTATGTGCCTACTATAATCAAGGAAAACTACTAAAATAATGACCATTTACCTTAGGATGTTACCTTTGTCCTTGGGGCGTGATGACACCATGTGACAAAATGTAGATGACTCGTAATGGTCCTTTCCTTTTGCTTGAAGTTTTCCTTTTTCGGCTGGCCTCACAATTATGAGCTTCTTGTCGCCTAGATTGCACCCTTCCTTTCTCATCCTTTTATCATGCCATCTTTCTACTCTCCGATCTCGCCACTTTGTTGGACCTTCCGCCTCACTTATTATTTTATGCAGTTCTTTCATCCATGATGAATGAGTTGTGTCTTCTTTGCACCATGTTATTAGAGTTCGACATGTGCCTTACTTCATCTCCGATTTGAATTCATCTCGTGACTTATCCAAATTGAATTGAGAATTTTCTACAGAGGTTAGTCCAATAAAATATCTTGTATCTGCTAAAGCAATTTTTAGTTCAATAAACAAACTGGACTCCATGTCTAATTTGATGAAGGAAGGCATTTTAACCTAAGCACCTCGCTTAATTTAAAAAACCTTTGGAAGTATGTCGAGTACTTCCAAACCAAAACTTACTATGGACAGACAAAGGTAACATGAAAGCACTATAGAGATTTAGTCAAACGGAGATGAAAGAACACGATTGTTATTTAGCAAATTGAGCATGTCTTAAAGGTAGAGACAACCAAAATAATTGAGCAACATGGCAAGAGATGTATTTTTAGGGAAGTCTATCCCCCAGCTTGAATTTTGCAGAAAAATCAAGTTTGGATGGATGTAATTAAATGTTGCATGATAAATGGTTGGACATACCTTGGGTCATCATCCTTCATTCTTTTTGCTTCAAACCTGAAATGGTTAGTGACCGAAAATACTCGAAGAAATATTTTCACAATTATATTTCTCTTCTCATTTCACAAGGGCATCACAACAAAAGGTGAAAGCTCGTGTTGTCTCCCAAAAATGCTTGTTTTAGGATAAAAGCTCGTCCTTGGGAGACCTTCAAATTATTCTAATTGGTGAAGTGGTTTCCCCTCCAACACCAATCTTTGGGTGCCTATCTCAAGATTCATGCTAACGAGATTTGTAATATTTATGATAAACATATGTATCTACAACCACCCTTTCAAAGTCTTTATAAACATGGAGAATGAGGGGGTTGAAGATCACATGTGTGGCAATGTTGGAGAGACCAATTGATTCAGGAGATTTCTCATGTGGGCATGTATTTGATGAGGTGTTAATGAAATAGCTTCCATGCTCATGATGTCATCTTCCTTTTCAGACTCCAAGGTTGGTTCTTTGTGAATGTCTATAGGCGGAAACATTGTCTCCTTTATTCTATGCCTATGACATTCATTGGTCATTTTGTTGTCCAAGATTTCCCTTGGATTGGTGACTCTCGGGTTGATCTTATCTAAAGCCTCGTCCATCCATTCAATGGCAACGGCACATAAGTTCTTAATATCCTCTAGCCATTGTTGTTGCTCGTCTTGGTCTTCCTTGTGGCCTTCATGACTCCTATGCTTTGTGTGTTCTAGTGGATTTCTAGGATCATCATGAGTCTTAGAAGAAATAGCGTAAGATGGATCATCGGGGTCGAGGATGGGTTTAGAGATGTGTTCAGATTAGACATCTAAAATGGGCATAGAAGGGGAGATAATAGGAATGGCTTCTAGATAGCTTGGCTCTCCTTCTATGGTTTCACTAGACATGCCACCCTTGTGTTCTTTTCAATGTCCTATATGGGAATAAGGATGCTTTCATTGAGATCCCTTCTTGAGAGGATTTGAATTATATTCGCTCGAAGGTCTCTTGTGGAACTAGAAGTTTAAGCTTTTCCCAAAATTAGCATAAAAAAGATCATCCTCATAAGAAATTTTAAAAGGTTAAATTTCTTCTTCCCTTGGAGGATTTTGGGTATTGATGGTTCAAGATTGACATCTAAGTCTTGAGATTGGAGTGGTTGTGATTTGGCTATCAAAGCTTCCTCTTCTTGTTCGGGAGATGATTCCTTCTCTTCCTCAGGAGTTCATTATGAATGCTAGTGCAGGGAGTCTTTCCACTAATTCTATCAATGATAGATCTTGATTCACTAATAGAAAAATGAAGGAAAGTTCCTCTAGAGGTTTGATCAAGGGTTTGCGCAGAATCCTTGCTAAGACCCATATAAATATGTTTAAGGAGCATTGGGTCTAAAATAGCAAGGTTCGGTCCAGTGATGATGAGACTATTAATACGTTCACATGATGTGCCAAGAGATTCTTCTTCGAGTTGTCTAAAATTTAGAACCTCTTTCCGAAGGCAAACTACTTTAGAGATGGGAAAGAAACGTAAACAAAATTTAGAGTATAACATTTTCCAATCTCCTTGCATACTTCCTACGGTTTGACTGTACCAATGTTTAGCTCTTCCCGTCAAAGAGAATGAAAATAACTTCCATCTTAAGGTCTTGTCAGATATGCTAGCGATATGCAAGCATGCACAGGTCTGTTCAAACTCTTATAGGTGTGAGTATGGATTTTCATCGCCTTCTCTCGAGAAGGATTGTTCCCGAATCAATTTTATAAAACACGGGCACAGCTCATAGCTAGGTGCTAGAATAGGCTCTGAAGATTTCAGTGGCTTTAGACTTGTGCTCGTGGGTTTAGCATATTGATAGATAGGAGTGGAATCCATAGTAAAAAGAAAAAGCAAAACAAAAAAAGAATAAAAGATAAAATGTCAAGCTTGGGTCGAAGTTAATTCAACAACCATTTCCCTAGCAACGGAGCTAGAAAGCTTGTTGGTATATTTAATGCACACAGATAAATCCACAAGCGTACGGATACTGCTGTAGCTTTCACTCGGAAGTATTCCAAGTATCGTATCCATAGGGAAACGTGTGAGACTAACTATGGTCTAACTTAACAAGGGGTAGTGACTAGGTTAAGGTTTAACTTAACTAGGAGTTGCAATAAGGCTAAGGATAAATAGGAACGTAGAGAGGATAACTGAGGTTCTCTAATTCTAACTTGGATAAGCTATGCCTTCTACTATTCAACTAGGGACATTAATAGAGAAAGACACCTGTAGAGGATGCTTTCCTTCGTAACTGGGTCCTACTTGGCCTACAGACGGGAGATGGACTACAAAGGATCAATGATGCTATATAGTACGAGGCTATATAGTACTGATGTCACAACCACGATCTACCACCAATCCAGAATACAGGGTGCATCCACGATTAACCTAAGTCTAAGCACCACACTTACACTCATGATTAATACTCTACTCCCCCTAGTAAGAGAATAAAGCACTCAAAAGAGAGTCGTGATCCCGATGAACAATATAAATAAAATACTTACTTGAATCAGAAGTTGATTACCAGATAAATCTCAGAAGCAAGCTCAAGTAGAACCTTATTTTGCCAAGTTATAAGTCATAGAGAGAGCATTGACAGGCCGACATCTCCTCCAAACTCTTCTCTCACTCTCTATCTCACTATTTCTAATTATAAGAATAAATCCTATAGAGGACTAATCTTGTCTTGATAGCTGGCTCTGATCCAGATGAGGAGAATATGAATAAGGGTTTCAGGATGGCTCCAGGGAGGGTGGTAGGGGCTGGTATATATAGGCCGTAGCGTCCAACTTGAGCCCTTGGATAAAACCGACTTAAAGGACGGCGTAGATTGTGTAACACCCTAGGTGTTAGGCTTGCACTTTTGCACTTGCATTGCATGAGCCTAAGCATCATTCATTCATGTATGAGCATAAGAATATGAAGTTCATCTCAATCACCTTACTTTTGTACATGTGATGATAGCCATATGCATGTATATGCTTGCCATTATGTGTGACCAATGTATGAAATGCTTGTGGGACCTTAGGGGTACCTTAAATATGTTTAGAATATCACATGGAACAACTTTGGTATTCATGACTTGGACCAATTTGGCCTCTAAGTCATGGTTATAGTGTAAGTTATCATTTTCAAGTTGTATGTTTGACCTAAGTTGAACTATAGCATAGATGTTTGCATGGCAGTGTACCCTTAAGCAAAGTTGTAGTACTTGACTAGAGTAACAACTTTTATTTTTGGGTCAAGAGCTAATTCAGTGCCTAACATGGTCAAATATGGCTCACAAGAATCAACAAAATACTGTTTTCAAAGGTAGAAATTTCGCTGTGTTAATTATGATTTTAGTTTCAAGTGACCTACTTTGAAGCTTTGCAATTTGAAAACCATGACGAATTAGATGTTACTCCCTAAAGCAAAGTTGGAGTTTACATGTAGCTCTACAACTTTTAGTAATGGAATTTTTGCTAACTCGCCACGGATTAGGAGTACTAATAGCTTGAACTTGTGCTGTCAGATGGCCTGATGGCCGGGTGGGAACCGGGCGCCACGCGCCGTCAGTGGCCAACCGGGCCAGGTCGCGGCCACCACATGGCGGCCATATGCTGGTGATGGCCGGGCTAGTCGGGCCAGCACGCGGACAAGAGGGCCAAGTCCCTGCTGCTCCACTCCCACTCACGCACTCCTCTCTCGCCCGCGCACGCAGAGCCAGCAGCAGCGCCATCATCGTCATCGCCGCTGTGAGCCTCACCGGGCTCTCGGACAGCCGTCATCGCTCCATTGTCCAATTGCTTGGGCCAATAGCTTTGCCTTGCTCCGCTCAACCACCTCGAACCACCATTTTGATTGCTCGAGTCCAGGTGAGGCCGGATTCTGAGTCGCCGTGCCTGGCCTGGCCGTGGTGTGCCGCCGAGCGCGAGTTTGCCGTGGCCAAACACCACACATGCACATCCGCTCTTTCTCTCCCTCATCTGCCATTCACCATAGGTCCTAGGATCTAAATCCACCACCCGTTTTAGACGCTACTGTCGGGTTGCGTCGAAACGCAACGTCGCTCCCACCGCGGCCGCCATGGCCGTCGTGGCATTCAAGCTCGCCGTTGCTGGGCTGGTCCATCGCCTCCATCCTCTCTCATGCACCATAGGATGAGTAACCATAGATCTAGTAGGTAGCATGACAGAGACCCACCTCTCACCGCCGTCTAGTCAGAATGCCGAGAGCACCACCATGCTCTGTGCGCCACCGCAGCGGCATGCACGCGGTCGAAGCTCACCGCCACCTCACTGGAACCCTAACCTCCCTAGCTAGCTTTGTTAGGTTACCGTGAAGCTGTGATGCACCTCATATGAGCACACCACGGCTGGAGAATGCCGACGTACCGCCACACCGCCTCCACTGTCTGCCATTGCCGCCGGTGAGGGTGCTCCAGTGCACCGCCAGTCCAACAAGGGGTACCGCTGGGTGTGGGGGAGCGTGGGGAGTGTAACAGTGATGACACTACCGCCGGAGACCTCGCCGTCCATGAGCTATCCCTAGTCAAATGTCGTCCTCTGTTTTGGTTCGCTGACGGGTGGGTCCCATTGACCGCGGGCCCCATCTGTCAGTCTGTGTGTTGGTTTTGATTTTCTTATTTTTTTTCACAAATTTGAATACCAAATTCAAAAATTCATATCTAGAGATAGGAGTGTCCAAATTAAGTGAACCAAATTTTGTTGGATTCCTAATGAAGTGTAGTATTTTATAAAAATATGAAATTCACTGTTTCAGGTATTTTTCTAGGAGAATAAAATGGAACTAGATAAATGCTTTTTAAATATTTTCAATTTTGTAAAATGCATAACTTGAGCTAGAAAAGTGATAAAAATGTGATTCCAATTTTGCTGATCTTGTGTGGACATGCTATAGCTAAGAAAAATACTAAAACTACAGTAAGCATGATTGGATTATGGTCTTTCTGTTTAATCTTAAATAATTGCTAGTTTCTTGTGAAAATAAATGAGGTTAAAATACCTAACTAATGATGATGCAAATTTTTACACAGTGTTATGGTACTAGGATGCAGGCAAGAAAAATATGAAATCTGTTGTTTGACACTTTTCACTAGGCTAAACTACAAATAGGCTACTGTAATTTTATCAGAATTTATAGTGCACCTTTGATATATTTTCCTTATTTCACCTTATTGTCCAAATAAATTAATAAATGCATTTAAATAATTTACTTGGGCTTGACCATCATGTTTTCTTGAGTGTATATGATGCCTATTAACTATTCGTACCATTGGTTGTGCCCAAATTTGATTGCTTGTATGCAGTGAAATATTAATTGCTCTATAATTCAATTTTAGTGACTGTTTAGATAGTTTTGGTTGTGAAGTAAATTGCATGGGTAAAACGATGTTTACCATGAATATTGTCAATAACAAAGTTGTAGATAACTTACTTAGCTTGCTTATGTCAAATTTTAATGGAAATAGGCTAAATGGTTTAAGAGTTATAGCTGTTAAAAGTTGGTCTCCAGAAATGTTTATTCTCTGGAAATTTCTGATCAGACATGGGAAGTTTACCTATTATGACTATGATAATGGTTGAATCACCTTTTGGTGATTAAATCAAAGTTGTAGGAAGTTTTATTAGATTTCTAGAAAGTCCAAGATCATAGTATTTGGTTGAGTAGAACTCCGAATATAACCAAATTAAGTAGCTGCTATTTACAGTAGGAAATGACTAAGTCTTTTGTAGTTGTTTGTCGTATGTGATGCTTGTGTAGATGCTTAGGCTAATTGAGATTAGTTGTTACCTGCAGGTTCTAGGCCTCTTATTGATGATGAATAACTTTACCTTAGGTTGCTAGAACTTGGTCAGTGTATGTTTCTTGTATTGTAGGAGAGATATGCACCTACTCAGTAAAAATCAACTAGCAGAAAGTTATACATCTACTTGGTCAACTAGTGTGGAACTTATCATACACCTTGTGGATAACCATGCTCATGCATACACAATTTATCATATCATCTCATCTCTTATGCATTCATGGTACTCATTTGTGCATATGCATGCAATAGGTTCCCCGGAAGGAGGGCCGCTTCTCAAGTTCGAACCCGAGCATCAGGAGGAGCAGTAGGTAGCCCAGGAGTAGGAAGTTTAGGTGGAAGGAGGAGTCAACGTAGAAGATCTCTCAGAGTGTCCTGACCACCAACCTTCCTCGTTCTTGAAAGGCAAGCCCTAGAGCATTATAAGGCTCCTATGTTCTTATAAATATCACTTGCGTCCTTTATGTTTGATGCATTAGGTTATAAGAGTTGATTGGAACCACTTGCTGCATATATTATCCTTGTCCAGATAAATATATCTTGAATCCTTGGTAGGTCTAGGATCGAATATAAGCTTAGCCTTGCTTAGTTCGGTAGAAGTGAGGTGATTTCCTATGACCTGAAACATAGGTAGATAACTAATCACGGTTGGCTATAATTGCTATCTTGGAAATAACCAAGTGTTGATGAATAAAAAGGAGACCGGGCGGGATTGTGATAGAGAAGCACAAGGCATGGAGGCCTTGGTGCCTATTTATCCCCACCTGTGTCGGTTAAGGACCGATTCACTGTACGTCCTCATGTCATGTTGAACGCATGCCTAGCACTTAGTTGGCCGGATAAGTCATTCTGACCGCGAAGCCGAGTAGCTCAATTCAAGCCGGGCCCTAGTAAGTGAAAGTGCGCACACTGGAGGCAGTAAGAATGTGTGGAGAGCCAATGGCGTAAGTCCAAGGGCAGGTTTGAGTCCCAATCTTCCTGACAGATTGGTAGAATCTCTGAGGGTGCAGCGCTGATCGGACCCGCGAAGTTGGTTCCTGAGTTGTACCAAAGGTGACCCGATGCGACCCTGACGGGGGAAGTATGGGTTTGTGTTAGGAATAATTCCCCAGCTAGGTAGGAATCGATTCGAATCACCGTCTCTCCCGGATAGTGAGAACTTGACTCAGCAGCGACAACGTAGAGTAATTGAATGGATACTGGATGGTTATGATGGTGCTCAAATTATTCTTATAACCGGATATGGTTACTAATGCTTGTTAGCTTAATCAAGTGATTGCTCTAGTATAGGTGCTAATCTAGAGATGCTTAATTCAATAGGTATCCAAATTGATGTTAGAGGTATTAAATCTCCAAGTTATGTTACTTAAGCTTTTATGCAAAATGTTGTCTAGCCAACTCCACCAATGAAGCCTTGCATACTCTTTGGTGTCATATTATTTCTGATTTGTGATGGGTAAGTCTAGCTGATTACATTCTCGTACTCAGGGTTTATTCCCTCTTGTTGCAGATGACATGATGTACCATGGGTAATGTAAGAACTGCTTTCATCTTGCCGTGGATGAGGACTAAACCATGGGGCATGGTACTCCTGAGTTATCCCCTCTGTTCTGCTTTTGCTGGAATGACCATAGCATTGGCATATATTTGAACTAAGTGTGATGTTGATGTTAAACTACTTTGCTTCCACTATTTAAACTTGGTTTGTAATAACTATATGAACTCTGATGTATGTGAGAAAATTGTGAACTATTTGTGAACTATGATGTAACATGTGACTGGTTATATTGAATCATGTATGATCTTGGTTTGTATGTTGGTTTATTTGAGATCCCTCGTGATTTCACCGAACTACCGGGTTTATATGGGCTCAAGTATGACGGTTTTATCGCTTCGGTGATTGCTATTGTACTTGTGCTCTTATAAATTGGACGGTTCTATTACAGATGGCATTGGAGCAAGATTTAAAACTAAACTGGTCATATGGGTATTTAAAACAAAGGTTTTGTTTTAAAAAAATCAGTTTGACAACTTATAGTTATATATATATGTGTGTTAAAAACCTGAATTTTAAATTTAGAGTGTGCCAGTGGTCATATCCTTTATGCCTAGTTAAGGACTATCAGGTGGCTAAATAAGTACTAACATGGGGGTTTTTTTACTTTCGTCATCCTTATGACGTGCTATTGTATGGATGCCATTCACTTGAGTGGTAATGTATGGATCAATTGCCTATACGTCAAGGTAAGAAGGTAAGTTGATAAGTGGCATGACCGCAACCTGTGAGCGTGCGGTTGGGGAGAGCTAGCTTTGATACGGCTGTATATGCATGCTTGCATGTGTGTATGGTGCGTATTTAATTGTGGGCAATAAATTGTCATCGGGTAGCTTTGATACAGAAGTATATGTATGGGAATACATATATGGAAGTATTTAGTTGCAACCTAGAACCCAGATTTACATTTTTGCATATATAAGTGTTGGGTTGGGCTGAAATGAAATTCTTGTGTAGGTACACCAACAGCGAAACGTATAGCCCGATTAGTTACGTATATTGAGAGAACATATGTATGCCACCGTGTATATCGCTAGAATTTTAAAAAAAATTCTAAGATTCGTGAGGATGTACAGAACGTGCATGCATCATGTTCACTCATGCATTTACATTATTGCATCCCTCCCTTACTTATAATTGCTTACCCCATTCATTGAATTTCTTCTCACATATGATATCCTCTCACAAGAGTTGCACACTTTGCTACAGATGGCAGCACTAGGAGCCCCACCTTGTAGTGACATGTTCCTGACTGTGTTTGGCACTCCGACCTTGCTGTGGAGGGTGCTAAACTCAGTTGGGTACGCTGAGCCACCCCGCTACTTCTGGAGGGAAGTGGCAGCTGAGGGGCAGCCGTGGTATGATGTGCGGATGACCATTCCGGCCTGTGCAGACAATCCATAGTGCAGGGTTGGAGTATTGAGTCAGATGGGCAGTCTCCTTGGGAAGGTGCCCAAGTGGTAGCTTTGGAGGCACTAAGTGAGATCTGTCAGGAGTTTGGTGATGAACTTGTCAATGGTCTAGCCAGAACCTTTCCCTAGGTGGATCCGTCAGTGACCGCTTGGATGCAGCCGGGCGGCAATGCACTAGTAAGAGACCGTGATGAGCGAGCAGAGAGCTCTAGTGCTGCTATGAGCACTATGTTTGCCATCCTGAAGATGTTCTACTCCCGCCAATACAGCTACGTCAGCTACATGCTAGAGCTCCAGCGAGCACAGGCCGCACAACGCTAGCTGGGGGGCGTGTGCATAGGTATCGAAGGGCAGCTAAAGAGGCTCAGTGGGAAACCGATAATGCTATTACAACTTTAAAAGCTCGCCGGGTTCAGTTGGTGAATGCTGTTGCAAAAAGAGATGCAGCTAGGGCTGAGTTATAGGACGTCCGTGCTGAGAGGGATGAGGTCATTCGCCTTGCTAAAACTAGGGAGGCAGCTAGAATCCAGACTGTGTTTCAGGCTACTAGGCAGGCAATAGAGTTTGATCGTAGAGAGCAAGAACTCATACGCCAGATTGAGGAGCTACAGCTAGATGTTCATCGTCTCAACAACATGGTGAACCCAATTCTTCCTCCAGCTCCAGCGGTGGAAGAAGATCCCAATGTGTTGATTGCTGAGGACGATGGCATGGAGGTGGACGCTAAGGACGAGCCTGAAGATGAGGAGATCAAGCCTTTTGAGGACGACCATGGTGATGGTGTGTCCAACATCAACAGCGACCGCCCTGAGGAGTAGCTTAGCTATAGTATCTAGCTAGATGCGTTAGCTCTCTATCTTTGATCATTTATGTAATAAACTCATAATTTAGTTCGATCTCATGGTGTACCCTTTGATGTACTCTTGAAACCTTGCATGTAATCCATGTTGTGGTTGCACTTTTAATGAATGCCCGTTGTGTTGGCAAGCAATTTGGAATATACGGAATGCATTACGAATGGCGTTAAGTAATATAATTGGTGATGTATAGTTGTGGAAATGAATTATTGTGCCTCTATTTTATTGTATGAATTTATATTCTCTTCAGTAAATTCAGTGTGGCATCATCAATAATTACTTGTGGATGCAAATCTATTGATGACGCGCACTCGTAGGGGAGCTAGTATAGATGATGCGGGTGGTAGTGGTGCCTGTGGCAATGGCAATGAGGACCTCCCACCACCACTGCATCCTATGCTAGCGGAGATGATGGCCCAACTCATGGAGACCCAATGTTCCATGGGGGAAGTTCTGCGCTGTCTCGCGCAGAATGCTGGCCATGGACGAGGAAGGGACCAACACCAAGGACCTAAACCTAACCAGTTTAGCACTTTTAATGACTTTCTTGACACCAAGCCTCCTATTTTTAAGGAAGCAGAGGAGCCATTGCAGGCAGATGAATGGCTAAATAAAATTGAGCAGAAGTTCCGTCTCTTAAGGCTCACCAAGCACCTAAAGACAGAATATGCGTCGCACCAGCTGCAGGGACCTGCAGGCATTTGGTGGAGTCATCATCGATCCACTTTGCCTGAGGTTGCTCAAATTATCTAGAACCAGTTTAAGGCTGCATTTAGGGGACATTATATTCCCCTAGGTCTTATGAGTATGAAACATACAGAATTTGTGAGGCTGACGCAGGGTACCAAGAGTCTAAGTATCTACATGCCTTTAACAATTTGTCAAGGTATGACACATAGTTTGTGGATACTGATGCAAAGAAGATTGCTAGTTTCAAGAGGGGGCTTAGGCCCTGTTTGGTTGGGCTTTTGGCTTTGGCTTTTGGCCCCAAAAGCCAAAAGCCCAACCAAAGGGGCTGCTTTTGGAGGGTGCTTTTTCAGAAGCAGCTGCTTTTTCATAGTTCATTTTTGAAAGCTGGGTTGACCCTGCTTTTGGCTTTTGGCTTTCTGCTTTTCGAAATTGGTGGAATAAAAAGCTCTTCCATAGTTGTTTCAAGAGAGATAAAGATAAAAGGTATATTTTATACTTGTTTAACCAAACAGCTTTCAGCTTTTCTACAGCTCACAGCCCACAGCAGCTTTTCCACAGCTCACAGCCCACAGCAGCTTTTTCCCATAGCCACAGCTCAACCAAACAGGGCCTTAGTCCGAAGCTGATGAAGACACTAGCTAACCGCAAATGTGCCACTTTCAATGAGTTTGTTAGTGATGCTTTAACTCAAAAGAATCAGAACAACATCTATTCAACATCTAAGAGTCATAAGAGAACTTATGAAGTAGGTGCATCTCAGCCAAAAGCTCCTATTGCTGTGAGATCTCAGTTTCGCGCACCCGCTCCAAAGTATAGACCACCTGTTTACACCAAGATTTGGAAGAAGAATTGCAGGAACTCGAAAGCTCCCAAGACCATGTCATCAAAAAATCGATTGCATGAAGGTCGGTATTAGCTTATTCGAATGCAGCACTGGAATCAGCTCTCTTTAGATAGCGTCAGCAGATGATGACAAAAGGTATGATCGGCGCCGGGAAGAACATGTTGGACTCTACAAGAAGGGAAAGATTAGGGTCCAAGTTATCTTAAATTAGGAATGTTTTCTCTTAGGTCAAAAAATTGTGATGAGTCATGCTTAAGTCGGATTCATGCGAAGGTTCCGAGTATAAATATCAGACCCCGGCTATTGTAGAAAGACACACAATCAATTAAATACAAGTTACTTACTTTTTTCGGCTTCGGCCACCCCTTAGGAGTAGGAGTAGAGTAGATCTCGGTGAGTTCTTCAGCAGGCAAGGCTGCATCGGTCCGGCCAACCTCCTGCTTGTTTGTAAGTACCATCATGGCTTATACTTCTGTTCGTACGGCTGCACCGATCCAGTCGACCTCCACTGCAACTCTAGTATAAGCTAGTTATCGACTCTTGTTTAGTTCAAGTAAGGCTGCATCGATCCGGTCGACCTCAACTGCTCAAACCAGATTAAGGTCAAGTTATCGGCTCTATCTAAGGGTGGCATCCTTCGGATAGATTCATTAAGTTACTGATATTGCTTGTTGCTTTCATTTATTTATTCAATTACAACAATATCACTTCGCCTGATTGGGATTGATCTAGATCGGCCTTATATCCTATTTAACCCATCATTTATTAATCTAAACTGATCTAATCTGCACCTTAAACAATGAGTTATGTTTTATCGGCTGTTTTATGTCAATCTTGATCGTGCATAGTGTGCGGTTAAAGCATGTCTGATCTTGAATAGATCTATTGGCTAACGAAAACTGTTCCATGGCCCGTTATCATGGCCTGTGTGATTCTGCCTCACACCCCACTGTTAGTACTGTGGAGTGGGGATCATTATTTGGTAGATCTGTTCCTGATAGGGCATGACCTTAATTGTGCACTATGCCTGAATCGATTGTTTTAGCCGATATCGAGTGTTTTCACATATGCAGTTCACGTCACGAGACCGTTGAAGTAAAGATAGGTTGAAAGATGTGTTAGCCCCATGATCTTATTATTGTATTATGGCCTGCATGATTCTGTCTCATGCCCCACTGATATTAGTAATAAGTTAGGGTCATCGAATTTATTGCTGTTTCTATGGCCTGCATGATTCTGCCTCATGCCCCACTGGTCATAGCGATAGATGAGATCTAATATGTTCATAGATTTATCTCTATTAAATGGTTAAATGATGATGGATTGAATTTTTATATAAAAAAGGGATTCGGTTACTTGCAGTCATTGGCTTAGCATAAACTGATTAGTGTTGACAAGCTATTGTCATTGACTAATATTTGTCTAAATAACGAAATTCATCCTGAATAATAACCAATTTTTCTTCCATAACTCCATGAGCTTTAACTGATTTATTCTTATGAGTATGCTGGAATCTGCTATTTAGTCGATCTCCTTCCACATCGGCTCTCGGAGCCACACATTCGGGACTGTCTGGCAACACCGTCATGTTCTGCCTTAAATTACTGATTAGCTTTCTCTCCTTGTCAATTGCAGGGTTAAATTGACTGGCACGTCTCAGGAGGAGTGCGTAGGATCGATAATCCTTGCATTGAAGCTAGGCGGATCTCCAGCTCCATCGAGCGGACCCTTCAGGCTTGCTTGTGTGCCCCGACACGGGACAAAATTTTCATGCCGACACCACCTTAGAAGAAGGTACAAACCAGTCAGAACCAAAAAGTGTATCGCAAGGCCTTTTCTATTGCCCTACCAAAGGGTAGTACAGGACAAGGAAGCTCCAACATTTCACCTAGCAGTATGCCATGCTAGAACTGCAACAAGACTGGCCATTGGTCAAGGAGAACAACTACTAGAAACAGGGTAATCCAAATGGACGTCAGGGACACGTATACTATACCACTCTAGAAGAGTTCCCTTCAGATGAAGTTGTTACTACGGGTACATTTCTTGTGAACCAACACCCCACAGTTGTTTTATTTGATTCTGGAGCTTCACATTCATTTATGAGTCAAATATTTGCATCCAAGCATGATCAAAGGGTAGTTACTGTAGATAAAGGTGGTTATTGCATAAGTGCGGCCAGAAATAATATCTATACCAACCAGATAGTCAGAGATGTGCGCATCTCAATAAGCAACCGAGAGTATACCTCAGATCTTGTAGTATTGCCAGGGTTGGGGATAGATGTAATATTGGGTATGAAATGGATGAGTGGTCATGGAGTTCTCATTGATACTTCGACTAAAACCATCATGTTGAGAGAACCCCAGAGTAACGATGCTTTCTTAGTGCCACTTCCTAGAAATCTTGATCTCCAAAACTTCGCCGGTGCTATTTAGACCACAACCCTCCTTGATATTCCAGTGGTATGTGAGTTTCCGGATGTGTTTCCAGATGAATTGCCTGGGTTGCCACCCGACAGGGATGTAGAGTTTAAGATTGAGTTATTGCCGGGTATAGCACCCATCTCTTGGAGGCCGTATAGAATGCCACCAAATAAGCTAGCTGAGCTTAAGGTTCAATTGTAAGGGCTTTTAGAGAAAGGTCTCATTCGACCTAGCTCATCTCCATGGGGTTGTCCCACCTTATTTGTGAAGAAGAAAGACAAATCCTTACAGATGTGTGTGGACTACCGCCCACTTAAAACCGTAACGGTCAAGAACAAGTATCCCTTGCCTCGAATTAATATCTTGTTTGATCAATTATCAAGGGCTAAGGTGTTCTCCAAGATCAATTTGAGATCTAGTTACCATCAGATTAAAATCAGACCGAAAAACACACCTAAAACTGCTTTTTCCACTAGGTATGGCATGTATGAGTATTTGGTCATGTCCTTTGGGCTAACAAATGCTCTTGCATACTTTATGTATCTGATGAATTTGGTGTTCATGACCGAGCTAGATAAGTTCATGGTTGTGTTCATCGATGACATTCTGATCTATTAAGAAAATGAGGAGGATCACACAGAACACCTGAGAATTGAGCTAACCAGACTAAGAGAACATAAGTTGTATGCTAAGTTTAGCAAGTGTGAGTTTTGGCTTCAAAAGATATCTTTTCTAGGGCACGTGCTGTCAGAAAATGGGATCTCTGTAGACCCCTCTAAGGTGCAAGAAGTCATGGATTGGAAGGCCCCGACTTCAGTTCACGAAGTTCGGAGTTTTCTTGGTTTAGCAGGTTACTACCGTCGGTTCATTCCAGACTTCTCCAAAATTGCCAAGCCAATGACAAGATTGCTTCAGAAAGATGAGAAGTTTGTATGGACTCTAGAGTGTGAAGCTATTTTTCACACTTTACGGACTTTGTTGACTTCAGCTCCTATTTTGGCACAACCGGATATTGAGAAACCTTTTGATGTGTTTTGTGATGCATCAGGTATCGGTTTGGGATGTGTTCTTATGTAGGAAGGCCGAGTCATTGCTTATGCCTCACATCAACTGAAGAAGCATGAAGTCAATTACCCAACTCATGACTTGGAATTAGCAGCGGTTGTCCATGCATTAAAGATTTGGAGACACTATTTGCTTGGCAATGTGTGTAATATTTACATAGATCATAAGAGTCTTAAGTATACCTTCACTCAACCTGAACTGAATAAGAGATAGAGAAGATGGCTAGAACTAATCAAAGATTATAATTTAGAAGTACATTATCATCCTAGCAAAACGAATGTTGTTGCAGACGCTTTGAGCAGAAAGTCTCATTGCAATTCCCTATTAGAAGATGGCTTCAATTTGTTACATCCTGCTGTGCTGCACAATATTATGATCAGTTGTTCTCTCGAGAGCAAGATCATTGAGCTTCAGAAGACCAATCCAGGTGTGTTCCACATCAAAAGAAAGATGAAAGAGCAAGAGACTAAGCATTTCATGATTGATGAGAACGGTCTTCTATGGTTTAAAGATAGACTAGTAGTGCCGGAGGATAAGGAACTTAGAAACTAGATCTTAAGAGAGGCTCACTCTTCTAAACTAACCATTCATCTGGGTAGTAGCAAAATGTATCAAGACTTGAAGAACCATTTTTGGTGGACCAAATTGAAGAAGGAGATTGCAGCTTATGTTGCTAAATGTGATAATTATTGCCGAGTTAAGGATGTTCATTTAAAACCTGCTGGACTGCTTCAACCACTGTCTGTTCTAGGTTGGAAGTGGAATGAAGTTAGCATGGATTTTATTGTTTGACTTCCACCTTCTCATAAGAATTTTGATTCCATATGGGTGATTGTGGATCGCCTAACCAAGTCTGCACATTTCATTCCAGTCAGAACCAACTATCGACCGCATGAGTATGCTGAGTTGTATATATCCCACATAGTACATCTATATGGTGTGCCAAGAACCATTGTGTCTGATATAGGGCCTTAGTTCACTGCTCATTTTTGGGAACATTTGCACAAGATGTTAGGCACCAACTTAGTCAGAAGTTCTACCTATCACCCTTAGACCTCCAGGCAAACTGAACGTATAAATCAAATATTGGAAGACATGTTGAGAGCTTGTGTCATCTCTTCAAAAGGTTCATGGGAAAAATGGTTACCTTTAGCTGAGTTTTCCTACAACAATAGTTATCAAGAGAGTATTAAGATGGCTCCTTTTGAAGCTTTGTATGGCCGTAAATGTAGAACTCCTTTGAATTGGGTTGAACCCGGAGAAAGGAGATACTATGGTGTTGATTTTGTCAAAGAGGCTGAAGAGCAGGTGCATATCATTCAACAACATATAGAAGCCACTCAATCAAGGCAAAAGAGTTATGTGAATAAGAGAAGAAGACTCATTGAGTTTGAAGTAGGTGATTATGTATACCTAAAAGTGTCGCCAATGAAAAGGGTACAATAGTTTGGGGTAAAAAGAAAGCTTGCACCCAGATATGTAGGTCCATATCCAATCATTGAGAAAAGTGGAAGAGTAGCCTACAAGATCCAGTTACCTCCAGAAATGAGGGCTATCTTCAACGTTTTTTTTGTATCCCAATTAAAGAAATGTTTGTGTTCTAGAAGAAAGAGTGGAGGTTAGAGATACCAAGTTATAATTAGATCTAGCCTATGAAGAGAAGCCAGTGCAAATTATAGATAACAAGGATAGAGTAACTCAAAACCGTGTGATCAAGTTTCACAAAGTGATGTGGAATAATCATAGTGAACAAGATGCTACGTGGAAAAGGAAAGATTATTTACATGAAGTTTATCCCTCCTTTTACGAAAAATGGTAGGTCTTTTGAATCTCGGGGCGAGATTTCTATAAGGGGGAGGGGTTGTAACACCCTAGGTGTTAGGCTTGCACTTTTGCACTTACATTGCATGAGCCTAAGCATCATTCATTCATGTATGAGCATAAGCATATGAAGTTCATCTCAATCACCTTACTTTTGTGCATGTGATGATAGCCATATGCATGTATATGCTTGCCATTATGTGTGACCAATGTATGAAATGCTTGTAGGACCTTAGGGGTACCTTAAACATGTTTAGAATATCATATGGAACAACTTTGGTATTCATGACTTCGACCAATTTGGCCTCTAAGTCATTGTTATAGTGTAAGTTACCATTTTCAAGTTGTATGTTTGACCTAAGTTGAACTATAGCATAGAATGTTTGTATGGTAGTGCACCCTTAAGCAAAGTTGTAGTACTTGACTAGAGTAACAACTTTTATTTTTTGGGTCAAGAGCTAATTTAGTGCCTAACATGGTCAAATAGGGCTCACAAGAATCAACAAAATAGTGTTTTTAAACTTGGATTTTAGTTTCAAGTGACCTACTTTGAAGCTTTGCAATTTGAAAACCATGACGAATTAGATGTTACTCCCTAGAGCAAAGTTGGAGTTTACATGTAGCTCTACAACTTTTAGTAATGGAATTTTTGCTAACTCGCCATGGATTAGGAGTACTAATAGCTTGAACTTGCACTGTCAGATGGCCTGATGGCCGGATGGGAACCAGGCGCCGCGCGCCGTTAGTGGCCGACCACGCCAGGCCACGACCGCCACATGGTGGCCGTATGCCTGCGATGGCTGGGCTGGTCGGGCCAGCGCACGGACAAGAGGGCCGCGTCCTTGCTGCTCCACTCCCACTCGCGCACTCCTCTCTCCCCCACGCACATAGAGCCAGCAACAGTGCCACAGTCGCCATCACCACCGTGAGCCTCACCGGGCTCGCGCACAGCTGTCACCACTCCATTGTCCAATTGCTCATGCCAATAGCTTCGCCTTGCTCCACTCTACCACCTCGAACCACCATTTTGACCGCTCGAGTCTAGGTGAGGCCATATTCCGAGTCGCCCGTGCCTGCCCTGGCTACGGTGCGCCACCGAGCACGAGCTCGTCGTGGCCAACCACTACACATGCACGTCCACCCTTTCTCTCCCTCATCTAGCATTCATGGTAGGTCCTAGGATCTAAATCCACCACCCCTTTTAGACGCTACTGCCAGGTTGCGCCGAAACGTACCGCCACTCTCGCCGCGGCCGTCGTGGCACTGAAGCTCGCCATTGCCGAGCTGGCCCATCGCCTCCATCCTCTCTCGTGCGCCTTAGGATGAGTAACCATAGATCTAGCAGGTGGCATGATGAATACCCACCTCTCACCGCCGTCTAGCCAGAACGCCGAGAGCACCACCATGCTCTGTGCGCCTCCGTAGCGACATGCACGTGGTCGGAGCTCGTCGCCGCCTCACCAGAACCCTAACCACCCTAGCTAGCTTCGTTAGGTTACCATGAAGCCATGACGTGCCTCGTCTGAGCACACCATAGCTAGAGAATGTTGTCATAACACCGTGCCACCTTCGTCGTCTGCCATTGCCGTTGGCGAGGGTGCTCTAGTGCACCGCCGGTCCAACGAGGGGTACCACTGGGTGCGGGGGAGCGCGGGGAGTGTAACCGTGATGACGCTACTACCGGAGACCTTGCCGTCGGTGAGCTATCGCCGGCCAAACATCATCCTCTGTTCTGGTTCGCTGACGGGTGGGTCCCGTTGACCGCGGGCCCCATCTGTCAGTTTGTGTGTTGGTTTTGATTTTCTTATTTTTTTCATAGATTTGAATACCAACTTCAAAAATTCATATCTAGAGATAGGAGTGTCCAAATTGAGTGAACCAAATTTTGTTGGATTCCTCATAAAGTGTCGTATTTGATAAAAATGTAAAATGCACTGTTTATGGTATTTTTCTAAGAGAATAAAATGGAGCTGTATAAATGCTTTCTAAATGATTTTAATCTTGTAAAATGCATAACTTGAGCTAGGAATGTGATAAAAATATGATTCCAATTTTGTTGATCTTATGTTGACATGATATATAGCTAAGAAAAATACTAAAACTACAGGAAGCATCCTTGGAATATGGTCTTTCTATTTAATCTTAAATAATTGCTAGTTTCTAGTAAAAATAAATGAGGTAAAAATACATAACTAATGATCCTGCAAATTTTTACACAGTGTTATGCTACTAGGATGCATGCAATAAAATATAAAATCTGTTGTTTGACACTTTTCACTAGGCTAAACTATTTTTGCTAAAATGAGCCTATGAAACTTGTCATTTTTGTAGAGACAGCTATATTTATCAAAATGGCGTGAAATTTGTCTAGTACACTTGTGGGACTATAAATAGGCTACTATAATTCTATCATAATTTATAGTGCAACTTTGATATATTTTCCTTATTTCACCTTAGTGTCTAAATAAATTAATAAATGCATTTAAATAATTTACTTGGGCTTGACCATCATGTTTTCTAGAGTGTATATGATGCCTATGAACTGTTGGTACCATTGGTTGTGACCAGATTTGATTGGTTGTATGCAGTGAAATATTAATTGCCCTATAATTCAATTTTAGTGATTGTTTGGATAGTTTCAGTTGTGAAGTAAATTGCATGGATAAAACGATGTTTACCATGAATATTGTCAATAACAAAGTTGTAGATAACTTACTTATCTTGCTCGTGTCAAATTTTCATGGGAATAGGCTAAATAGTTTAAGAGTTATAGCTATGAGAAGTTGGTCTCCAGAAATGCTTATTCTCTAGAAATTTCTGAACAGACCTTGAAAGTTTACCTATTATGACTATGATAATGGTTGAATCACCTTTTGGTGATTAAATCAAAGTTGTAGGAAGTTTTATTAGATTTCTAGAAAGTCTAAGATCATAGTATTTGGTTGAGTAGAACTCCAGATATAACCAAATTAAGTAGCTGCTGTTTACAGTAGGAAATGACTAAGTCATTTGTAGTTGATTGTCTTATGTGATATTTGTGTAGATGCTTAGGATAATTGAGATTAGTTGTTAGCTGTAGGTTCTAGGCCTCTTACTGATGATGAACAACTTTACCTTAGGTTGCTAGAACTTGGTTAGTGCATGTTTCTTGTATTGTAGGAAAGATATGCACCTACTCAGTAAAAATCAACTAGTAGAAAGTTATACATCTACTTGGTCAACGAGTGTTGAACTTATCATACACCTTGTGGATAACCATGCGCATGCATACACAATTTATCATATCATCTCATCTCTTATGCATTCATGGTACACATTTATGCATATGCATGCAATAGGTTCCCCGGAAGGAGTGATGCTTCTCGAGTTCGAACCCAAGCATTAGGAGGAGCAACAGGTAGCCTAGGACTAGGAAGTTCAGGGGGAAGGAGGAGTCAACATAGAAGATCTCCTAGAGTGTCCTGACCACCAACCTTCCTCGTTCTTGAAAGGCAAGCCCCGGAGCATTATAAGGCTCCTATGTTTTTACAAATATCACTTGCGGCCTTTATGTTTGATGCATTAGGTTATAAGAGTTGATTGGAACCACTTGCTGTATATATTATCCTTGTCTAGATAAATATATCTTGAATCCTTGGTAGGTCTAGGATCAATTATATGCTTAGCCTTGCTTAGTCCGGTAGAAGTCAAGTGATTTCCTATCCCCTGAAACATAGGTAGATAACTGATCACGGTTGGCTATAATTGCTAATATGGAAATAACCATGTGTTGATGAATAAAAAGGAGACCGGATGGGATTGTGATAGAGAAGCACAAGGCATGAAGGTCTTGGTGCCTATTTATCCCCACCTGTGTCGGTTAAGGATCGATTCGTTGTACGTCCTCATGTCATGTTGAACGCATGCCTAGCACTTAGTTGGCCGGATAAGTCGTTCTGACCGTGAAGCCGAGTAGCTCAATTCCGGCTAGGCCCCGGTAAGTGAAAGTGCGCACACTGGAGGCAGTACGGATGTGAGGAGAGCCAATGGCGTAAGTCCAAGGGCGGGTTTGAGTCTCGATGTTCCTGGCAGATTGGTAGAATCTCTAAGGGTGCAGCGTTGATCGGACCCACGAAGTTGGTTCCTGAGTTATACCAAAGGTGACCCGATGCGACCCCAACGGGGGTAGTATGGGTTTGTGTTAGGAATAATTCTCCAGCTGGGTAGGAATCGATTCGAATTACCATCTCTCCTGGATAGTGAGAACTTGACTGAGCAACGGCAACGTAGAGTAACTGAATGGATACTGGATGGTTATGATGGTGCTCAAATTATTCTTATAACCGGATATGGTTACTAATGCTTGTTAGCTTAATCAAGTGATTGCTCTAGTACAGGTGCTAATCTAGAGATGCTTAATTGAAAAGGTATCCAAATTGATGCTAGAGATATTAAATCTCCAAGTTATGTTACTTAAGCTTTTATGCAAAATGTTGTCTAGCCAACTCCACCGATAAAGCCTTACATACTCTTTGATGTCATATTATTTCTGGTTTATGACGAGTAAGTCTAGCTAATTATATTCTCGTACTCAAGGTTTATTCCCTCTTGTTGCAGATGACATGATGTACCATGGGTACTATAAGAACTGCCTTCATCCTGTCGTGGATGAGGACTAAACCATGGGGCATGGTACTCCTGAGTTATCCCCTCTGTTCTGCTTTTGCTGGAATGACCATAGCACTGGCATGTATTTGAACTAAGTGTGATGTTGATGTTAAACTACTTTGCTTCCGCTATTTAAACTTGGTTTGTAGTAACTATGTGAACTCCGATGTATGTGAGAAAATTGTGAACTATTTGTGAACTATGATGTAACATGTGACAGGTTATGTTGAATCATGTACGATCTTGGTTTGTATGTTGGTTTGTTTGAGATCCCTCGTGATTTCACCAGACTACCAGGTTTATATGGGCTGAAGTATGATGGTTTGATCGCTTTGGCGATTGCTATTGTACTTGTGCTCTTATAAATTGGATGGTTCTGTTATAGATTGGATCTCAATGGCAGTGGAGAACTGACATTCAAAGCAGATAAACGTGATTTGCTTTCAAGAATAGGTCCTCCTTGACGGTTTTCTAGATAAACCCTGCTGAAAACACAGATTCATCAAAACTCGTGGAATTTATTAGTTTAAACCCCTATACCTATGTTTGGTGATGTAATTAAGTATAAATACAGGTTATGTTAACGGTTTATTATTGATGTTAGTGACCATCAACAATGTTTCTAAGATCTACACCATTGATTCTAAGGTGGTTCGAGGTTGGTTCATCGGTGGCTGAGGGAGTTGACGTGGATCGATGCGTGGCAATGACCTGCTCCCTACTCCATCTACCCCTATAGAAGGAACCCCTAACCTTCTCTAGAAGAGGATCCTGAATCCTTTTATCCTCTAGGATAATAGATTGTAATTAAAGAGAAGAGTAGTTCTCTAGTTTGTGATCTACTCTTGTACATAGAAAGAAAATAGTGAGTTAGAGAGCGAGGAAAGAGTTTGGAGGAAGTGTCGGCTTGTCGGTGCGACTTCTACAACTTGTACCTTGGTGGATCTAGGTTATTTGAGCCTGCATTCGAGATAACTCTGGTAATTGATTTCTGATTTAAATTAGTTTTGTGCTTTGGTGTTTATCAGGATCACAACTCTTTTGAGTGCTTTAATTCTTGTCAAGCTCTTGGATTAGAGTAGTTATCATTAGTGTAAGTGTGGTGCTTAGACTAGTGGTTACTTGTGGATGCACCCTGCATTCTAGAATATGTGGTAGGCCATGTGAGTGATAGGTACGTTGGTCCTTTATAATCTACCTCCGGTTTGTAAGACTAGTAGGACCTAGTTGTGAGGGAAGAAGTATATTTTGTTATGTGAACACTAGAATTCAACGCTAAATTAGGTCGAACGTTAAAAGCCATAGAAGTCCTCTCTACACTCTTATTTATCCTAACCTTATTGTTATCTCTAGTTAAGTTAGACAGTAGTTAGTCTCACACGTTTCCCTATGGATACGGTGCTTGGAATACTCTAGGTGATAAGCTACTATTATATCCATGCGCTTGCGTATCTTTTCTGCGTGCGCCCATAGGTGTCAACAAGCTTTTCTGACGCCGTTGTTGGGGAGACGGTTGCTGAACCTAGCTTAAATTTATATTTTAATTTTAATTAAAAATGGTCACCACACTTATCCACAAATACGTTGCACCTATGAGTGCAAGCCTAGAGCCACCAAAGTCTGCAAAGCCTATCCTAACACCTAGCTATGAGCTATGTCCATATTTAATAAATATAGTCCGAGAACAATCCTTTTTAGGAGAAGACGATGAAAACTCATACCTACACTTACAAGAGTTTGATCAGACCTGCGCATGCTTGCATATCACTAGCAAGTCTGATGAAACCTTAAGATGAAAGTTGTTTCCATTCTCTTTGACAGGAAGAGCTAAACAATGGTATAGTCAAACCGTAGGTTATATAGAAGGTGATTAGGAAGCGTTATATTCTAGCTTTTGTTTATCCTTCTTTTCCATCTCTAAAGTAGTTAGCCTTCAAATAGAAATTTTGACCTTTAGACAAAAAGAAAAAGAGTCTCTTAGCACGTTGAGGGCATGTTTTAATAGCTTAGTAACCACACGTCCAGACCTCGCTATTCCAGACCCAATACTGCTTCAACATTTAAATATAAAATCTTGGAAAAAACATTAAATTGTCTATACCCGTCACTCATGCTTTAAACACTGAGATGGAGTTAAGTCCCGAGCAAGACCCAATGGAGGAGGTAATGGTTGCATCTCTTTCTGATTTAGACAAACCCAACCTTTGAAGAAGATGCCCAGCAATTCACCCAAGAGGAAAATGAAGAACTTCAAGAACCTGAACCCTTGGATGAGATGCAGCAACCACCTAAACCTCCCATTGAGCTTATACTCCTGCCTTCTGGTCTTAAATATGCTTTTCTAAATAACGATAAGGAATCTCCTATGATCATTAGTGATAAACTTTTCCAAGATGAGATGTCCCACTTGCTGTCTGTCCTAGAAAAGCATTGTTCTGCTACAAATAAGGGTAATATCAATAGACAATGCTCAATATATAGCGTACATAATATAAAGAATATAACCTTAGATAATAAACAATGGAAAGACAACTCCAATCTTTGGGTGAAGACTCCAATTCCACAGAGACAACTGACTGGTCGATCACAAGCCTAATTCCTCCAAACTCTAGCAATCTGGTACCCATCCGGGATTTTTATCCAAATAATTGAAAAGTAAAGCAAGCATAAGTACATATCATACTCAACAAATATAACATGGGGTTCATGAGGCTTAAAAGGCTGACACTAGTTAACTACGATTAGCTTTTAATGAGTCATCTTTTAGCAATTGAATGGCAACAAAGTTATCATAAGCCCATAAACACATGATCAGGTAAGCATGATTAATGAATAGCATAAACAGTAGTCATTAGTGAGCAATTTCATCATCAGTATCATCTGTGTTCATCATCCATTCCATAAATATTCTAAGGCCGCTCGTGACCGTGAGCATGGCTGATATACCAGTTTTACACTCTGCAGAGGTTGTACACTTTCACTGTGAGTCGTGATTTACCCTTTCTCCCGAGGCGGCCAACCTCTTGACCCACTACCAAGGAAGGTAGGCATGGTTTACTATGAAGCCTTTCAAAGGTTCGTCTAACAAATTAGGGCTATTAGATTCACTCGGCAAACAGATATAGAGCCCCCTTTCCGATAGCACAATGACGCACAGCCTATACTCAAGGGGACAGAGGCCGCACTATACCCGATTCGGCAAGCCATTCTTATGCCAATAAAGGTAACCACTAACAAGCTAGAAAATGTCCTCATACTGAGCTAAAGCCAGAGCCATATAGCCCTCACAGTTGTACTGTAAGTCCCGGATAAATCACTTACAGATAAGTCGTTAGGGAGAAGAATCTAGAGCACCATAAAAACAGCCCAATGCTCTAGCCCCCTTGTTCTATGTTGCTAAAAACATATTTTAGTGTTTATTGCATATTACATTAGTCAAGTTACAAGATCATGGTTGTAGTTGAGCACTAGCATCATACTACCCAATGCAATAACCCAAAGGTATCAAGGTACAGGGTAACAAAATACTAGGAAATCCTTAGTGGCAGTCAAGGTAGACACATGTAATATGAATTAAGTGATTAGCAGTGAATAGGTAACAAGGATGGTCCCATGCTATACTTGCCTTAAACACCGATCCTTCGGTAAGCTTTAATCCTCAATGTTCTTCTTCTTCTTGATCACCACGTATATCTCACCGACTAGACGTAATCGTAAAGCACCATACAAGCATCCATATAATCATACACGAAGCAACCAATAGGACTAAATCAGAATAGTACACCAATCATAGAAAAATAAGTAAAATAGTTTGAAACACGATTCTACGCATCGCTACGAAGACACAGTCGCAAAAAGCATGCTAATCGAAGCTACGGTGAAAGGAATACACCTACCGATAGATCTGCTTTATATATGGAAAAGAAAATTATAGGCTTTATTTATTTTAACTATATAAATTCATATATAAGATATTTTTATAAATAATATAAATTGAATTAAGTCAATTTTAGATTTGAATTATAAAACTAAAGTAAAACAAATCATATTTTATTTAGAGAATCCAGTTGCATAATTATTAATCAAGATATGATTTAAATCATGAAATTTCAGAAATAGTAATATGATAAAACACTGTTACTAACACGTAGATCTCGTTGCTATGAATCTAACGCAACTTGAACGGGTCAAAACGGAGCTAAAACGTAGAAGATATGAAATAAACAAGATTTTCTTTAATAAAATAATAGATTAAATCTAACCTCAAATTTTAAAAGTTGAAAACATACTCAACAGTAGTATGCACATGTAGATTATGAAATTACGAACCTAACACAAGTTGAACGGACCAAATCGGAGTTAAAACAAAAAAGTTATGGCCTAAACAAATCTAGTGGTAAAATTGTAAATAGCTGAAAACGTATTTTGGATCTAAACCGACAAAACTACGCTTTCCAAAGAAGAAAACGTAACCTGTGATTGCGCCTTGGACCACAGGTTCTATTATTGAAAAACACAGGGACTCTTTAGCAAGATGGTCATGCGAAGGGGTATGATCTAATCCTGGCTCTTGATTTAAGATCGGACGGCTAAGAGCGGAGAGGGAAGAGCTGGCCGCCGGAACAGGGAAAGAAGACGGCGGCGCCATTGCCGGCATTGGGAAGCTCGGCGGCGTAAACGATTTCCGATCTATGGTCCACAAAAACGCAAGGCGAGGACACCAGGAGAGAGGAAAGGAGGGCGAACTCACCCAGGGGGATTTTAGCGGTGCGAAGCAAGAGGAGACGACGCGTGGCTTGGCGAGTTGACGGCGGACGACGGCCCTAGGTGGCGGCGTGGCTGCGGGTGCTCAGGGCGATGCGGTGGCATGGCAATAGGGTTAGGCGAGGGAGGTACGAGCTCAGGCTCGGTATTTAAGAGACCGGACTACTTGGCGTGCACGGCAACGACGCAGGGCGGGGCGAGCGCGGACTCCCGGGCAGCGACGGCGGTGTCCGAGTTGGGCACGGCGGGGAAGAAGACGTCTTGACAAGCGGGGCCTGCTGTCAGCGAAAGGAGGGAGAAAGAATGGCTCGGCTGGGCTGCTGCGCAGGCTTCTGCTGGCCCAAGTGGGAAGGGAAGGAGCTGGGCCGGGCGCCAAGGATGAAAGGAGAGAGCGGTCTGGGCCGGCGCGGGAAAAAAGCAGCGCTGGGCCTGTGCGCACAGTAGCGAGGAGGGAAGGGAACTAGGCTCCAGGTTGGGCCGCGCAAGAGAGGGGAAAGAGGAAATAATTTCTTTGCTATTTTGTTTTCAAAACCAAATTCAATTTTGAACTAAATCAAATTGAAATAGAGTTTAAAATACACTTTTTAATACAAATAAAAATGAGAAATTTTGGTAAGTTTTCCAAAAATAAATTTTTACAACTTTTTAAATGCATTTATTTCCTAATTTTCTTTTCTTTCTTTTCTTTTACTCCAAAGTCATTTTTAATTTCATTTGCAAAAGCAATTTGAATATTTTCAATTTGAATCACATCCACACAATTCAAAAAACAAATGTACCGGCATGTATGCTCAAACTTGTTGCTAAACCTTATAATGAATTTTAATTTAATGAAAATTTTTCTTTTTCCTATATTTCATGAGCACATAAAATCCAAATTAAATCATTTTAATCCTATTTTCAAAAGTGAAAATTTTAGGGTGTTACAGAAATTCAAAAATATAATTATGTAGTTCATCGATAATGTATAGTAAAATGTAAAAATCATAAATGGACAATTCAAATTAAAAAAATGATTTTTGGAAGCTCCAAATTGTGTGACTAAAAATGACAAATGTTCATTTGAGTTTGAAAATTGGAGATGTGGAATTTTATAATACTTACATATGAATTCAATTTTTGTTAAAATTCTTATTTGTATTATTGGCCATTAATTTTTTGCTCAAAGTAAAAATTTACAAGTAATATATTCCAATTGATTGAATCGAAAGCTCTAAATTCTATAGTCCTATATGAGTTTAGTTATATTTAACTAAATGAAAACACTATCATAGTTTTATTTTCATGTTTAATTGTTTAATTTTCTCTATGTCAACAAGGTGCGGTCCAAGATGGAAATAAATCAGTTATCACTACTACAAAAACGATTTGTAGCAACGCTTTTCTTTCTTTGTAGGGGCGGCTCTATATTGAGCCGCCCCTACAAATGGTTGCCCCTACAAATGGCTGTCAAATAAGCCGCCCTTATAAATGGATTTATAGGGATGGCTGGTGTTATCAGCCGCCTCTACAAATGGCCCAATTTGTAAGGGCAGCTCTATATTCAGCCGCCCCTACAAATCGGATTTGTAGGGGCAGTTCTATATTGAAGTGCCCCTACAAATAGACGTCGAGTATTAAAAATTAAGCACTAAAATTCAAATTTTGTAAATGACCTCGGATGGAGAAACAACCAAAATAAAAGTTGTAGATCTCGAAAAGTTATGAAACTTTATAGTTGACAACTTTTTAATTTGAAATCATCTTGTCAAGAAAAACTATTTTTAAATTTCCAAAATTTTGAAATTTGAATTTTTTAAACTACCTCGGATGGACAAACAGTAAAAATAAAAGTTGTAGATCTTGAAAAATTATGAAACTTTATAGTTGATAACTTTCTCATTTAAAATCATCTTGTCATGGAAAACTACGTTCGAATTTCTAAAATTCAAAATTCAAATTTTATAAACGACCTCGGATGAAGAAACTACCAAAATAAAAGTTGTAGATCTCGAAAAGTTATAAAACTTTGTAGTTGACAACTTTTTCATTTGAATTAGTTTAGGACCTTAAATAATTAATTTATGCTCAATTTTGTATAATATGTGGGGAACCAAAATGGAATATAGACACAAGTGATCGTGAGGTGCAGTGGTAGAGGAGTTTACGCGCGAGCGACAGGTGCGGGTTCGAAACCTGGCCGACGCAAAGTGTGCAAAAATCATGAAAAAATGCTGCAACGATAAAGTGGGTGTGTGTGGCTGCTAGTGGTGACCTCCTCAGATTAAAAAAATGCTATTTTTTGCCCCTTTTTGTGATTTCTGAAAATTGATTTGTAGAAGCGGCTGACGCCTCTATAAATCGATTTGTATGGGTGGCTGATAACACCAGCCGCTTCTACAAATTGATTTGTAGGGGCGGTCTGGGAACCGCCTCTACAAATAAGTGATTTGTAGCCACCCCTTCGTAGGAACGGCTGGCAAAACCGCCCCTACAAAGAGTTACGAGCCAGCCCTAAAAAAACGTTTCTTACTTAGTGTATTCTTCACTTGTGACCAGATAAAGATTGCTATGTTTTCATTGGTAGGTAGGGCCCATGAAGAAGAGAATTAGTTCAATGCGGATTTCACAGGAAGACTGACCAAGTCTCAACCATGCTTCGAATCTTGCTAGGGGCCTGCTGCTTTTTTTTAGCAACTCTAGGGGCCTACTGCTAAAACTGGTGACGGGATCAACTGGTGGGCCAATAGTACAATTTTTTAATTTTGTTTTATGAATAAGATGGTCAAAATATACTTTTCTTTTGAGGAAACGTCAAAATATGCATTCAACATATTAAAACGTGGATTTCATGTATCACAAATCAAATGCGACTAAAAATATGAACAAAACTATACTACTGGCAGATGGCCATCTGCAAAAGCAGCCTATCGCGTATATGTACAAAACTATATCGGACTCAATAATCCTGCGTGGTTTGTGCTAAACCTCGACGCTTTTCTTTCTTCTGTGTTGTCATCCATCAGATGGTGGCAGATTGCATAATCAGACAACGTATTCGTGGACATTCAGATATGCCGCCTCTACGAAAGCAAGAGTGTGGACTGTGTGGACGTGTTAAAGCTAGGCTGACAGTTCGGCAGAAAAAACTGGTGCCGCGCCCAAGAAGTCCCTCCCGTACAGGCGCTGCACGTACATATGGTTTATTCTATGTCGAAAAAAGGCATATTCGTGCTTTGGCTTGCTATATGCGCTAGATGCCTTTTCATGTTCTCCCTTCCCGTACGTACGGTGCGGGGCCGTGGCAATGCAATCCGCCTCACCTAAATGGGTAAGGTATCTTAAGCAAGGCACAAAGCTTCTATAAGCCTTTTGAGCTTTCAGGGACACAAATTGGATGGTCATCTAGATGTATAGATTGATTCGAGCCTTTGCCGCACATGTAACCTGAGAAGATCGAGTAGTATGCATTTGATGAAACTGACAAGTAATGCTAAACTAAACATGTATGGACGGTAGAATAAAACAGATTGCAAAATTCGATGCTAATTTGCTTCCTATGTACGGTTGGGCAAAAAGCTGATAGCTCAACAACTCGCTCGAGTCGGCTCTCGTTAATGGCCCCGTTTGCGTACCCTTAAATCCGGCTTGATTCGCTTATTTTTTTATCCGGAACAGTGTTTTCCTCTCACAAATTCCTCCAGCATTCCTCCAAACCATCCAGATTCATCCAAAATTCAGACAAACGAACAGACCCAATACCTCGGCTCGTTTATATATTTCAATGAGATGAGCCTACGTTTCAGCTCGTGTAAGCGAGCCTGCTCGCAAGCGGGATCTATCGAGAGTGCTCGTGAGCCTAATTGGTTGATGATTGGATCTCAACATTGGAGACCTGGAGTTACTATGATGCTATAACTTTTTTTGTTTCAAATAGATATATGGATAATCATTAATGGTTGCATCATTTATGGTATAGTATAGTATAGAGTATGAACTAGGGATATCTAACGTAGTACTTTATTGTATTGTCTTATTTGTACATGTTAGTACTTTTTTTATTAAGGCTTATGAATGAGTTGCTTTTGTATTAATTATCAAGTTTCAGATAAATGTATACTATATATATATATATATTATATTTTATATAATTTTTATTACCTAGCTCACAAAGCTAAATGAGCAAACTTAAACTTGTAAACAACCTAGCTGAGCTAGCCTTCTGACTCGTTAACCTAACGAGCATAGCCAAAATCGAGTTATCTCGTAATCTAGCTCTATTCGTATGCTAGGATTTAATGTTCATAACTTTTGTTACGACTAAATGGTGGTATATATTGCTTTGTTAGTGGTGGATCCCTGGATGCTTTGATTATTTTAATGATCTTTGCTTCTCCCATTTCTTCAATTTCCCAGCTCAGATTATTGTCTTGTTCTAGTGTCCAAGTAGTGATTTTTTTTATAAAGTAGTGATTGTTTGATAATGGTAAATTAGTATAATGCTTGCTATAGCAGATTTATTATAATTCTTGATCACTACTGTAGTAATAGTTTTCGCCAACGGTATTTTTACCTTCTGTTTTATTTAAAACCTTTGATTATAATTTTCACCGCTGGTTCATCATATGAACCGTATCATAATAAATCAGCGGTGAAAATTGGGAACATTTTACTAACATGGGCAACGGTCTTTTGCTAGTCTATTTGGTTGACAATAAATAAAATTGTTTTTGATAATTGTAAACCTAAAAACTTTGTGCAGGTCTTACTCCTGAAGAACTTATTAGCTCCGTCATTGGAATCAATTGCAGCGTTATGATGATAATAAAGAACATTTTCTTTGCTTGTCTTGTCGCACATTGGAGTCTGAGGCAATGGTCTTATTTGCCTCCCATGAATGGCCTTATGTCTTTAGGCTTACAAATTAAGTTTAATTAGTGTATGATACTGATTTTGTTTTAAGCATTTGTGTCCTGCAATAATTTTAGGGAGATTTCTCACTTGCGGGATGAAGCCGGATGTTCTTTCATTTATCTAAAAAAATATGTATGGATTTGGTTGATGGTTGAAATAATAATCCACTATGATACATTGTTTCATTACGTGCTTAGATTACACACTATTTTCGAGCATTGAATGTATAGCTGCACAAAGGCACACCATGCTCTACCTTGCGCGGAAACCGGATCTTCTGGCATTTTTGGGTTGTTGCGTCTATAAAGAGATAGCTCCAGACGCTTTCATGGTGAACACCGTACCTCTTACCTTGACTAGGATAATAGACGACAATTATTTAACAGATCCGATACACAACGCAACAATCCAGCGAGTGCACATCTCTATGAAATAGACGTCTGGCCCATCCACTAACAGTCTATTTTATCTTATTAAGAGTGTTAATAAAGTATGAATGTGAATGAAATAATATAGTTGAAGGACTTGTGTATTATATTAATGTGTGATTAAATATATACATTGTGAAGAAGTGTGGTGAAAGAGTGTATTGTCCCCCAAAGAAAAAGACAACCATTCTTATTTTCTATGAAACTGCTGTTAATGCCTACTCAAATCTTGATGAAATCACTCCTGCAGAGGTGTCCACTTGAAGAGACATCTTAAAGAGATGTTTGTTCGAAGACGTCTTCATCTTCCCACTATATTTAGAAGACCAAGGAAGAGGATTTCACTCTCTATTCAAACATTCCTAACCTTTTATTCAAACCTTTCTAACCTTTTAGTTCATGGCTAACCTAGAGGTGCAAATGAGATTAGGGTTGCAACAGATCTCTCTCCCAACTAGTAGATACATAGGTCCATGGAGAAAGACTTAAATATCCCTAGCACCTAATACTAGATATATATCCTTGAGGGGGCAAAATGGTCTAGATTTTTTCTCATCCATCAAATAGACTTGGTGTCTTCATGACTTCATTTCACCTTGATGGAAGCTTCGTGACGCCACCACGTGTCCGACGATCCACCACTCTCCGGTTTTGAGACCGGAACTAGCAAACCCGTGTCCATGGTTTTGAGGCTGAAACCGCTAAACCCTTGAGAGTCACGTAGCATTTATGCGATCTCCACAATGTCAACATGTGACCCATTTGTACTTTGTCGGTCGATCCTTGTGCGCCCGCCTTGACGTGGTTTGATCATTGCTTTGACTCTGGTCAACACCATCTTCATCCCTGCTGCATGCCCTCTTGTCATCCTTGTGCTCGGTGTTGATCACTTGCAGTTCTCTAGACCTTGATCTCTTGGTCAAAGCCCTCTTGTCGCCCTTCACATGGTATATCGGCATGAACCTTACTTGACCTCCACCATCACCATTAATCACTAAGTCTCTCCAATGCCTGCACATACATAACTAATATACACATTGCACTGCCGCTACTTCGCCTCTGGTCAGTTCTAAGTAAGAACATCTCAACCACAAGGACTTATCATGTATGACAATCCCTCATCATACATAGTAACAAGGCTACGTCTCAACCTTGTCATCTCCAATTTTTAATGTACACATGAGCCCCGCCTTAAAACCACACAAGATCTTAGAAATAACATAGAATTGACCTCATATTTTATTGGGACCCACCTTTAGCTAAGGTCAACCTCCCTTATAACATTCTCTGCTGTTTTGGGCTCAAGGGGCCAGCGGCTCCACATTGTGCGGCCATCAAAAAGCACTGAGGTGAAAAAAATGAGGGACATCAAACCCATCACGATATATTCAGGAATTATCATACATCTTAACCATCCCTTGAGTGATGATTACCAGCCTGCCCGGCTTTCCAACGCTAAGATAGAGGGCATAACTTCATCAGGAGGGGCACCTAGTATCTTCAGTTCTACAGATGCAGGGACATACTTTTTGATCGCAACATGAGAAAGGTAAGCCTCCCAGTATGGAATTGGATGTGTCCTCATGTACTGGAGAAATTCTTGGTTTTCACCGAAATTAGTCTGCCACTGTTAAAAATCACGGGTTTCTATATACTGTAAAATGCGTGCGACTAAATCCTTCTCAAAACCACGGATTCTGTTGTCCAGCGTTAGGCATTGAAGAGACACTGCATTCTCAAGGGTATAAAATATCAGCTCCATCAGTCTTGTTATGGGGCAAAAACTGGTGATCGTCACGTGTTTGATGTTCTCAGGGTGATGCCTTGGAAGCTCCATTATTTCCAAAGGGTCAATAACCAAATGAAATTTCTGTACTGCAGACGACTGTACTGAATTAGAACTCAGACTAACAGGATCTTATCTTAGCCTGAACAGGATCACTAACTAAATCTTATGCGGAAATTAATCTGATACTAACCAGAGTTTGTAGATGCCATCTGAGTGCCTCCGTAGACGTAGAAGCGTTGACGTAGACGAAGTAGATCTTAGTCTTCACCAGATTGAGGCTTGATGCTCCTAGTTGGTGAAGAATGCGATATAGATCTGCAACAGTACCTGGATGTGGCTAGACGGTCTTCCTAACCCCTCTAGCGCCTAATCGATCGCTTATGTGAATAGTCACGTGGATTAGAGATCGAGATTGTGACATCAGGGGCGTCTCTCTTATTTATAATCGCGCTATGGGTCAGGGGGCGAACCCTTAGAATTTTAAGGGTTGCCGCCGATCATGACAATTCTTATTTAGTTGGAAATAAATAACGAGTGGGTGGACCAAAAGCTTAACACTTAATTAATCTCGTAATTAAGTTCAGGATTAGCCGAACCGATCACATTCCAACATTCTCCCACTTGATCGATCGGCTAATGCAATTATGCAACTAATGTTCGCTTTACACTTATGTTCACACTCAGTACTACAGCAAGACTAGACCAATGCGTCGTCTACAGCATTAATCGCCACTGGGACCCCATTACCCATAGTTCACTACAATACCTTGTTAGAACGCTTATTACTTATTGGGAATACATGGCCCTATTACCAGGAATTAAGTTAGAGACTACACTAAAACCCAAATTGATTTGCGCGCATCATCTTAGTTCTTATTTTTCGCAAGCTTATTAATCTGATCCTGGGTTCTTTCTTTCACAACATTTAATCAATGTGCTTGGCATCAACATTTGATGCGTTGTTACTCAAAATAATACTGCAACTCAACTGTAGGCCTATAATAGTATGTCAATACTCAATATTGGGATAATATCTCTTAAGCCACATAGCCTATCGTATTCATGCCACTAATTGAACTCATCTTAATCTAATTATATTTGGAGCTTTTAATAAAGTTGTCCTTTTCTCTAAGAGTAGGTATAATCTAATTGTATACTTTCTTATACATACTCAAGAGAATTGGCAAATAATTCTTAATTTTTATAAGTGACATGATGATTCTTTTGGTGCCTCATCAATATCTTAAAATTCTTTAGCACCTTCCGGTGGATCTATTCTGGATTAATAAACTGATATTTTGCCAAGTATCTCAATGCCAAGTCTAGACTAGTATTGACTTTGAGCATTCTTAAAGTTAATGACAGCCGAAGCATATGGAACGTCTTCCTCTTCAACTGTTACTAACTTATTCTTAGAATAATTAGGATAATTAAATTTAATGCATTATACAATTGCATTATGCGAACAAATAGGCATGGCATTACTTATTCAAAATCCATCACTTATGCATTCATTTGATATGCTTTTCGTGATAATCCTAGTACTCAATTGGTCCTATATTGGTGTATTTCAATAGCCAAAAACTTAGAGGCTTCACCAAAATAATCATATTAAAAATTTGGGCGAGTAGAAAACTCTTATGTGACATTCCTATTGCCACGTAACTCAACTTCACCCATGTAGAGTATTAGGACAATAAACTTTTCCACCATTTCTTATAAACATAATTATCCACTTAATGAAATTCTAAACTATAGTGGGCTATGTTCTTAGTTTAAACCTTTCAAAACTCCCTTTGAAGCCACGCTTAGAATTGTAGACCCTTTTATAGTCCACTGGTTTGACTCCATCATAAAACTTATTAACGCATACACTTTATATATACTTATGGACCTAAACTTATAAAATTGCTTAATTTAGAATAACAAAATTCCTCTTCTAATGTGATCACCTTATAGATTTATTATGGATCACAAGCAGTTTAATAAATAGCAGAGGTTTACTTATGTGCCAACTTATCAACTAATGCTTGCTACATATATCTGTTGTGGCATACTAATTGACTCTTGAAATCCCAATAGAAATTATAGTAATTTAAATGGAGGTATACTAATGACTTATGGCACAAACTGAGATATTTATGTCTTATTGAGTCATGGATATAGAAAACTAAGCCCTTATCTCTCCAAGATTTTATCTTCCTCCTTTGTGAACTCCCACTAGCTCCCACTAATTTTTGCATTCTCTAGAAATACAATCATCGAATCTTAACTTAGTGAAATAGTTATAACAGTAGAAGCGCAATACCTGGACTTTGCTCCCACTAATTTCTGTGTTCTCTAGGAACATAATCAGGGTGCGTCATTTCACGCGTCCACGTGGGGCCTGCACCGTCTCGAACATCAGCACCATTGAGAAGAGGGGGAGGGGGTGACTGATGCCTAGCCGGTGATGGGAGAAGGAGGAGACACCGAGGCAAGGTAGCAGAAAGCGAGGACGGAGATGCAACATCTGATCACTTTTGAAACATCTAGATGCAACACTTGCAATATAATTCTGAAGGCAGATAAAACACTTGAAACATGTATTTGAAACAATTGCAAAAACACCTAAAAATACTTGAAAACCATTGTAAAACATACGCAACATCCACATAAAACACTTGCAACATATGTGTGAAATAAATGCGATATCCAAATAAACACACTTGCAACATACGTCTGGAAAAACATATGAAACATTGAGAACACAAGTTTGCAACATACGTGTACAACCATTACAACATATGCACCATCCTGATCTACTTTTTGCAACATCCGTATGAAACACTTGCAACATACCACTGAAACATCTTAAACACTTAAAGCATACGCTTGCAACATGCGTTTTCACCCTATCGTTCTTCTTCCGGACGACGCAGAGCAAAGCAGGGAACGACCGATTTCGGCTAGCCAGGGGCCGAGGATGGTGGCATGGCATGACAGCGTCCCGCTGCGCCTACGGCTGGCTTGGGCCCAGCCAACGACAACCCCCTCTTTTGGCCGCCTGGCCACACACAGTGGCTGGAAGGAGCCGCCGATCTCGCACGAGGTTGGAGAGGATGCCCGCGAGGAGCGACATGGACTGTGGCGCGGCGGCGAGGTGTGGGGACAGGGAGCGGCGCGTGCGGCAGTGGCCTGTCAGGGTGGGCGACGGGGAGTCTGTGTGGGCCGAGTTGAGGAGCGGGTGTAGGAAGCAGTACACGTGCTCTCATACAAGTAGGCAACGGCTGCGTTTCCCGTATGTAGGAAGGAGAAAAGCTGACGTTCAGGCTCGTGTGTAAGAAAGAGGGAGGGAATAAGTGGGGTAGCCGGTCGGGCCGCTGGCCATCTAGCCCAGACAGAGGGAGCGAGTGTCCGTGGTTGTCCATCCGGACGGACGCCCCCTTCCTGGCATTACCGTATCCAAATGGCCCATAAGTAAAATTATGATGACATTTGTCGGCCTAATAAAAACTATGATATTATTTCAGCCCAATTCTAGTTGAAAGGAGGCCTCTTCTAATTGAATTCGTCGGCCTCGAAAGGAGGCCTTACAAAGCTGTACAGCGCCGGCCTGGCCCTTCGGTGTTTGCCCTGCAGGCCGCCGACCTGCCTTTTGTTCTACCGTTCGGCCGGTCACCCCCCGCATACGCTCTCTCGTGTCCCGTGCCGCCCCTCGAGTGCGCTCTCTGTGTCTACTCTGGTGGCGACGACTGGGGGTCGGGGACCGCCGCCACCGCCGTACGCCAGGTGCCCAGGTCCCCGTCTTCGGGGCCTTCGCCAGTTCGCCGGCGTCGAGCCCCCACCCCTCCTCTTCCGTTCATGCTGTGCGGAACCGAGCGCCCAAACCCTAACGTATAAGCTATTTGTATTCCGATCTGATCTGACCTATTTACAAGTGTGTAGTATGCATGTATTATGCCTGCAAACTTCGATCTCTTTTTTCCCCCCTGTAGCCAGGTTGTTCTCTCAGCATATATAGCAGTAGAAATTCCTGCATTTTTTTAGAAATCCGGAAGCTTGTCTGGTTGGTTCAGTTTTTCTTCTTCCTGCCTTTTTGATCGTTCAAGGTGTTGCACCAACTGTTCTACTCATTGATTTTGTTGGTTCACACCAACCAAACTCATTGCTGTTGTTGGTTCTCACCAACCCATGTAGTTGCTGCTGCTATCAATACTTCACTGTTAATTGTTAGGGGGTGCAATGTCATGCCCTTACTCCCTTGCATGCTAAGTACATACTAGTAAGGGAATTGTGTGCTCTATTTTATCTGTTTGATTTTATTGTAACTTGGCCTTTTTGAAAATCCAACTCATTCCACAATTTACAATAAACTTGTAATCATGTACACTGGTTTGAAGCGATTGTGTCACATAGTAATATAGTTTCAGCATTTTGGGAACCACATGTCATGCCACTTTTCTGTTTCCTCTTTTTTTTTTAACAGTTTTATATTATTCCATTTGCTGCAATAGTGCAATCAACCAAGATAACGTTTGTGATTTGTAGTTCTGGATCCAGATGTTAGTTGCAGAGGTGCTCAGAGCTGGAGCGTACATCTCTAGGTTTTCTCGACATGCATGCAAAGTATACACTACTAGTGAAATGTATTGCGGTAGCATTTTGCATCTAAAGGCTTTTGAGTTCTGACAAAATGCAGTTTCTTGCCTCAACAGAGGTTGCGGACTGTACTTTGTTGAACAAGTTGCAGTAGAAACTTACTACATGCTTGTTCTATAGAAACTTTCAGACTTGTGAGGGTTCTGTTATGTACCGCTTCTTTTCTAAAGAAAAATAGTTGACTTTTAGAAAACATAATGCATACAGTTTCTTTTATTGAACTCTTAGAAGTACTTGAGAGTTTAATTTATCTGCCTACAGTTGGTTGTATTGAACACTGGGAAATCCTGGGCCTTTGTTGTTCAATTATGATTATATTTCTGTATACTTTATTTTTTTAATGGTTAATCAAATTGCTGGCTTAGCTAATGCTCCCTCAAATTCAGGTTGCAAGATTTTCCAGCACTGCTTGCTCACCCATTTCTCAATTTAGAAAACCTCAATTTCTGTACCTGAGCACCAAATCAAGACCATACTACTTTAGTCATTCCCGACTGATGGCAATGGCTGCAGCTCCGGCCAATGGTGATTCACAGAGTGGTCCTCAGAGGAACTATCAGGTTGTTGTTGCTGCCACTCGTGACATGGGCATTGGGAAGGATGGGGTCTTGCCATGGAAGCTTCTTGGTGATCTTAAATTCTTCAAAGAGCTAACACTAACTACATCTGATCCTGCCAAGAAGAATGCAGTTATAATGGGAAGGAAAACATGGGAGAGCATTCCTGTTAAGTCAAGGCCATTGCCTGGTCGTTTGAATGTCATACTTACTCGATCTGGTAGTTTTGATTTTGCAACAGTAGAGAATGTTGTTATATGTGGAAGTATGAAGTCTGCCTTAGAACTGCTAGCATCAACTCCATACTGCTTATCAATTGAGAAAGTTTTTGTTGTAGGAGGTGGGCAGGTACTGAGGTGAGTTATTTACCTTTGGGAACAGCATATTTACATGTATTCTGTTGCTGCATGTAACTGTGTTGCAATGCTATTCACCCTTCTGCAATATTTTTATGTAGAGAATATCTTAATGGACCTGCATGTGAGGCTATCCATCTAACTGACATTCAGTCGAGCATTGAGTGTGACACTTTCATCCCTCCAGTTGACTTCTCAGTGTTCCAGCCATGGTATTCATCTTTCCCAGTGGTAGAGAGCAACATTAGGCATTCTTTTGTGACTTTTGTTCATGTTAGAAAGTCAGTGGCAGAAACTCATGAGTCAAATGGCAAGGATTCAACTGAGGTTGATACCAAGAATGACAAATTTGAAATAGAGAATTTCTCTTTTCTCCCCAAGATGGTATATGACCGCCATGAGGAGTATCAATACCTCAATCTTGTTGAAGATATTATAAGGTCTGGTGCTCAGAAAAATGACAGGACAGGAACTGGAACATTGTCAAAATTTGGGTGTCAGGTATTTCTCCTTAACTTTGAATGTTCAATTTGATCAACCAGGAAAACTAATTTGTCATTCATTTTCTTATTAGATGCGGTTCAACTTAAGGAAAAATTTTCCTCTGCTGACAACAAAGGTATGCAAACATATATGTTGTAGTTTTCAGATTTAACAGTGAGTCAAAATTTGCATTAGGAATGTGCTGCAAATTGTTTAGTATTTTTATGATATGTGAGAAGAAACAAAGGCAAATCGGTGTTTACAAAGTTGTATGTCTTTAATGCTTTGTGCTTGTTAATTTTCAAATGCATGTTTATTAAATTTGTACTGTCCTTTCATTTTCTTTTATTACAGTATTTGCAATCAAGTTGATGCTGGTTTAATTTTCTTCTATTATTATGACCCCCATACTCTCTTTTCTGAATTCTCAGTTTTTGTTGAATCATCTACTATAGTTTAATTATTATTTATCTGAGATAGCTATACACTTATTGATATGTTATTAAGATAGACATATTGTGCGAGACCATGAGTACATTTTATCCTACAGTTCATTGTATTAATAGAGCTCTTGTGTGCTACATTTATTGTTATCTAGACACACATATGTAGATCCAGTGCAACATTCTTTTCAAACATTCTACCACTCTGTAACTCTTTTTTTATGCGTACCTGCTTACCTGTAAAACATTCCCCTCAACTTGCGAATAGAGAGCCTTAAGGCCACCATCTGTTAAACATCAAGAGTCCAATCCAAAGTCCAAAAGAAAGTTTGAAGAACTATGTTACTATATATTTAGCTACCATTTCTTGACTAATGCAATAACATGTGCTCTTTAACAGAGGGTATTTTGGCGTGGTGTTGTCGAAGAACTCCTTTGGTTCATCAGTGGCTCAACAAATGCAAAGGTGCGCAGGATTAAAATGGGTCTAGTGCTGTCTTTAGCCAATGTTTTGATTTATTGTAGGTATTTGCCTTAATCTGTATTCACAACTCACATGCCATGATGCTTAAAGACCATGCTGTGTTGATACCTGCTGTGAGGGGTCTTTAACCATGCTGTGTATTCACAACTCACATGCCTTAATCTTATCCATTGGACTTGAAACAGATTGCCCTCATTTTCTTTGAGGGGTTAGTTCCAACAATACTTGTACCAAGGTCATGTATCATTTCTGTTCGGTTCATATGTCAACCTTATTAGGGTTTTTTGGGGGGCAGAAAGCCACTATTACTATTTACTTAGGTCCTTTTCAAATGTCAGAATTCTTTGCGTGTGTGCGTGTGGTCGAATGCACATGCGGTGCAGTGTTTTGTTTGGGGATTCCCTTCCCTATGTACTCTCTTTTCTTCCTTAGGGCTCGTTCGTTTAGGGTGGTTCTGGGCAGGAATAGATCCTGGTTGAGAGCAGTGTATATAAATTAGATAAGTGTTCCTGGCCGGAACAGTTCCTGACCTCAGAACCCCAGGAACCGAACAGGCCCTTAATGAAATGATGTGCAGCTCTGCTGAGTGTTCGAGAAAAAAGAAATGACAGAATTCTTCTCCAAATCTTGAGTGGATTAAACTATTTCTTGAAAGGTCCTGTTTTCTAAACACGCCTTCAATTTGTAGGTTTTGCAAGAGAAGGGTATTCATATCTGGGATGGCAATGCTTCAAGAGAGTATCTTGACAGGTATCTATCTATTGGATATAAGCTGCAAATAAATTATATCTCCGTTCTTGATATCTAATCCACCTGGCCATCTCTTCTAGTGTTGGCTTGGCTTTTTGGGGAGGAAGGTGATCTAGGTCCAGTTTATGGATTTCAATGGCGTCACTTTGGTGCTGAGTAAGCTTGCATACCTCTCCTTCCTCCTCTCCTCGTACAGTCTCTTTTCTCGTGTTCATGTTTTTTGATAAAGTTGACATATTTGACAGATACACTGACATGCATGCTGACTATACTGGAAAAGGTTTTGATCAGCTAATGGATGTGATTGACAAGATCAAGAATAATCCTGACGACCGCCGGATAATTTTGTCAGCGTGGAATCCTTCAGATCTTAAGAAGATGGCTCTTCCTCCTTGCCACATGTTTGCACAAGTTAGTATAATTTGTCAGCTGGATTTAAGTTTAGAGTTAACTATTGGCCTGTTTTGACTTTTCCATGATGTGCACCCTTGTACTAATCCATTGTAAGTTGAAAATTAGTTTTTTTTTTAACTTTTAAATTACAGTAGATTGGTGAACAGAAATTCGTTCCTTGATAATTATGTTTTTAACAACATTAATTAGAAGGGCGGGCCTGGTGCAAGCGGTAGAGTCTTACCGCCTGTGACCGGAAGGTCCCGGGTTCGAGTCGCGGTCTCCTCGCATTGCACAGGCGAGGGTAAGGCTTGCCACTGACACCCTTCCCCAGACCCCGCACAGAGCGGGAGCTCTCTGCACTGGGTACACGATAATTATGTTTTTAACATTGCTTGCATCTTATTTTTGATAATTTTGTCAACTAACAACATTTGCATTCAACCTCACCTTCCAGTTTTACGTCGAAAACGGGGAGCTATCCTGCCAGATGTATCAACGCTCTGCAGACATGGGGCTTGGTGTTCCATTCAACATCGCATCATATTCTCTTCTGACATACATGATCGCTCAAGTTTGTGGTAGGTTCTTAATGCCTTACTGTAATATTTCCACTTAGTGCAATGTTTATTGTGCACCTTAATACAAACCTTATTGGCTGTACTGTATATCAGTGTTCTAGTTTAGACTAGTTTCATTTGGAACCATTTATTCCGCACTTTGATTTTTCTTTTTTAGGTGTAGCAACAAATCTTCCATGTTTGTCATACCACACACAAGTCTTGGGGCTATATTCTAGATATTTTTGTAACAACTTGTGAATAATTTGTTGGATTTGTGATGCCATCTTGTATGTTGTCCCTTTGTTTCTTTCGATGTTTCTTGTATCTAACTGATAGAAGCTAGTAGTCTGTTTTTCAACTCTAACCCTTTGTCTTAACATTAACCCTTTGTGTCTTAATCTTGCAAGATCTTTCTCCTGGAGATTTTGTCCATGTTATAGGGGATGCTCATGTCTATAGAACTCATGTTCGAGCTCTGGAGGAGCAAATTCAGAAGATGCCTAAACCATTTCCAGTGAGCCACTCCTAATAGAACTATTTTATCAAAAATATGAAATCTGCATATATAAACTAATGCTTCGATGTTTCTTTTTGTTTACTTTCTGTGACCATGCATCTTCTAAGTTCTATGTGGGGCCTTATGTGCAGATTTTGAAGATAAATCCTTCAAAAAAGAATATAGATTCTTTCATGGCATCAGACTTCAAGCTGGTTGGCTATGATCCTCACCAGAAGATAGAGATGAAAATGGCAGTGTAATGGTAATATATTTTCTATCATTTCTCCTGGTGGATTGTCCTTATCTTTGGTCATTACAAGTTTTACTTGCTCGCTGGCACAAAACAGAGATCTAGTGCTGGCTGTTAGTATGCATTTTGCTGAGATTAACCTTATCTGTCAATCACAATGATACTGCTCTTTTTGTCCCTGATATCATCAGTCTTGTGCTGGGACCATGCACTGGTCTTTTCATCGATTTGCCACTGTAGAGTCTTGAACTAAATGCATAGGGGGCAGACCCAGTGCGGAGGCTCCCACATGAGTGGGGTGCAGGGAAAGGAAAAACCGAGGCAAGCTTCCCCCCGCAAATCTGCGGAGAGGCTGCTTCGAACCCGTGACCTGGTGACTCAGTGAGACAGCTCTCACCACTGCACCAGGCCTGCCCTTCGAACTAAATGCATATAGGCTCAATTTTTTTTAGTTGCTTCACGTTTTGCTCTATTAATTTTTACAGGTGGCTTAGCTGGAGCCCCAGCCTTTGGACACAGTGGGTGAAATCAGTCGGACTGGTACTACATAAAAATTAACTGGACATCGCACTGCTTGTTTTTGGTGATGGTGCTGAATGTTCTGTGGGAGACGCTTCTCCCCTTATTAGTCGCGATTGTGTACTCTAGTCGCTAAGTGAACTTTACAAAACCGGCTCCCTTTTATCTAGAGCGAGTTGATGACTCGATTGTGAGTGAGAGATGATCTGGGCATACCCTGTTGCAAGGGCCTACTGGTGTGTGCCCCTGTGAGGCTGTGACGTTTGCACCACTGCCTCGTGAGAATCATGTAACCGAAATTGCTGTGTACCTGTTAGAGCTCCGTACTGTTTGGTATCCGGTTGCCTTAATTGCGTGCCCTGATTATTTCAGTTTCCAGTTTGGGCGCAACATAGTGGCGTTCTGGTAGTTTTTTAAGAGTTCATTCTGCTGCATTTTTGCTGTGCTGTGCTGCTGGGGTGTAGAAAGTACAGAGCTGTGCATGACGAAGACGGGTTCAAGTGCTTCACTTGCAGCGACAGTGTTCGATTTGGAGCCGTGCAGTGCAGGTGCAGCTCGTCAGCATTAGTAATCCTGCAACTGTGCAGTCAGTTGAGCTCGAAGATGCTGAAAGAGTAGGATGATGCGGCCCTAGCAAGTTTGTAGAGCTGACCTCGCAGTTTCACTGGTCTTCTTTTTCTTGATGAGTCAAGTTTGATCAGGCTTGGATTCCTGGTTCCTCTCGGCGGGAGCCACGAGCCTTTCCATCGCTCCTAGCACTTCATGTGGAGGTTCGGAGCTTGTATATCAATCAGCAAATCAAAGTTGGGTTCCTTGTCCACATGTGCAGCGAATATGACTTTTGCCCGGCCAACTGGGCAAGTCAGTACCATGGATGGCTTGGGGGGACGGATGATGGGGATGGAGCACGCACGGCCGTTTGTTGCCAAGGGGCTGCCCCCGCCGAGCCTTGTTGGAGTTGGAGTTGAGGACACGAGCTTTGTTGGGTTGGGCGCCTCAGATGCGCGCCGAGCGGCAGCTGGCCCTTGGACTTATCGACCGGCCAAGCCTGGAGCTGGAGGAGCCCAGGAGGCAGGATCTGTGTTCTGTGCTGTGCGCGACGGTTGGTCCAAGAGCCGTAGTAGGATTTACATATAATTACACAAGAATATATATATAATAACAATAATATATATACAAAAGGTTCTTCTAGACAGGAGGACGGGCTGGCTTGGCTGACTGGCTGAGGGGCCCTCAGGCGTAAAACAATTGCTCCGAGGATTTTTGTTGCTCCGTGGAGAGCCCGCCCTTGGCCGCCTCGATGAGTCCGCCCGTGAGGCAGCCACCACAGCAGGCGGATGCGGCGAAATAACGGAAGAGAGTGAGGTGGAGGTGGCCCTTTGCAGTAAGCACCTCAAGTCCCTTCGAAATTTTGCTTCTCGTTATATTTTTTTTATCCGTGGCTTGTGCGCCTACGTGCGTAGGCTACTAGTTTGTTTGTTTGCTTGCAGGTAGTACGTTTTTTGTTCATAAATGATTGGAGTCCTAACAGATTTTATAAAGTCTGTATATTTTAAAAGATTTGTGACATTGTAATCAAATCCTACAACAATGATTTTGTAAGTTAAAATCATATAAACTCGGATGAATTTGTTCACACCAGCAAAGATGTACAACGGTAATACATATGTTATAACAAGTGAATATTTTCAATCCACTAAATCATTTAAAAGTTAATGTATATACCAATCCTAAAGAGTGAAACCTTATGACAGAATAAACAGATAAAACTTAATATAGGACTCAGGCTTAGAAAGATTTTTGTTACGATTATTGATATATCCTATTGGTGTTTATAGGATCAAATGGAACTTTTAAGTAGGATCAGATACTATGCACAATTGCATGATAATCAATTTTGGCTCAGTAGGATTGTATTCATAACACTTATGATCTATCGAACACTTAAAACATTGGTATAAAGAAACCAATAGGTGGGGCATGGTGCATCTTGCTCAGATTCTACGACCCTTATCAAAATAGTTAAGGTGTGGGCACCTTGCTATTGCATTGCGTCAGAATCTATTATCTCTAGCAAAAAAAGGATCTTTTTTTCTAACACCTATAATGTTATATCATCGTAAGTGTTTGTCCCGCGATCTTAGGCAAAGTGAAGTATGTTGATATTGATGTGTTTTTAGTAGATGAATAGAAGAGAGAACCATTAATTTTATTACAACAAATATGACATCTAAAAAAAAAAGCCTTACCTTTCCGTACAAATATTTGTTAGTGTGTCACAACCTTGTGTTTAACATGGATGCAAGATATTGGTTGCTACTAACATATGAACAAAGCTTACCTTTGATTGCACCCAAAACCTTGTTCTTCACGCCCTTGAATCATGCACATGTTAACCATAATTTTTTTAATTTCTGTTGTGGAATAGTTGGAAGTCATAGATGTTTCAACTCTCCTGCTCATTGCTCAACCAACGTGTAAGAAAAGGAGAGGAAGCAAAATCTGATCTACTCCTAAAACCCCATTCGTAAAGAGGACAATTTCTACAATAACCCCGAACCCCAGGGACCCCATCCAAAACCCCGGGCAATATTTCTATCCCCTACACCCCTCTCCACCTTCACCTCCGTTCCCCAACCTCTCTCCTCGGCCACCTCCCATCTCCGCTCCTCCTCCATCACCTCACCGCCGCCAGCGCCCAAACCCTACCCACCGATGGCCTCCCCGGCGCCGGCGTCCACCGCGGTCGCCGCGGCCAACGCTCCTCCACCGCGCATCGGGCTCGCGGGCCTCGCCACCATGGGCCAGAACCTGGCGCTCAACATCGCCGAGAAGGGGTTCCCGATCTCCGTCTACAACCGCACCGCCGCCAAGGTGGACTCCACGCTCTCCCGCGCGCGGGACGAGGGCGCGCTGCCGGTGCTGGGCCACCGCGACCCGCGCGGGTTCGTGCTCTCGCTCGCCCGCCCGCGCACCGTCGTGCTCCTCGTCCAGGCGGGCCCCGCCGTCGACGCCACGATCCAGGCCCTCTCCCCTACCTCAGGCCCGGCGACGCCATCGTCGACGGCGGCAACGAGTGGTACCAGAACACGGAGCGGCGCATCGAGGAGGCCGCGGCGCGCGGGATCCTGTACCTCAGGATGGGCGTGTCTGGCGGCGAAGAGGGCGCACGGAACGGGCCCTCGCTCATGCCCGGCGGCCACGTCGATGCCTACAACAACATCAGGGACATCCTCGAGAAGGCCGCGGCGCAGACGGAAGACAGGGCGTGCGTCACCTTCGTTGGGCCCGGTGGTGCCGGCAACTTCGTTAAGATGGTGCACAACGGGATCGAGTATGGCGATATGCAGCTCATCGCTGAGGCATACGATGTGCTCCGCAGAGTTGGGGGCCTGTCCAACTCGGAGATTGCCGATGTGTTTGCGGAATGGAACAAGGGCGAGCTCGAGAGCTTCTTGGTTGAGATCACCGCGGATATATTCACCGTGGCTGACCCATTGGATGGGAGCGGCGGGGCTCTGGTTGACAAGATTCTAGACAAGACTGGGATGAAGGGGACTGGGAAATGGACGGTGCAGCAGGCCGCAGAGCTTGCAGTGGCAGCACCCACAATTGCTGCATCACTGGATGGGAGGTACTTGTCAGGGTTGAAGGATGAAC